>VZSR01003371.1:14801469-14918150 GCA_013398615.1 Brachypodius melanocephalos | reverse complement strand
ACTGCTCCAACAATTGGATTCAATAGTTCATGAAGATGGTGAAAGAATATTTTGTGCAAATCCTATACTGCAACCCAGGACAAACTGGCAAATATCCTTTGAGACCTCCAAAGTTGATTGGAGGGCAGTAGTGTTGGAGACATTGCAGACACATCATCACATCACCTGAGAGAAAAAATTCAGTTCCATGCAAAGTTAAACAAAATCCAAAAAACATCACCTCCCACAAATGCCCTTAGAAATTCCCAGTTTACCAACTGTGCCAGAAAATGTTTCTGCATAGTCCAGTGGGATTTGAACCACCCACCTTTGTCTAATTTAAATGAATATGAAATCACAAGGAAGAAAAGATGATCACAGCTAAGGTACTGGCAAGCAATGGATAAAGGGGAAGAAGTCACAAATCGTCCCTTTAGTCGCAGCAGTTGGGCTGGGGCCCACTGAAGCAGAGGTGCCACTGGGCTGTCAGACGTGAAACTGCAGAGCTGCAGAGAACCAGAGTCACAGAACCAAGGGACTGCTCTTGCTCTTCCACTGAGCCTCTAAACCAGGTCACAAGCATTTTCCCGGTTTGTCTCAGAGGATGTTGGTGTTTAATTATTCTCTGCAATGATTTTTCAACCTCCTTCTCACAGATGCAGTAAAGTAAAATATTCTGTTCTCATATTTTGTGCATTTTTTGTTGTGTCTTTCCTAGACCTCATTTCAGTGTACAGAGTTCTCCAAGATGAAACTTTCAGGATACACTTCTAGACACAAAAGATTTTTCAGTACCAAAATCTCTTTCTCGGAATTTAAGCATTAGACAGTCAGGCTTCTAAGCCAAATTCTGTCATGCAACTCACTTCAATGCTTCTCCCTAAATCAATTTTGTTTAATTCAGACACTTGTCATGATGATGAACCACTGAGTAACCATTAAATCTGCAGTCTCCAGATGTTATTTTCAGAAAAAAAGAAGTAGAAACTATAATGTCAAAAATACAGGAAAAGATCTGGAATGAGTGCTTGTTCTGTTCCTTACTTTCACAAGACTCCTACACAATAAATCCTTGGTGTGTGAGAAGAAGTTGTCTTCAGCATTTGTCGTTCAGCAGCCTTTAAGAATTGCCTGATAATCAAGAAATGTAGAAAATGACAGCCAGTGCCATCTATTTTAACACAGCAGACCAATAGCCTGACTTACAATGGGATGAACAAAACCTGCCGTGCCCAGAGGAATCAGGGAGGACCAGACCAGACTCACTAGCCACAAATAATTGCTGAGGAACAGCAACAGAGCAGTAACAAAGCGCTGCTGATCTCACCCCACATGGATCCCACAGGGATCATGAAGATATCCTTCCACTGCCAATCCCTGCAGTGCAGTCAGTACAGGGAATGGCCAATGGAAACCAGTTACAAAAAATGCAAACAAATCAGAAGCTGACAGCAGAGAGAGAAGAAGCAGAAGGCACTTTCAGTCTGCATTGTGGGGAAGTTGGTGACAGTCACCAACACCTGAGGCAACACTTGGGGCACTTGACTTTTAAGCATTTGAAATTTTGAAATTCACCTGTTTCTAATATTTTCAACAAGGACAATTTAGTGTTTGGGAAACTTGTACATTATGAATATGAAACTAGTGATTATTTTGATTAGGTAATTGAGTAGGTTTATGGAAGAGAGGAATGAGAGGAAAGGGGAATGTTGTGAACCATGTTTATACACTTTGGTAAATGCGAATGATTATAAACTAAGTTTCCCTTTATAAAAAAACCATACCATTTGTTTTCATATTTGCAGACATTTAGAAACCCAGGCTGAATAAAATCAGCCTAAGTGCTGTGGAGCACAAAAAGAAGAATTTAAATTACTAATGGATTAGCTAGACAGGACTATTTTTCTGCTCAGAGAAAAGATCTACTTTTTTTTTTTTCCAGCTGGCCATCTGACCTTTGAAAATTCCTCTTGATGAATTGTATAAAAGTGTTTTAACTTAATCTCTGAAAAACAAGCTGGAGTCTCAATGCACTTTTTGCTAAGTAACTATCTGAAATGAAGTGAACTGACAAAGGCTGTGTCCTGGTCCCTGCTTTTATAAACCCTTATGCTGAGTATTTATTTACTCAATTAATTTCATTTTCTTTGTGACTATGAGATAGTATGAGTCAGTATTAATAATTCCAAAAGTTAATTCTGTTCAGAACATCTTTATTCCTGCAAAGGATAAACTTGGTGGTCACATACAAGGGGATGTGTCCCAAAGGCCTTATACCTCTGGTATTGAAAAGAAAATTCAGGTTAAAATAAAATATTTTCAAATCAAATAGCCTGGAGTTGTGCATAATAAAAGGGGATTTTTAAAAAAAAAAATTGACAAGACTTGTGCTAGAGTAAGTCCTCAAGTTATTAGGGAGTAAGGAGGCTGCCATGGGACTGATCTGTTCTCTTAAGTTCACCAGCTCTTTCCCCTCTTCTCAGTCCCTGGTCTACCCTTGTAAATATCTGAAGGGTTTGGTACATTTATGATCTCACTCCTTCTTCCACTTTTCTGATCCTCTTCTTTCCAGCTACTGCTTCAATAACAATATTGCAGTATGTCCTAGGGTGACTTCATGATGCTCGTATCCCCAGTTGTCAGTTCTGTTTATGCTGGATATTCAGTTTTGCACCTTTCAGACTGGTTCCAAGAGCAAAGTGGGGAGAAGAAGCAAGCAGCTTGTTTTCAGAAACTGCTCTTGCCCCTATACATCCTTCTCCAGACTGTGCTGTCTGCAGCATGGACAGAGAGAGCTCTCCTTTGTTACTGTTTTTTTATCTAGCTGAGGCAGAGAAGTCCCTAAGACTGTAGCTGTTCTTTTTCTTGGAACTGATCAGCCTGCTCTGGATGAAAACCCAGAAAATCCCTGGCAGCTCCCACCTTTGTCCCACCAGAGCCTGGGACTGCATTCCAGCACAGGAGGGACTGATGAGAGACTGAGGGAGCTGAGCTACACCCCACAACAAAGGACTCTCTGAATTTGACACCTCTTCAGGACAGCAAGAGGTTTTATTGTTTAATATTATTCAATTTTTATGCTTGTGAATACTTTACCTGTTAAATACAGTTTTTTCCACTTTTCTCCAAGGAGATCCTTTCCTGAACCAGTAAAAGGAGGGGCTGCTTGGATCTCCTTCCTAGAGGGATCCCTGTGGATGCTTCCTCCCAAATTTACCCTAAACCAGGACACAGTATTTAGAAGTTTCTGGAATTCCTTGCTGTTGTGCAGTCCATCCTCATCCAAATTAGTAGATGTTTTTGTGCTGGGGTGTCAAATGTTGCATGTTCTCAGAGCATGCATAGTATTTACAGAGAAGACACATTGCACTCAGAAAACAGTTCTAGCTGTTGTGGTTTGGACAGAAGCAGAAATGCCCTCTGTAAAAGCAGAGTGTAAGGAAGCAGGAGTGCTGTGTTCAGTCCCTACCCTCAGTCTGAGAAGTTCAAATCCACACCACCTGGCAGGAGAAAGCTGCTGTGCTTGGAGAGGGAGACATCTCTCTCTGTGGCTGAAGAAAAAGGAACCCAAGATCAACCAAGCACAAGAAATCAGAGGAGAAATCAGATACACAACTGAGTGCAAAATGATTAAAAGCACTTGTAAGTGCAATACTGGGCAGAGGAGGAGACTTCCAGGGTTCTGCTGTGGGCTCTGCTTCTGGAAGCTCTGTAGAGCTCAGGTGGAACGTGGTCCTCGCTGGTGCCCATCCCTGCTCCATGCAGCAAGAGCAACGTCTCTGTTTTGTCTTGCACATTCTGAGACAAACTGCCTGGGTGAGAATCCACAGGGACATAACAGAGGCACAGAATGGCACACTCAAAGCCTGGCATTTCCAGCCCTGCTCAAGGAGAAGAAGAAGAATCTAGTTCCCCCATGCAGACCTGAAAAATTAAACTGTGTCTCCCTACCAGGTGAAGCAGAGAGAAATTTCATTATGGAATTACAAAAGAAAACTCCATTTTGTTGTCATTTCCTTGCCTCTATAACCCAGAAAGGCTTTGAGATAAGCAAGTATCCATGTATTTCTGGGTGCAATAAGGACAGAGATTTCTAAGGACAGAGATCTCTCACAGGGCAGCCATATCGAGCACCTCTAGTCTGAAAAAGGAAGAGATTTCAGACATTGCTGTTGTCTTGAAAGCTCTAGAAGTTGTTTAGGATGTTACTTTAAGGTGCCTTTCACATCTCCTGGACCATCACAAGGGGCAGTGCTGAGGTTCAAGCAGTGCAGTGGGTGTGACCAAGATTAGCAGAGACACCAGCAAGAACAGTCCGACTTCCCTAAGTCAGCTCAAACCTCTCTGCTTCTTCTCAGAGCAGAAAAAGTCAGGTTCAGGAGACCCAGTCAAGAGGGGATTTGGTGTTAAATAAGCAAAATACAGATCTTTAATTTATATTAAGAAGGCTAAAAATAAAGGTAGATTTTATCTAAATAATATGAACTTTTTTATTAGTTAATAGAGGAACAGTGAATTGAAGAAGAGTCATCGAAGCAGCATTAGCCTGGTGCATAGCCCATTCTTACAATATTGTTAATGGTGGATTTTTGTTAGATGAATGCATTCACTCCCAGATAAATGAAGAATGTTATTGACTGGGTTATGTCTCTAATGTTTAAAAAAAGGAAAAACCTGTAAGAGTTTTATTTTTCTTTGATTTTTCCCTTGCCCAGAATACACAACCAGAGTGCTAAGAGGCAAGCAATGTCCTGCCTTGTAAGTTGGATGTAAACAAAAAGTAGTCAGATCTATCTATCTTTCAAAGTATGTGCTGTATAATGAACATATTTGAAATGAAAACTATTATTGCTTCAGATGTTTACATTCCCTTATTGTTCCAAGCATTACAGAGTACACAAGGCAATCACATGTAATTGGTATAAATCAAACATCCTGAACTGCCTGGAGCCTAAATTGAGAAAATGGAAAATAAGCCCAAAGACCTATAAAATGTTAATGTTTTCTTGAACAGAATGCTGAATCTATATTGTATTCTTCAGTTTTAATTCCAAAACTTATTAAATCTTTCTTTCCTGCTGGTTGTTATTATTCCAGCTCCAAATACATACAACATGACTTAAAATTTGTTTTCAAAATTTTATGATGTATTCCTATGGGCTGAAATGTATCAAAAGTATTTATGTGTGTGGTGTTTATAGCTAGGTGTTAATACTAATCTGGTAAGGGTGGAGCATAGATATAATTCATAAATTTAAAGTCATCTGTACTGAAGAGAAACATCTTTTTTTGCTGTCAGGCAGAACTTCATGTTTATTTCAAAGAATCAATTTCCTGCCAGTGTTATATTTTTCTACAAAAAGAACAAGCCATTGTTATTAATAATCTGATCTAATAAGAGGAATACTAGAAAACCTTCATTCAGTAATTTTTCTTCTGTTACAGCTTAAATGCTATTTGTTGTTTCATTTAAAGATTAAAAGCAGTGTTTTCCTAATTAGTCTTGAATACCATTTTTCCAGCTGAATATGCCACACAATTAGCACACAAAAACTGACAGGACAGTGGCCAGACATAGGATTTTGAGGAATGGGTAAAAGGAAATTGCATATAAGCAGGCACATCCTACAGATATTTAATCTGGTGTGTTTAAGTGGTGACAGCTCTAGGGTTTGTGACATTCTCAGTCAGTTCCAACCTGGCAAGAAATGGGTCTTTGCTGTTCAATTTATTTTGTGGAATATCACAAGGAAAATGGAACACTCTGTTGTGTCCAGATTGGGAAACCCAAACTCTTGCTTCCAAGGGGTATTAGACATCACTCACTGTTATTGTAATTTGAGACCTGCTGTACATTATGTGTAATGAGCTGGGTGTGAAATAGTTTCACCATGGCTGGTGTCTTGTAGAGCTTTGAACATCCATTGATTTAATTTGCAGATTTAGTTGCATCCCTTGCACAGGACTGAATAACACAGTTATTTTCTTTTGGAAAATTTAATGTTAGAAAGTAAAAGCATTAAATCACATACTCTCTACCAATATAGCAAGATTAGTGTACATCGTCATTTCCTGCATTAAATGGGCACAGAAATCCATTCTTGAGAGGGCAGTGACTCCTGTTCTCAGCAACAAGGAGCTTGATTAACAGAGCATATGCTGTAATTTAAAAAAATCTCTAAGGACAGTCAACAGATTTTTATGCTGTAATCTGATTAAACATTATATCATTTCTATGGATTCCAAATACTATTTAGAGATCATGGATGGGAAAATCAGTTTATTTGGAAAGTGATAAGATTGTTTTATGATATTATCTTTTGTTAACCACTAAACTTTAATAAAGATACCATTGTTCCTCTGCTATTTGCAATTTATGGTGTCTGTGACTGCAGAATACACTAGAGTAGGAAATATTATTTGAAGTAAGATATGGATGAAGTCCATGCATAAATGAGTACTAATTCTGCTTGCTGCTTAGTGTGTCTCTCTTAACACTCCTAAAGAGGCAGTATTTGATAATAAAGTTCCAAAAATGAACTTGGTTCCTTGAAGACAACTTGAGAATCTTTTAATCATTTACCATTTATTCTGTGAGCAATGCAATCTCAGTTTTGCAGCCATGGCAGCACAGCAAGTGGTACAAAACCAAAGCTCCCAAATTTTTTTCAATAGTGGTACCCCTAAACCTCATTGTGATGCACACAGAAGAGACATTCCCCTGTATTCTCAGCTAATTCATTCTCCAGGAACCTCCTAAAGTGAATTTACCATACTGGACCAAATCCCACAAGATTCTGTTTCTTCCCTTCGAAAACTAACCTTGGTCACAAAGGAGTCCTTTTGTTCAGTGAATGTCTGTATAAAACACAGATGTTGCAGAACTCTTTCCATTCCCTCACGTCCACAGTGAGGCAGAACACACACTCCTGTTTTCCTGCTACACTACATTAACAGATGCTCAACACTCCTGTGCTGAAAGTATTGAGTTTTGAAAAGCAAAATTAAACTTAAAAAACCTCAACATAATAACAAAAAACCCAAAACAACCCCCAAACCCAAAATAAAATGAATAAACCAAATCCCAAAATCAAAATCTCAAAACAAAGAAAAAAAACCCAAAAACACCAAAAAAGGACATTGTTTCAGAGCAATATGGCTTAGTGTCCTCACGAAGGGCTTCTTTTTTTGTGTGTGTGGAAAGGTACCCAAACTTTCAGATTCTGATTTAGCGAACACAGTAAAAACAGTGTCTACTGTTTTTATTAATAATATTTCTGCATTTTTGTTCTCTGCATACTGATTGCTGTAAATCTTGTCTTCAAATAATTTGTTCACAAGTGAGACCTGTATGCTGTGAAATAGATAATAATATATAATAATGATGCAAGTCTTGATTACAGCAAATTCTTTCCAATTTATGGAGGTGTGTGTATCCTTGGATTGGAGACTACGTATCCCAAGCTTAAGCATCCAGATATCCAAAATATATGTTTGAAATCATGTATGTTAACTCTGTATAAGTAATTTCTGCCTTACAATACAGTTTTGCTCAATATTGATAAACCTTTTGCTTTTGCCATCAAAATGGACAGAGACCACGTTCCTTTTGACATCTAAGGCCTAACAGAGGGATGGGCTTTCACCAGGTTATTTCTATCAATTAGATGAGTCTGAAAAGAATCTGGTATTTCTTTGGTTCATTTGATTTACTTACAAAGAATGCACATCATATCTTCATTCCCAAATCAATGCTGGTTTCTCCCCGTGGAGCTTTCTGAACAACAGAAATCTCAGGCTTCCTCTGGACTCTGTGCAAAACCCCATGAAGGATATTTAATTTTCCACACAGATATTGCAATCAGTGCTTTACCCAGCCCTGCTTTTACAATTGCCTCCTGCAGTATCTGTCACTGTCACACAGCTGTGACAGTGAGAGATATTGTCATGAAGATCACTTTAAGAGTGGTCTTTTAACTATCCTGAGTTTAATTCTCACTAATTTCTTTCTACATGGCTTAAGCTGAGATCACTGTTGCTTATTCTAGCTACCATGAAATAGAGAGGCATTTTCCTCTTTTAGAAGGCAATTAGCTCAGCATATACATTGCACATGAGGAAAAACTTCATTAATAGGGACCATCATCTGGGGAAAGTAATTGAGTTGAGCCAGTAAAGGTAGAATCACAACCTTCAGAGGCCAGGGACAAAGCTTAGGCTGGTTTTGACACCAGTTGTTTCATATGAATTTCCCAGCTTACTACTTTCTGAATTGAATAGGGTAGACAAGAGGATATATGGTGTTTAAAATTACTTGAGTTTTTCAATAGGATTTGTCAGTCTTCTTATAAGGGCAGTGATTCTCTTTTGTATTAAGTAGTAGAAACTGAAGGAGGGAAAAAAAAGCCAATTACCTTGTCTGTAATGCTGACATTTGTTTTAATTTAATCCTAATAGTTTTCTCTTATGAAGGTCAGAATGTGTCATTATTAACTGACACAAAAATATTGTTTTTTCCAAAATTTGTGGATTTCTGGACAAAGGAAGATTTATAGTGCTGGCATGTTGGAGATATATTGAATTATTTATAACAATGATTTGAAATGAATAGTTTCACACTATCTATATAATACAGATATTCAATGAAACAAAGGCAAATTATGTAAATCCTAATAGAAAGGTTCACGAGATGAAAGTAACTGGATGTTATTTGAGTGCAACACCTCCCAAAGTTATGCATTAATGAACAACAGTGGACATTTGTTAAATCGTTTGCAGTATCTGTGTTTGAGGAAGTTACAGGAAGCATCTGATGGTGGCTTCCTGTGGTGAAGGCAGGAGCAAAGCACTGGAGGAACTACAGCTCCAAGGCTCAGGAACATCTGACCTCTGAACATCAAGGTCTCCTATTCTGAGCTTGAAAGCCTAAACTTTAAAAGGTGGAAGAAAGGGAAAAAGACAAACACATTCCGGCTTAAGCTGATTCTTGCTGGAGTACCCAGCTCCAGCCCTGTAAGTCACAAGTGGCAAAGCTGTGGACCATGCAAACACATCCCAAAACCATGCAGGCAAGTTTCTATCAAAACCACCAATGAGCCAAACCAGGACATGCTTACATTTCAGGTTCCATGCCTCAAATTTGCCACAGATGTTTTGAATTCCTTCTTGAAGCTTAGAGGTGCTGGTCTTTTCTGGCCATCTTCCGTCCACCTGTGCACCAGTTATCTGTTGTTTTGATCTTGTTGCAAGCTCTTTGGATTTCGAGAAGAATTTTCTGTGCAGAGAAATCTGCTGTTGCTGCAGCGACCAAAATAAGTCCTCATCAGTGGGCCTTTCTCAAAGCTGTAATTTTTTTTTTCTAGTTACCAAACTCCTTAGCAATGGGGGAGAAAAAAAAAGCATTAGAGTCAAAAAAATAGCAAGAAAGCTTAAGTGAACAGAAAAGAATTAGAAACAAAATAGAGTTTCTTAGTTATCTACCTCTCTTCCACATTTTCTTCAAAATCTTTGCCTTTTTCTCTCCTCTACACCCAGAAAACAATGCAAGTGATTTATGAACAGGTGAAGAGGGTCAGCAGATCTACAAACAAGCAAACACTGGATAGGGGATCAGGATGGACTGTAAAATATCCACCAAGCAATAGGTGAATGTTCTTGGCTGCACATTTATTTTACTCATTTTTCAAGGAAAAGTCAATGAGCCTAGCCACAAAATTCCCTTACTATGTTCAGTGTTGGGAAGGTCAGGAGTGATATTGAAGAGAAGCCCAGTTATTATGGCTATGAGAAAGCTGATAAAGATTTTACATTTCAGTGGTTTACTCCCATGTGAGTTTCATTACCTCAAAAGTCATCCCTACTGCACCATTAAGTTTGTCTGGAAAACACTGCACATCAGCAACACAATGGCTCAACGTGGGTGCCTTTACACAGTTTTTTTAATATGTTAATTTAGGATTGGGATAGCTGGAGGTAGGCAAAAATTGAGGATTTGTGACAATATTTAGGAAGAATACTGTAAAGCTGATCAAACATTCTGTAACAAGTCACCACAGAATGGTTCAGACAATTGCAGTAATGAAGGAGCAAGAAGCTCAGAATTTTCTAAATTAAAGCAGGTGTGCCCAGCCCTAAGGGATGTTTTCAGATTTAGACAATAGATCATGTATCAATTTCCTGTATGTACATATCTATCACTCTGCAGAAAAGTGATGACATCAAGAGCAAGAAGCAGCACTGCATTCTCCAGTTTATGTACCAAAGCTGAGAAAGGAGTGTTAAACCCACAACATTTCCTGGGTGAATCTATAGCTAAGGCACATATCCAGTTAAACAAATGAGGCGAGGTTGATAGAGATTCTGGATGGCACCGTGTCCTTCTCATAAAATGTTTCAACACATTTCAAAACAAAATGTGTGAGCCAAAAAAAGTAAGTCCCCATCTGGTATTTAGCTGCACTTCTGCAGAAGAACTGCTTGCCAAAGGAGCAACTTCTGTTCTGCATGGTCTAAGGCACATAACCACCCCAGCAAAGCTTTACACCCTCCCTGTCCTTCCTCTTGCTCAATTTGACATCTACACTAACATGGTACATAAAGACTGTCAAAGATGCAAAAACAATGTTAGTGTACACAGCCCAGAGCACACAGTCTTCACTAAGAGAATTAAAGAGTTCTCAGTAAGCAACCAGACCTGCCAAAGCAGCTTCCCATTCATGCCTGAAAAAAAAAATTACATCTGCAAGCGCATAAATAATTTGATTATACCAAATCAGCTATTCCACTGTGCTTTGACATCTGGAGTTCCATTAACAAAAAGGACACTTGTTTGCTTGCCTGGTTTCTCCCAGTTTGTTCCCACACCTCTTGTGCTGTGTTTTCCCTCCAGAATTCTCTCTGCCCCTTCTTACAGGTCCTTGATTTGCCACCTGTTAGGTTATTACCTGAAAGGACACTGTACATGCTGCTCTTCATTGAAAAGACTCCTAGCACAGACACTGCAACTAACACTGCACACATTTCCATTGGTGCCTCTTCCAACCTGTGCTTTCCCATCCAAATTCCATTTTGCAGCTCCAGTACCTAGAGTAGTCTTGACTCTAGTTATCCAGCATTTCCCATGCTATTGGTAAACATCTGCTCTCTTTGGATCACTCTGGAGTGATCTCTGTGTCTTTCATTCCTTGGTGAATCAACTGAAAATGGGGGTGTGGATTTCCTCTCCTCTTGTGAGCAGACAGACACTGCTGTGGATAACACATCTGTGAGGACATGGAAGGAAATCTGCAGCAGTGAGCAGAACCAGAGTGGGTGGGATGGGGAAGCATTCCTCAATGTTCCCAAAGCTCATCAAGCTTTGGGATATCCACCAGCTCACTCTGTGGTGTGAGGCTCTCAAGGCTCAGAGAGAAGGGAAGCATCTCCCACTGAATTAAGGCAGCCAAACCCCCAACCTCATCATGGAAGTACGAACTAAATGGTATGGGTCTTCATACTTCCTAAAATCTTATAAAGCCTGTGCTTTAACATGCAAACCACTGATTTACTGTCCTTCAAGCCTACTTCAAATTTTTCATCACTATATGAAAGTTTGTACTGTGATTTTTCTGGCTTAAAAAATAAGCACATCGGTCCACAAAGCAATGAAAAAAAAATTTGAGATATATGATTTATTACATACCAAATTCAGCATATTTTCCAAAAGGCATGTTACCTTCTTGTTTTCACAAATATCAAATCACCTATGTAAGATGGACAAAAAGGTAATTTTTTTTGTTTATTTCTAGTCCTAAATATGCAAGAAAAAAGAGTTGAAACAAAGTAAGATGCAAAGACAGGTCAATACCTGAACTGGACCACTGCAATTTGAGTTTATAAACTGGTGTGATGTTTCAAAGGTAGCCACTTTGAAAGAGAGACAGTAATTTAGACTCCTGTCAACACATTCAGACATCACAAGGGAGAGAGAGCAGGGCCTCATGTCTAATTTGAAATGTTTAAGTACCTGCCATCCACTTCAGCTGATGATGTCTAAAAACACATGTACAGTACATCCTGTAATTACATGATAACATTTAAATAATGCAGTTAGGGTGTATTTTCAGGGCATTTGTCTGTCTTACCTTACTCTCTGTCTGACTAATTTGTCTCTCTTTAGCAGCTTTTTTGTTTAGGTCTGCCCTGTACTCCTCCTATATCAGATCTCAGATTTGTTGTTCTATTCAGAAATACAGAAAGAATTGTTAAATATAATTTGTGGCGCATATTTCATTCTGTAAGAGACATATGTTCAGTCATAAATTCTCTTAGAGACTGAAATAGTGACAGAAAACATACAAAAAGTTTTGACCTTTATGATTAAAAAACTAAAATGACAGATTGGGTTTGATTAAATGAAAACCATCATAAAGCCATCAGTTACAGGTTCAAGTGCAGAAAGTTCCCCCTATCAACAGAAAAATTCCTGCAGTTGAGACTCAGACCCAGGAGACCTTTGCTTCATTTACAGTATTAGCACAGTATTCCTGTTTGATTACTGTACAAGGCACTTGGGATCATCCTCAGAAGTAATTAGCCTTCTGCAGTGTCTAGGGTCATGCGTCAGTGTCAAGTTTAGAAAGATTTCTAGCTCGATCCACAATCTGAATAAGATGTCTAAGGAAACGACATCCAGGATCAGGGAGAAATAAAGCACAGAAAGCACTCGAGCACCTCCTAAGCATGCCAATTTAGATACAGGGTCTCTTCTCTGTCACCTATAAAAGGTAGTTGAGCTGCCAGAAAAGCAGAAGATGATGATCAAAGCTAAGTGTTTAGCTGTGTGATGCTGGAGGCATTTCCTTGATGGTATGTTGGTACCTGTAGCTCAAATGCCTTGTTTGACTCCTAGTTTCAGAAGTCTAACATGCAAAAGAAAAGTCTCAGAGCTGGTTCAAAACATCATAAAATTAATGAAATCTTTCCACAGTTCACTTCAGTGAACACTTAATTGCTAATACAACTGTCAAGAGCAATAAGTCCTTTCCAATACTCCTTATTGAAGTAATACTTCAATCAGTAGTTCAATGTCAAGAAAAGTGGAGGTTTCCACATCTGGATACATTCAGTAACTATAAAAACACCACATGGGTCATATTAATCTAATTACAACAGGTGAGTGACAAGCAACCTTTTCCTATACTTAGATACAGGCAGTACAGTGGCACTACTACATACTGTCTGCACCATTGCTTGTTCTGATGATCAGCCCCATCTTATCCTGAGCATTTGTTTATTGAATCCAACAACTAAATTCTATATATAAAGATTTAAGTGACCAGACCTCGAAGTCTTTTTGAGGGACTGTGGTGAGCTTCAGTCAACTGGCAGGACCAGAAGCAGGAATCCCATACCCAAGCTGTTTAGCCCACAGGACAGAACTATTCCTAACATTAAAGAACAGCAAATTCTGGAATTTTCAGCAATTCCAGCTTTTCTGGAAAAACAGGCATGATTTCCCCTTTCACTATTGAGTATTTGGGGAATTTCCTGAGGTTTATGACCCTTTAGGTAGAATCACTCACACATTACTCAAGGAGCCATCAGTCAGTGCCTATAAGTTGAGATAAGAATGTTACCAATTCCCATACCAGCTGTTATCTCTCTCACAGCTATTTGTTTGCTAGCAGAAATAATCTATTTTCTAGAAGAAAATATTCTCATATGCTCCTCAATCATATGCAAGCACTAGTTCTTTTTTTAAAGAGCCTGTCAAGTTGATTTACTTTAGAAGTTGTCTAGTGAGTACTCAGTTTAAAGTGTCAAATCCTTCTGTTCTATGTAATCTTCCTTGAATTCCTTAGTATTCAAATTGATTTTGAATGGAACTTTCTGAAGTAGCACTTTTGTACCCAAAAAACCCTTTTCTTTTTGTGCAATGAATTTTTTAATTTGACATTTTTCTCAACCATTTTAAACAACCATTTTTTGAAGCCATTATGGTCAAAAAAAGGGTAAGTTGAGGGCAAGTTCTTTCATAATGAGAATTTCTTGAAACACATTTCAGAAATATTTTTCCAGTTATCCACAAGCACAGATCATAAGATCAGCTTGCCTTGCAGACTCTGTGCCAGCTGATAAAGAAGCAGGGAGGGGAAAGAAAATCATGGCATAATTGCCATATCCCAGGCTGAGTCTGCACATTGGTAGCTGCAGAAGAGTTTACCTATATATGTGATCTGGGTTTCAAAGAGCCACAACGAGCATAGAGCTCACACAACTCGTTTGGTCAGAATAAATAAACCACCTTACTCCAAATTCCAGCTGTTTATTCACTCACAGCATTGATGACTCCAAGGTACAGTACTACAAATTAAATATTAGATATGGCAAGGTACAACAGGGAAAGAGCAGACTTCTAAACAAGGTATAAAATTAGATAAAAGAAGTAATCAGGTAAAATGTGCAACTTCAACTCATTAGAAGAGGTTCATTCCACAACAATTTTCATCCAGAACTCAGGGTAATTACCACTCCTGAAATGCCAATGGTCATCCTCTAGAGTAGAGGGAAATGCCAGCGCTTTCTTTTAATGTCTATCTGTGTAACTACCACTAGGTTTCTCTTAAAGATTTAGCTCTGAAAAGCCATTAATTTTAGATACAGATTTTAATATCTTTTTTCTTTAGCATAAAAGTGAACCTTAATAACTTCCCACATGCTTCTAAACCTTTGTGTTTCCTCTCTCCTTCTGAATATGAAGCATGTTGTTAATAAAGTCTCACAAACAATTCAGTTCCCCTATTGCCATCTATTAAGGTCTTCACAAACATATACATTTCTAGAAACACATTGCTAAAACAAATATGATTGTTGTCTTTCTTTGCCTAACTATCCATAAACATTATGACTTTTCTTTACGGAAAAAAACATCTGAGTGTCCTGACAAGAACTGTCTCCTTCCCCCCATGTACAGTTACAGCATTGTAGTTTGCTGTTCTGAAAGTGTGTCCCTTCCCCATTTGTACTTAAAAAGCTTAATCATTGAGGTTGTAATTACTCCCAATCTCATCCTTCTGGTTTCTACTCGCCCATCCTTTCACAGTTAGCTTTTCTCATCTGTGGTTTTCATTCCCCTTCATTGCCTATGTATGTGATAATGATACACAGATTTTTTTTTTTCTCCTTTTCATAGCTTTAGCAAATTTCAGATAACCACTGTTCAAATAAAAGCTTTTTGGTTCAGTGCCCCAGTAAATATTTTTCTCTTTCTAACATCATAATATTTAGAGAAAAATAAAGACATTACTGAAATTCCTTAATATTTGCATAATATTAATTCACTGAGACAGATACATCCATGGTATTCTTTACAGAGTCATCTCAAGAACTAACTAAGGTCAGATGTCTGTAAACACAGCAAGTCACACCTATCTACCTACATCATGTACTGGAGAATTGCCATGGTAATTTCAGTGTTAAGATCAATACAAAAACAAGCTGTGCCCTCTCTGCTTGTTCTCTAAGCATAAGTTTCTATCCAATACATCTCCAAAGGAAAGGACCAACCATGGTATTTTGCAGCTGCATCACAAGGATTCTTTCAAATGCTGGGGTCATTGCAGGTGGTTAAGTCAAAAGTCAAGAGATATCTGCCATGGATGATTTAATCTCTAAAACTTCTGTGCTTTTAAGAAAAAGTTGAATTATCTTTAAAATCTAGAAAAACTAAGCAATTATGAAACACACTTTACCATTAATGTAGTTACTTTCAGCCATATTTCCTGGACATTTTGTATTTCATTGAAAGAAGGAAGGACCATTTCTTTAAGTACATGGAGATCTTGATGAACTCAGTAAATTACATGAAAGCCTTGATCTAATTGTATAAGAGACGAAGTGAATCACAAGCTTTTATCTGGAACAAAAAAAGTTAGAACATTGACATTAATCATTATCATGTTAAATAGTGTGGCCATTCCTTATTGCTGTTAGACTGTGCTCCAGTTATAGAGATCATGCTGAGACATTGTTCACTGCAAACATCACCAAACAGGGATATTTTCCTATTGTTTCATTGTGTATGGCAGCCACATCTTTCAGAACACCATATGGCAGTAGTATAGCTCAGAACAGCACGGCATATGATGGGCTCCAGACAGATTGTATGCAAAGTGTCTAGAGATTTTCATCATCCTCCAACAACCCACAAGCCATTTACTGCCTGGTTTTGTCTCTCAGGATCAGCAGTGAGGTAGCACAAATAGGTTGCTCAAGACCTCACAACCCACAGAGAATCTAGCTAGGTACTGTACACATACCTCTGAAAGTCTTTTTCAACAGCAAGCCAACTCCTACAACACAACAATTTCTTCCTTCATTCCTTGCCAGATGGTCTTCAGCCCCTCAGCTGCTCCCTTATTTGGCCTCTGTCTCCCAGAGTTCATCTCACACCTGAGCTAACCAGGGACAGAGTTTAATAGGAGTCATCTGTCAATGTACCCACCTGGCACAGTAAAACTGATTCCAGGTAGCACCTTACTGTAATGTCTCCCATCAGTTTTCATTTACAGCAGCCAATTCTACCTCATGCCTGTTAATTACAAAACACATCCCCCAGGTTCTTTCTGAAGTTAAATGATCTGGCACCCATTGAAGGTGTCTCTAGAAATTCAGGGGCCCATTTTTCTTGCCAGTTCCTGACTTAAAATTTTCTATATTTCCTCCTTTGCTGTTAAGCATCCTCTGTTACCCTACACAACAGTCTGCTTTCAAAATTAACCTAAATGAAGGGAAAATTTGTTACCTTTCTCTTCTAGGCTTACTTCATTTTCTCCACCTGCTGATTCAGAAGTAGTCTGACACCTTCCCCATTTTGCTTCCCAATCTGCTCTAAGTGCTAGAAAATGTACATTTCTCCTCCTTTTGCCCTTCTGCCAGCAACTTTTAGCACTTTGCCAACATGGAGCACATTTATCTTACAAGTGCTTTATGTCTTCTGCCTTCAGCACAGTTCCTGCCTGAACAGGAACTTGCCACGTTTCCTTCCATGGTATCTTGGTGACCACATTCCTTTTCACAGCCATTTCCTGCTCCCAGCTTTCGAACAGCGCTTCTCTTTCCGCTTTCTCTTTTCGCAAAGATTTTATTCATAACTGCCACCTTTTCCTGACCTCTCAGCATATCAGGAAAGCCAAGGCCTTTGGAAGAAGTCAAGACCAAAACCATCTTCAACCACTGGATCATTGCATTTGACACCAGCTGGCTCAGGTCCATCTTCAGATCAGTCTGGCTGCCCTTATTTCACCCAGGTTCTCACAGAATCTGCCTTCTTCCTCTTACAGCATACATTGGTTAGATGGGGCAGACGAACAGGACTGATGGAGCTTTTGGTTCCTATGAAGTAGATAAGCCTGTTACAGACAGGCAGATTGTAGTTTGATTAGGATGAGAATTATCAGCAAATATGCACATTTTTGTAGTTTGTATCTAAGAAATCAAATTTGTATAAATCAGAATCCCTTAAAATTCTGTCCCTGTTTTTTCTAAAACTTTACTCATCTTTGAGTACAATGAAGCCTTCTGTTGGGGTATGTGAAAAAATGTCTTGGTTTTGGCTCTTGATCAGAAAAGCAGAACCTGAGATAACTTTTTTTCCCAAAACTTTAAATGATCTACAGCACATTTTTCACTTTCTGTTGATGCTCTTGCAATAAAAATCCAGGTTATTTATTCATGCATCTTGCAGAGTCTAGTCACAGGATGCCATTTTCCTGAAGCTGGTGGATAAAACCAATAGAAGATTCCATTCATTTTGTATAGAGACGACAAAGTGCTAAATGTTTACAAATGCAGTAGAGTTTCTTTACATCTTTCTGTGACTCCTGATCCATGCCCTATTGGTCACATCCTCAGTTATCTAAATCAACATGCTTCTGTTAGCTCCATGCTTGGTCAGGCAAGTGGAGACAGTTTATCTGAAGTTATCTTTTTAATTTTTTTTTTTTTTTTTAAATACTGAGAGTATTTAATTGTATTTTCAGTGACAGGACAGAAATAAAAAAGTACCTTATAAACTGTGCTATTTACATGTGGACAGAATGCTGAGATTGGCCAGCTCAATATACTACCCACCTACAGTCTGTCAGCTGCATTTGTTCCAAAATACATTGCACAGCCACCATCTGTCAATCACAAACCATGTGGCCAAAGAGAAATTTATTTAGAAATACTGAAAAACAAAACTGCTCATGGAAATGCTACCAACAGTTATTAGACATGTTGATAAGCATTATAAACAAATATTAATTGGTTTTTACTTGTTTGCTTTTAAAAAAAGATCTGCTCCACAACACATTTTAATAAGAAGTGAGGAATTCAATGATAACTTGGCAGAAGAACCAACTGCTGCTTTAGGCAATTAATTCAGTAATTTTGATGTTTTATTTATTGCCTTACCAAAAAGCCAAGTGTTTCAAGAACTGTTTTTTCCATTTGATAATTAAAACACCTTAAAACAGAGACAGTTTCAGGAGTAAAGGTGTACATTTTAGCTGCTGGAGTCCTTGTAAAGGGATGAATGAGAACAGTGCACTGTCTTTGGGTAACCAAAGGGAACATTGAGCAATGAGGAGAAGCTAATACAACCCCTATAATATAGATGCAATTAGGAAGATGAACTTTTTAGTGTACCTTAGATTTCAAAAAGATTCCAATATCTAGTTAAAAGTGAGAGTAACTGTATACACAGAGACTCTTCGAAGAGAGTGAATACAAATATAAGGATAAAGCCTCCAGCCTGAAGAACCTCTTGGCTAACAAAAGTCAGAAAGCATCACCAGACTGGGTTTATCACCCTTTCTTTCTGAGGTGCAGGAGAGGAGGAAAGCAGAAGATGTGATGGTCTTCTCCTAATTCTTAATACTGGGAAGGGCACTACTGATTTCATAGTTACCTACAGGAGTATCTAGCTATCAACTCTTCCATTTTGGCAATATGTTCTAAAGGGTAATTCTAATTCATACTTTAAAAGCATTTCCATTTACCATGGTTCCAAACATATTTCGTTTTGTTATCCTTTATTTCAATATAAGGTCCATCATTCATCAATGAGAAAAGACAGAAGAACATAATGCCATGGATGACATTCATAGGTGGTATAAACTGAGTTCTAACCATGCAACACAACTGACAGTTTCCCTAGCTTTAGTGGCCACGATATAAAAGGAATAGTTCTTACTCAGATTTTTGGATTTTAAAAATACAAATGTACTAATTCAACAAAGAAGTGGTCAGTGTATCATATTCAGGTTATAGACTCCACATAGTATTTTAGATTACCATATGCATATTACTAAAAAGTGACATAAATCTTAGTGAATCTGGCTTTTATAGTGTATGTTATGAACAAATTTTATTAATACCATGTAAAAATGTATGTACTATATAACTACATAATACACTGATAGGATAATAATATATTCATACTATATCCCACTATATTTAAGTGTACTATACCATACCTACTCAAGATAGCACAGGACATTTATGCAACATAGTTATATGCTATTCGATAATATATTATTTATACAATGGTGTTGCTGTTAGATGTAGCTGATGGTAAGGAAACAGAGTATAAAATTTTCTGCTTTGCTTACAAAAATTCCCACCAACTGCTGCAGCTTGGTTGAAATTTCATCTAAGACCCTGAGTAATGTTTGTGTTATATTTATTATTTTTCATACTACCAACAGTTGTGACAATAAATCAGAAATATTGATTCACATTATTTATAAGACTTTTTCCCACCTTTTTTTGATACCACAGCCTTTTTTAGATCAATAAAATCTGGATATAAATGATGATAAATTCACAGCTTTTAAATTTACTTTGAATCTAGCTTTACTACCACACATATTTATTGTGCTAGATCAGCAGAGCATGGAGCATATGGGCCACCTCCATGTCCAGTAGCATGGCTATATTTTTTTGCAGTACAAACCACACCAATCTCAGATTCCTCATCAATCTGGCAAATGAATGATAAATCTAAAATTTAAAAATATGCTTTATTTTAGTCAAGAAAAACAACTAACTCATGTTTTTTCTGGTTTTCTGTCAATAAATGGAGCTTTTACTTGATCTCTCACAGAGAGATATACAAAGCTTAATCAATCTAGTCGATATTTGGCTAGTTCTAGTCTTTCCATACATTAGCACAGCCTCACCAATTTTTCCAAACACTGGAATTTAGAATTTATACTTGAATCCTGAAATGGTATGGAAAAAAACCCCAAAAGATTAGAGCCACCCATTTATAACTTAATATTTTTATGTTTAATCCTTTTTACTCTCAGCAAAAGTTGCCTTAGCTTTCATGAAAAGAATTGGTTAGAGAATTAGATGATAATGTCTGCCTAAATATGCACTGATATTAACCTCTGCCCTGTCAGTAAGACACTATGGAGGCAGATTAGTTCTTACATTTAATTATCTTTTTATTTTACAGAAGTTTTTCTTGGTTTTTTTTCTGCTTTTGCACCTCATTAGTCATGATCAAAGTGTATTCCTCTTAAATGTGCCTTAATGTGATGCTTTGATCACATTTCCTGACTAATTTGAAAGTCTGTTAACTGAATTACACCACAGCCTGGTGCATTTGAAGTTTTCGGAACCATTTTCCTGGGGCCATTTTACTCTGACAAATTTTAGGTATTTAACGGGGGTTTCCAGGAGCATAGTTGCTCTGGACTTATATAACTGACAGAATAAGGCATCTTCAGTGAAAAGTGGATCAAGTTTCTCCAGAAGATGATTTGACCCTTCTATAGGCCAAATTTTTACCAAGTGTTTTCCACTGACTAGAAAAAAAGACTCTGTCACTGAAGATCTGAATTTAAGGAAGATATTCAAGTTCCTAGGAATAACTAGAAAAACTGTGGCCTGTGCTTTATGAATTTGCCTATGAACCTTATCCCTGTATTAGTCATGAAGGGCTATTTAAATGATCCTATATGTGTATAAACCAACAGAGAAATACACATGAAGTAAAAGAGCATGTTTCTCTGGGCTCTAGAATAAGCACCTTAGGCTCAGGTCACTTTGCTCTCTAACTTGCTCTTCCTCACACAGTCTATCCTACCCATTTCAAGTATCTATATGCTTGTTTTCTTGGAGGCCCCCTTAACGCCATCTTAAACCTTACTGGCAGAAATCTTTCATCCAAAGGAATGGATGCACTTCAAAATTCATCCTCAAAAATATACCCAAAGCAACGTTACTCCATGTAAGTCGTTCCTCTGCCAAATTGTTTCTGCCTCTGAAAATTGTTTGGTGAGGGATTGGTCACATAGTCAGTGGGAAGAGATGCACCAGGGCCACATGATCAAGTATCACATGTACAGGAATCACTAACTGCTTCAGCCAGTGGAATTAAAGATTTTTGGTAGGTAAATAGGAATCTCTGCCAGAAGAACTGCATCAAAACCCTCATTAGTTAGTCTGGCTTATATAGAGCCCCTCTGTGAGAGCTCAGTGGAAAACAGTTCCTAAGAAATTTTTCATCATTCTTCCCTACCCTGGAGCCACATTTTGAGAGATGACACTGATCTCACTGCTATCAATAGTCAAGGTATTGGGTATCAGGTGAATTCAACTACAGCAGTCATCAAATTACAAAAAGGTAATGGCAAAAATCTTTGAACTGTATCAGATTAACTTCTGTGCTATAAAAGGGTATCACTTCAAGTTAAATCCTGTGACACTGCTGCATGCAAAGCTGTCCCTACACTTCAGCAGACACAACCCCATCCTGGAATGCAGGCAGAATGCAGGGAGTAGAGGATGCTTCCTTTGAATCGACATTTTCTCATTCCTAAACACCAGTTTCCTGAACATTCCCTACTTGCTCCATCTTAGAGGCCTCTGCAGGTGAACATGACTGGAAGTAGGGCTACCAGACTTGCTGAGAAGTTGTAAGAGCAGAGGTGCAGGAGAAATAAATTAACAGTGGTGCTGTGTGTCTTCTGACACAATGTGATCACTCAAACTGATAAATAAGCAAAATAAAAACTAGCTAAAATATGAAGCTCCAACATGGTTTACCAATGGTTTTCCAGGGTTTGTCTTAACTGGTGCTTCAGCAAGATTTTTCCTCTAACTTTTGGAACACTGTCCCCAACCTGTAGTTTTGTACTGTGCAGTGAGACTTCATTCTCTCATCAGGACAGTCTGTATTTCTTTCCTATTCAGTGGACACAAATTTATTGTTGGTTTGTATAGCTGCCCAGACACTCACAATTAGTACCTTTGTTTTCTGCCGGTTGTTTTTCTGTACCAGTCACATCTAATCACTGTGAAAGGTACAGAAAACTTTTTTGAAAAATCACTGAGTTTTCCAAAATGCATCTTGACAATTTTATTTGGTTTTATAATTTATTGTGTTCATTTGCTTACCCATGGCAATGAATTCTAACTCTTATTACCATACAAACCCCAGCTGCCTCTTACTCAGCTGATATAAACTCCATATAAAAAAAAATCAAGCCTTTATTACTGTAGAAAGGCAAAGGGTAGCATTTTCTAGGGTATTAAGACTTGGTCTAACTGTTGGTGGAAATAAAACACTGCTTGGGTAAAATCTATTTCACTCAAGACTCAAATACTGAGTCTTTCTCCTGACTGTAGACATGTTAAGTCTTACTAGCTCTTCAAAATCCATCTGTGCTTTTCTTAACCAGTTAGAGGTAATATTAATTCAATTCCAAAGTGCCTTAGATTTTTTTAGTGTTTTTTTAATCCATCAGGAAGAACTGAAAACTAACTTGGATTATAGTTTCAAGCATTGAAGGAAAAATAGCCAGTTTAGGGATTATTTCACTAGTTGATTTGATTATATTGGATCAGGAAAGGTAGAATCTCCAAACATAAATTTTATTATATCAATTCTCTTTGTGCTGACCTAACCAGGACATGGAAGCAGATGTGCTCCCCTTTCTTGGCACACCATCTTTAGCAGGCTGTGACATTGTACTGTGAGAAGGCAGGAGTCAGAGCAAGGGCAGACTGGCAGAAAGCAGAGAAAGGGAAGAATTTTCACAGTAGAGAAACAAGAGGACTGCTGCAACATCTTATGTCATGCTGGGTGCAGCGTGGGCTGGCTGGAATAGAGTTCAAAGCAGGGTGTAGAGAAGCTGTCAGCTGCAGGAATCTTGCAGAAGGAGGAATTGAGAACTGCTTACAACATGCTGTAGCTGGATGCTGGCACATCCCCCTTTTTATGGAAAGAAACTAAGGTAAGATAAAGAAAGCTTCAAAGCTTGTGGGACATAGGGCTTGGGGCTAGCCCAGGTTGTTAAAGAAATAATAAAACTAATGCTTTGGGCAGCAAGTTAACCCAGATCAAGAAATGAAATTGCCCTCATACAAACCTTTGTACTTAGATGTGCTGCAGTTCAACATTGTCACCAACATATGTGCATGTTTGTGTGTGTGTGTCAGTGTTTGGGGAGAGTACGTGTCCATGTGCCACCAAGAAGACAACAAAGCTAACCCCAGAAACCAGATCTTTAAAAGGAGTTGACAGGCTCTTCTTCCAAAACGTCTTTACCCCGTGCTGAAATTCCCTGAGACGTGGATTTCACTCCAAAGCGCCATGAAGTCTCTGCACCAAGAACTCACCCTGCTTTGTATCCAAGTAATCTTCCACCAGCAACGAGCAACTGAAGCAATCTAGCACCTTTCTGCTCCACTGAATAACTCAAATAGTCTAGCTGTGCCAAGGGAAAGCTGTTGTCTAGTTCCAGTCATTCTCCCAGGCTTAAATCTTCACAGCAATGGACAACAGGCTACTTGTATAAAATTGTCCCAAAACATCCATTTATTTCTTTAAAATAAACTCAGAATATATGAATCGTGCTGATTTCCCAGGAATAACTCTTCTTTTGTTTTAACTTTCCTTACACTTATATCTAAGGAAAAGAATAACATCAGATGAAGTAATTGTTACACAAATCTATGTTAAATTCTGCATAGTTTTGATCAAAATATGCACTGCATCTCCATAGATTTAAGATATAAAGAATCATCAACTTGATGTCCTAGTTCAGGTCCATCAATTGTTAAATTCTTCAGCTATATAGACAGCAGAACTGGCATAACCTTTTGAAAAAAATTCTCTAAAGAGATGAGATGTAACAGAACGAGGATTTTATCTTACAAATAAATAAGCATGAAATTCAGTAAAATACTAAATCAAAACAGCAGGAGAAATGACTGTCTTTCATTAAGAAACTGAAATAAGGTGAAATAATCTGAAAACTTAGATAATGAAATGACATAGATATCTGACAAAATTCAGAGGGCTCAGGTGTGCTTTGTACTGAACTTGCTGTTCCTAATACAGGAGATATCAGCATTTATAAATATATTCAGTTTCACCGGCTTACGATCAGGCAAACAAACAAAAATAGCTCATTGATTTACAGACACATCAGGATTTTTAAAATGTGAAATCTGAGTAGCAGGGTGATAGAACAGTTTCTGCACTAGCTAGCACATTAAGCATTTTCCCCCTGCTAGTTTAATTATCTTTCTAAAGACACAAATGGCATGTTTTGCAGAAACACCGACTCTAATAAAATCTGACGAGTAAAGATCACATACTTAGTCCTTGGAAGTTAGGAAGTATTATGAAGAATAATAGAATAATAGGTTTATCTGTGTTTAATTGTTAAAGGGGAAGCCAGGATGTATCTGGACAGGAGGCTAAAATGTTCCTCCCAGAGCATACCTGTCTGTGAGTCACTCCAGGCCACCACACCCCAGGCAGATACCTCATGTCAACAGGCATTCCATTGCATCCACATATGCAGGTAGATCAGCAAGAGGGAGCTTTCCTGGGTTGCCAAGGTTAGGTGATGAGTGTTCCTGCCAGCAGATAACAGCAGAACTGCTGTGACTGGAAGAGCATTTTTCCTGCCATCCCTTGGGAGCTTGTGGAGCACGGGGGGTGTACAGTGCTGTCTGCAGCTTAGAAGCAAATCATCACTTGAAACAGAGACAACAACACAATGGGTTCCCTTGGCAGAGAAACCTGGGGAGTTCAGGGATGGGACCATTCAAAGGCCTCTTCTGCCCTGAGCTATAAGAAGGAGGACCAGAAATATCTGCTTTTGTCACTTGTGTCAGATTATGCATATGTGCTGGGAATCTGCCCCAGAGCAGAGTGAGTGAACTGTTTGTCAGATCTTCTCCTGGGAATACTGTCGACCTAGACAGTGTTTGATATTAGTGGGAACTGGGATTGTTGTTACACAACAGAAAAAATAGAAAAGAGATACTGGTTCTTTCATCTCTCATCTGACTGAGATATTTACCTTATCAATCTAAAATTTGCAATCAATTTTCACTATGAAAAGGTCATAACTTTATCTGTTTTTCTGTCATAATTTTATCTGCTCAACAGCCAGCTGACCCATTTAACATCATTGACATAAGCCAAGAAGGAAATTTTCTTTGAGAGCCCAAACTAGAAATAGCTCAATAACTACAAAACCCCACAGCCCCAGCTGAGATGCTTATTTATTCTGCACTTTGGGCCCCCCTTACTGCAAAACTTTGGGTCTGAGAAAACCACTGTACAGGAGTAAGAACTTCAGTAGGTGCATGTGACCATGCAGCTGATTTAAATTATTCAGTGGTGTGTGGTTGATTTGTAGCAACTCAACCATCATTTAGTCTCTTGTAGATTATTTAGTAATTGTCAAAAACATTAAGAGGTAAAGAAACCATAATAACATGTTTTTCTTTAATAAGATTAATGAAAATAATGAAAGCTACTGGAATCTTCCAATGCAATTTTTCCTACTGGCTGGCTTAGGTGAATTTCCATGCAGCTGAAAACAAACACTTTGAATTGTGTTTGCATTCAAAACTTCCCTTGTGCTTTGGAAAGACCTTAATAAAAATCATGGACCTAAGCACATGGAAATTGCTTAGACAATACAAAGGAGCTGTAGGAGGGATTAGGGAGAGGTGGGGATTAGACACTGTTCTGAGAAGAAAATGTCCAAAAGACAGCAATTTAAGGATCTAAACCAACCAAAGTATAGTGACACTTTAAATCCCACAGCTGCTGGAAGGGGGCATATCTAATTTAATCTTTTTCTATCTCCAGGTATCTAGCTTATAACTTGCACTCTGTCAAACATCCAAAAACCAGCTGCTGCTAAAACTGGGGTTTTAGCAGTTAAGATTTGTCTGTTCTTGAAGGAGTCTGTCTGTTTTGTTTTTTCCTTTCTTTTAAAGCATTATTAATAAACACTTTGTTTTAAAGTATGAGTTATTTATTTATTAAGAGGTTTATATAAAGAGGTTTGCAAGAATTTAAAATTAATGAAAGACATTTTACTTTCTGAGACTGAAAGACAAAACCAAGAGAAACTTTGGACCTTTGCAAGAGGTAGAAGCTTGTAAGTTATTTTATTGTAGAACAGTTGATCTTGGAGTGAAATCTGGACACTGAACAGGACACTGAAACTCTCCTAATTTAATTCAGTAAGAAGCCTCAAGCCTCCACCTTTCATCATTTCAACAGAGTACTTCCTCAGCCTTGGTCATTAAAATTGAAATGAAATGATGCCAAAAACTTGCCATATTTTAATAAAGCAGAAAACAGACAATATTTGTAAACATCTTACATCTATATTCAAATATCTATTAATCATACAGCAATTTAATTAGTTAGATCCATTAAAGTTGCTAATAAATGGGGAAATCACTGCAGTTTTCATTATAAAAGTATGAAATAAGACAACCATTAATTCAGATTTAAATTAATATATACCTGCTAAGAAACTAGCTCTATAGCTCTCTTTTAATACACTAATAAATTGTTGTGGCATGAGAAAATACAAGGACCACCTCTGAATTAGGCATTTACTGTTTGTGTTATGACAAACCCTCAGAGATATTTGTTGATGATCTGCTGGTATCCATCACCTGTTAGAAGACACAAGTAGGAAGATTTGCTGCTTTGTCTTAATTCAATCCTGAAGTCCTCAAAAAACTCAGAACTGCCATCTAATCTCAAATGCCCTTTATTTAATAGTTCAGTGGTTAGAGATTCTTGCTTTAAATTACACAAGCCGCTTTTCATTCAGAAGCCAGAACAGGAGGATCTATTCTTCAAGGTGAAAAATGCTGCAGCTTAATGGTACAAGAAGGTTCTCATGTGTGCTTAATGAGTCTTTTGGGTTTGTGCCTTTGGCACAATATCAGTAAAAAGCACAGAAAACCCCCATGGTTTGAAAGGCTAAGTATTCTTCCAGGAAACAGTAGATAGGGGTTTCAATTCCCTCATGCAGAGGATGGAAACATAAGCTCCCTACTTCTTTAATATGTGCTTCCTGTATTAGTTTGCTGTAAAAAACGACATTTTTTTAAAAAAAACCCTCTCATTCTTGGCTTTTCCAAAGATAGCAGGTTACACTTGCAGGTTACTGCATGTGGTCCTTGACCAAATTGAGACATTTCTCTGTGGCATATACTATGCAGAAGGTGGAATTTTGGAAATATTTTGGCTAGCTGTAAGCAAGTACCTCTTTAGAAAGTTGAATTTCTTGATTTTTGTATTCTGTATGCTGAGAAGAAATGGCATTTTCTATGAATTTATGAGTCTCTGTCTCTCAGACATGTAGATATGCTATGGGTATCTATGAGTAGCCCTCTGCATTCACTCTTGGTTTTGTCATAAGTTAAACCCTTCATTTTAAAACCTAAATATTTCTGATGTAAGACTTAAGTTATAATGAAAATAGACAATCTTTAGTTACTTACATTGTTTTTAGCAAAAAGGTGTGAAATTAATTAAATACTTGTAAACCATGAAACGGCAAAATTAAGGCATTTGGGTCACACAAGTAACTCCTCTTTATCTGTCATTAAAATTAGTGTTTGTTTCTCAAGACTTTCAATAGAAATTAGCAGACCACACAGGATAAATTTAATTCCAGCATTAGTCTCACTAATGTTTTTGATAGGAAAAGAAATATAACTATTCCTAAAATTGAACTTACTGAACATAATCCCAAAATGTTCCCATTCAAAGTTTTGCTTCATTTTAACCCTAGCATTGTATTTACTTCTTTCACCTTTTCCCCATTATTTTCTGTTTTACATATTTATTTAGGCAACAGCCAAATAAATACATCAGCCTGGACTCAGTCTGTGCAAGGGCATTTTGCCACTTCTATCCCTGAACTTTATGTCGGGCTAACCATGTAACACTTAGAACAGCACCAGAAAAACTTATTCTGTCCTATCTAAAATTCTAAAATTCTAAGAAAAAAGCACACTGGCTCTGGTACTGCTCACATTGAGAACTGTATTGGCATCAACTGGGTGTCAAGGAGAGTGCAAATTGTGAGGAATTCCTTTGTCTGCCAGGTTTCCAGGTTTCTTTCTGAGATGTTGTCAAATACACCAGCGAAATGTCAGCCCAAAATTTCCTTTTTTCTTTTTCTTTTTCTTTTTTTGTAAATTTAGACTGCTTCCAAAAGACACTTAGTCTGCTGAATCAACAGCTTCTAGCAGAAACATCTCACCAAGTTTACTTGTTTGTTGCTGGTTTTAATCATGTAAACTTACAGCTGATCTCTAAGCTTCTCTATATTAATCTGCAATTTCTAGCTGTTTGGAAACTTACCATTTTATATAAAAATGACAATTATATACTTATGTACCTTAAATTTTTTTTCTTGGAATTTTAGAAACTTATTTCATAATTTCTTCTTTCCACATATTTTTAAACCAAGTTATTCTCCTTTTCAATAGTCTCAAGCTCACAAACCAACAATTTTTCAAACAGGTTCATAATTCACAAATCAGGTCTGCCCTACTGTCAGTGGAAACTCTGAAGGCAAACCTAAATAAAAACCTTGAAAAAACCTGGAACTGGAAATCTTGGCTTTATGACAAAAACATCTAAAAAGAGCAATGTATGGCCTATGGTATTTTGCAAATATACTGCTTCTTAGCTTGGGTTGTCCTGTTTGTAAATAGGAAACCTAATGATCTATCAAAGAATAGATCTTGTTCAACAAGCCCTTTAAAAAATAGGGTAAAGGCTTGTCATTATCTGTCCCATAAAAACATCCTGGTGAACTCACTGAAACTGCTTGGTCAAGGATATATCAGATACATCCAGGTTATCATCAGAATAATTCTAACTTTGTGCACAGAAATGATAGAAGCAGGTATAATCACATACAGTTTCTAACTCACTGTCAAACTTTAGAGATACAGAAATCAAAACAGATTTTTCAGTCTTGGTTGTGAGTCCAAACATCCCAAATACGTATTGCAATGATGATTTTGTTGTCCAATTATAAATGCACAAAATAAGGAGGATCACATTAACATCCATAACATAAGAATCAGCACTCTCATCATAAAAAACGATTCTACCATTTTTTTTATTATTCTAGGATATCCTCTAGCTTCAATCAGCATGCCTTCATTGCCAAACATTTAGGCCCATAAATCCAATTTACTGCTGCTTGCATAGTGTACTAATTATATTTTTGAATATCACCCCCAGGACATATCTGCATAAACTGGCTGCTTTTTAGCAAAGAGGAAAACTGAGCAAAAAACATTTGACAGAAAACTGCTTTCTTCCTTCAAGATACCACTGGATAACACAGGAGGGTCCTATGGACTGTTATACAGGGGGATCAGTAAAAATATCTGTAAAAGTTTGTACTAATTTTAAACTCTAAGAAGCTATGCCAATTTGAAAAGAAAGTGGAAAACAAAAAGTAAGAAGTCTACCTTTTAATTCATAATTTAATTCATAATTGCCTTTCTTCCATTGAAATGCATTTGTATTCATGACTTACTGTTAAACTGGATTTGGGATGATGTCTGTGTTATAGATCACCTGTGGGCATGAATGGCAGGTACAAAGATTGTGAGGGATAAAAGGCATGTATATGATTTCTTTATTCAGTGGAAGTTCAGTGCTGCCATATGTGAGGCAGACAGGCTGTTGGGATTAGATATTCAACAACTGTAGGCAGTTTCTGCTGGGATTTTCATACACACTGTATGTCAAATCTGTTACTGTAATTTTGAAAATACCACAGACAGATGATCTGCATCTTCAAAAGTTTTTTAAAAATCTGAAAATGAAGCATTTTATGGCAACTATAAGGGTGGACTATCAAGTATATACCTTGCTTAATGAAATTGGCACAAACCTCCTAGCCTAAGAGAAATTGCCCATTTATTTTAAAGTCCTTGATAATTTTACTTAATAGAATTCTGGAATTGCCACTGTAAAAACTTACCTTCTTGTGCACTATTGGCCTCCACTTTGATACACGAGCTGCTTATATTTAAAAGAATAATGGTTTGGAGTGTTAGTGTTCATAAAAGATGCAGCAGAAGGGAATAAAAGCTTCAACATTTTTTTTTAAAGCAAGTAAAAGTAAGTTCTCAAAGGCTTTGGCTATTGATGTAATAAAAGCACGTTATACTTTGCCTTACATAGACAAAACATGACAATCAGAACATACATATAATTAGAGATCCTTTCCCACTTAGAACACTTTAAGTAGTACTGGGGTAAAAATCAGTAACAGCTTAAGATACATCACATCATATGAGATGAAAATTAGCTTTGGGAATTATACAGAAAACCTCCATAGGGAAACTCATTCTTAATCAAAATTTTGTCAAGGTCCCAGCTAACAGAATAAAGTTTCAAGTCTCAGCTACCCATCATCTAGATAACAGAGGTTGGTGGAGGCATAATAACCAACACTTAGATTCTTTTCCCAGATCCTAGGGAAATGCTAATTTACATTTATGGCTTTGGTATTTCACAATACAGTGGGTGCTAGTGCTGGGAAATATTCCCATGCTCCATGGTACACCCTGTTCCATCATGCCAGGCCATGTCACAGGCCAACATTGTCCTTCATCATCACAAAATGTGTTCCAATCACAATAGGCAACCACATGCTAAAGAAACAGAGAGACAGAAACTGAAAAATGTAGAACTTAAACCTCTGAGGACAAGAAGGATCTGGGTTTGAGAAGGAATAACCACCTAATGTCCATCAGGTAAATTTCCAATGTTAAGGGTCTTGAAAGTCAGACTTTTAACAACCTCACTTTGGGCCAGCAGCACTCTAAGTAACCCATGGAGACAGAAAAAATGTCAGCCCTGGAAGTTTTTAATACCTGACTAGACAAGTGATACAACATCAGGTGGAAATTGGGGCTGCAAGTTCCTTCCAGCCAACATCTCTGAGATTCTACAGAATGAATATATTTTTATTCATATTTCATGGGGTAAACTCCTGTCACTACTGAATTCAATGGCAACCCTCTCAAGGATTATTCAAGAGCAAGATTTCATTCTGAGGAAAAGAAAGTATCTTCTTTTAAAATAAATTTCTGCAGTATCTATATGTATTTTAAATATATATATATATATTTTATTTTCCTGGCTGTGAGTAGAAGTCATAGTGTACAAATGGATTATGCTGATGAAACAAAAATAAACACCTAGCAAAGCACCAAGGGATAAAACCATTTTTTATTATTTAATTTTATAATTCAATTTTCATTCCACCAAAGTGAGTTGTCTACTTAATCTTCCAATAATTTAATGCTGATAGTGGGCAAATTAAATTCAAATTTATCAGCATAAACCATTGTAGCCAATTGAAGCACAAAATCAGCTAGTGGACACAGGTATCAGGTTAACTCTGATTTCTATGTTACAATATATCTTCCTTCATTAGTAAAAGGATATGACTATCCTTGCAGCTGATAAGGTGTTTTAATTGATTTCTAGCATTTTCTCTTAGCATCCATTTCTGGCAGATTCACTCATTTTTTTCATTATCCAAACTGATGTGAAATTAAACCATGCCCTGAGGAGAGAAAAAGCATGAATCAATAGTATTGATATTTCATGCAAAACTTGAAGCTAAGGCTTTTAACGGATTTAAAAATACGTTTAGCAAGGTTAGTCCAGAAAATGTCGACGATATGAATGTTAAAATCAAAAGGTTGTAAAGGTTGTCATGTGCTTACTGAATATTTTAATAATTTTTTCCTGAACAGATATTTTCTTTACTTTTTAAAGAAAATGCACAGATGCTTTTGTTGACTTTCTGCCATATAGTCACAAACTCACAGATTTCAAGGCCAGACAGAAGACTCCTATATGACACAGCCATCGCACAGTTTTATCTTAATACCTCTGCAATTTGTTGGTATCCATCCCACCTCATAGTCCCATGGCCCAGGAAATGTATGGGTAACCTATGGAATGTATCAGGGGAAAGTGCTGAGCACAGGGAAGGGGAACATATAGTCTAAGTGAAGCTGAGCTGGCCAACAACTTCACTAATTATGACCCGTCACCCCTTTCCTGCTATCTAATAAGAAAATAAAGAAAATTATAGATGTGTGGCCCACCAAATGTGTTTGAAAGGCCCGCTTGAGTAAGAGTAATTGAGATGGTAGAATATTACTTTGTCACCTCTCCTGAACAGACATGTACCATGACTTACACTTTGCACCACCTTTCAAAATCTTTCGAATACTATTCTCTGTTTCCTGCTGCAGAATTATTAAATAATAGAAAATGTCTGAGTATGGAACTGGACTACAGAGATGAAGAGAACAATCACATTATTTGGCACAAAAATAATTTAGGAAGTCAGTTTACTGCTGTATTAGTAAGTATTTTAAGTGTGATTTAGCAGAGTTAACCTTAGAGAGGATTCTCTGACACAGATATCAACTACTTTTGTTCTATCTTGAGCAGCTTGCAGACTGTTCCTCTGTGGTGTGCTGATGCTGGCTGACAGTCAAGCACCTCCACAGACCCTCGCTCACTCTCTCTCCTGCGGGGAGAAATCAGGAGGTGGCAGAGAAGGCTTATGTGAAAGTTTAACAAGTCAAGCAAAAGCTGCACGCACAAGCAAAGAAGACTGAGGAATTTATTCACTACTTCCCATGGCAGGCAAATGTCCAGACACTTCCTGGCAAGCAGGGCCTCACCATGCCCAATGACTTAGAAAGACAAATGCCATAACCATAAATGTTCCCCTTTGCTTCTCCTTTCCCTAGCTTTTATGGCAGAGCATGATATCATGCCTTTGTTCAGTTCAGCTCAGCTGTCCCAACTGTGTCCACACCCAGGCTCTTGGCCAAGCCCAGCTCGCTTGTTGGGAGCACTGGCATAAAGGAGAAAAAGAAAAAAACCCTCCAGGCCGTGTCAGCACTGCTCAAGAACAGCCAAGTCACCGGTGCATATTCAACACTTTTACCTACAAATCACTATCACAGCACCACAACAACACTGTGAAGAAAGCTAACTTCACTCCTGAGGCAGAACGCCTATTCACATTAAAAGATGGCAGTGATTCCTCTCAGAAAATCTTGGCAATATACTATATGGATATGGAGAGGCTTCCAGATAGGAACAACTGTGAATCAGCTCGAGAAGGTGACACAGGGTAGTTCTGTCACCATGACAGCATTGGGCCAATCGCCAGCAGAACTCCAGCTCTTTGAAAGTATTGCAATACTGTTGTTTTTCTGCACATTGATAGGGCTTTTAAAATAGTTGAGAACTCTTATAAAGTCATATGCAGCTCTTCTACTGTTGCCATGCTTTGAAGTCTGACCCTTGTCCTTGCTTCAGCATGATTTCAATGGCAAAGTGCTGTTGAGTTTAATGTTTTCACTGTCTCACTGTATTTACAACTTGATATGCTCCATCTGTTTTGTTCTTGTCAAGCCAGTCATGTTTTATGTCTTATAAATATTTATACATGCAAGTTAATAAACTGAATCCATTTGGAAATGAAGTATAGATATACAATGTTGCTTTTGTGTATGGATATCATCAAACTGAAGTTGCATAATATATGTACATAAGATCACAATAAACAAGGAAAGGAATTGGCTGTCACATGCAGCTTTACTCTATAATTCTGTTCATCTTCCAAAAGCTTACAATTTTCACCTATTAAGAAGCAAATTTGTTTCATCAAATTTCTTCTTCAGTAAATTTGATAATTTTGATACCTTCTTATTTCACCATCAGTTTTACTAATGTGTGATTCACCCCCTTATGTTTCTGTGCCAACTTTATCTCTGACCTCAAGTTTAGCTCCCTCTTTCATATTTTTATCCCCCAAAGTGTTTGTAGACAACAGATAAGATGATATCCTTCATTCTCTTCCTGTGTGAAGGTGACTGGAATGGTACATGCTTTCAGGTTATGGCTTAATAGTGTCTTGAATCTTGTATTAGTGCAAGTCTTTTTAACCTTACCTAAATCTCCAGGAAACTTTGTACAGGTCCTTTTCCCTTTCTGTATAAATACTATATTCACAAAAATATTTCTTTCTTCTTTTAGCTTCTGATGAATTATTACTTTTCTAGTACTTAACATGTGCAAAAATGAAGAAGCATGATAAAATTAATCTTTCCCAAAGAGTTATCAAGTATTGTAGAAAAACAATACTGAATTAATGGCTTGTACAATAAATAGCATTATTGCCTTTAAGCTTTATCACATTAAGGAGACAAACAAAACAAAATTTTTAAGAAGTTTTGTTGGTTTGGTTTGTTGTTTTTTTTTTTTTTTTTTTTTCTTTTTTTTTACCATTGTGTATTTTTGATTCCTTTTAATTTTTCCTTTGTGAAGGAGTCAATGTAAGGCAAATCATTAACTTCTGCTCTGCACTCTGGGGAGTCATTTCAACATGTCAGCCTAATGGGGCCCACTTATGCATGATCAAAATTCAGGGAAAAGTAGATGTTATATTTCCATAAGTTGGTCTCCCTTGGTCTATACCTACCCTAGAGTAAGAGAACATCTACTTCTGAAATAAATTCTCTGATATGGCAAAAATTAGGCAAAAAGAAAGAAAATTTTAAAGAGTGAAATATTATCATTCTTTAAGCAAAATAATGATAGTAATCTTGTGAGAATGTTGAAATATCTTTCAGGTATTAAATACTGTGTAAAGGAGATACAGGAGTCATGTGCAGGAGTTTGTCAGTCTTTTATGCTCATCAGAAGTACATGAGAAATTAATTTACTATAGCTGTAATTTCACATATTAACAAGTCCTTAATGACAATTCTCTTTCATAAACAGGTTTTAAGCTCCTCTTAACCTGTATTTGTCATATTAGTAAATAAAAAATTTTAAGGTATGACTCTGAAGAACAGCACTTGGCTGGGAGGCCATACCTGCTGTGGGATGTGAAGTTTTTATTTTACACTGCTGTGTTGATTTTCTTCTGCTATAACCCAGGAGCATGAACAGAGGTGGATAAGTAAAATGACACACTTACTCTAGAGGATGAAAAGGCTGGGAACACAACAGTATTTCACTGATCTTTTGTTTTATGTCACCAGGAACCTTAATTCTTTTTATTTTGTTGTCACTTGCTACTTAAGATTTTCAGACACTACAGAAAAATTAGCAAATATGCTTGTGATTTTATACAAATAGTTTTAAAATCTGGTAAATTTCACATTTTCATTAAAATATAGGCAAAGTATTGATATTTTTTGCAGGCAGTATGTCAAGTAAAACTATTTTTGTTGAATACAACTTCTTCTTTTCTGAAAAATTGTAGTCAGCAGTATCAAGGCATCAGGAAGGAGAGATTCCAAAGATATTTTTGTGCAATTTAAAGCATAAACAGAGATCTGAGTTGATACCACTTTGCGAATGTGTGGGGGCAGGAGTTAACAATTGGGCCAATTTTATTTCAGTCCTCATATAATTAATTTAGCTTAATTTTATCCTACAAAGAAAGATTTCTTCTTGCTCCACTGCAATTTTTAAGTATTTGTATCATATCAGAGTTCTTTGAGGGTCTGTATTCTGGCATCCACTGATTGAGTAGTGTTTGATTTGATTTCGAACAAAGGAAAATTAATTATAGCTGTTGCATTAGTTCTTTCATAGAGTCCTGGTACCTTGGAAAAAAGGTAGAGATCTACTGAAACATCTCTGCTATGACTGGGAACAGCTCAATCCATTATTTTACACAAAATATTTCAGAATGTTATACACCTTTATTACTGCCAGAAATAATGAGTTTTTGTGAACTACACATGTATTAAGTGATATATGTAACCAGGTGCAGTAAAAATAGCCACTAACCTTACTTTTCCAATGCTAAACCAGTCAGCATACACCACATCATCACAATTTGCTGCACCGTTGTCAAGAGTGACCTAGTTCTGTCTTTTGGTTATGAGATTAGAAATTATAAGGTTTTGTACTAATATAATGACATTTTTCCCACTCTGTGCTCTGTGATTGCCAGAATGAAGTCTTCTGTAAAGTTTGAAAAAATTGATAATTACATTTATTAAAAATCCTGGTCTTGTTGTGCAAGCCATTCAGAATTTACAATGCAGAAAAAAAGCGAACACTTCCATACCTGCAAAAATCATGACTTCATTAATATTTAGTGCTTCTAATATTACAATTGATAAGATATCATCTTATCAAGCCACAAAAGGTTTGAATGCAAGTTTTCCAACTACTGATTTTGTACAGAAAGAACCTTTATCTGTCTAAGGCATTGGCCTTCACTCAGGAGGTGTGACTGTGACCTCATGCTGGATTACAGGCAGGGCAAACTGAATTTATAACATTTAGAGAAGGCCATTGCAGAATTATTTCAGTGCAGATGTGAATTCTTCTTGCTTCTTACACCAATGAGTGCTTGGGTGATAGCTGAACTTAGGGGCCACACCCAACTGTATGTAAAGGTAGGAAAGGTTTCTCTAGGAAAAAGCAAGTATGGCACAGTAACTATTTTATTTCATCTTAGATCACTGTGAATTTCCTTAAATGTTATGTTATTGGAGGAAGTAAAATCTTGTCTGTAGTATTAAATTAATAAAAACTGAGGTGAGCAGCTGTGCAACAGGTTTCATGGCCACTCCTTCCATCCCACACATCTGACACAGAGGGAAGAATCAACATTTATCAGCTGTATTTCAATTATATGAATCTCTTTTTTCATTTATGGAAAAATGTCAGATTCATTAAATCATCCGAAGGGGAGATGGGGGAGAATTCTTTAATTCTTCAAAAAGTCATCTAAAACATATTGCCAGATTTTAACTCAGAACATCAAGCTGTAGCTGTCATAAACCATAGCTATGCATTTTAATTTTATGAATTATGAAGCAAATTCTTGTAGCAAATGGCCAGGTTTTGATTAAAGGGGAGCAGGGGAAAGGAAAAAAAGGAAGAACTCTATTTAACAAATGAGAATACTGTAATCTCCTTTACCTAATACAAAACTGAAAAAGCGTTTACTGAATTCAGTAAACTCAAATCACTAAATTTTGCAGTAAACAAAGAGTTAACACAATCTGTCGCTCTTGGCTTCAAAGTCAAAAGTGGCTTAAAATGGACTGAGAAAGTTTAGAATAGTTATTGTCTCATCCTGTTTGTTTGCACATTCAGGAAAATCTCATTATAAATGACACATTCAATTCCCTTTTGAAAGTTTATCTTCACATAGATGGAGATCAGCAATGTTATGCTGAATTTTTAGAAATTTAAGGTAGTGGATTGAGCAAAGTGAGGTTATAAATGAGCTTTTTGTCTGCTTCTGTTTCTTATGAGCAAAACAGTGGTAAATGCTGCTTTAGCATTACACAAATGATTTGGTTATAATTATTAGGTTTTGATTATGTTTAAAATATTAAGTAGTTATAAAGTAGAAAGTTGTTTACTACCAACTATATGCAAATGATTTTAATTTAATTTTCTAAACTAATTTGGAAATTGTACTAAAGTAATTTGGAGAGATTCATTCTCTGAAGGATAACAAAGTATACTGCAATTCATTTTGGAATAGTTTCTAATGATTTTAAAATAGATGGAAATTAATATTCTGGAATTAATTGATTTTATCTGTTATTGCTACTTAGAAATAATGCATTTCTGTTTTTCTTCAGAATCTAAAGGTTGCTAAGGAAACCACTTCTATTATATCTGTGAGTATTGCTTAGAACTTAACTATATATAAGAAAAAAATGGCAAATGTAATTACAAGGACCTTCTATTCAGAAAAAATCTCTCTTAATCAGCAAGGGATCCTGTTTTAATTTGTGTGTTTTAATGTAACAAAAATTTTACACTACACCTTTCCAGGAGGATTTATGCATAATTAGTGTTTTCAGGTACAAAAAGATAATGTCACAGCAAGAGTTCAATGCTGAGTTAAACAAATGGAGGCTGGGTAGAGGTGTGGATGAGAAACTATATTGGAGCATCCAGCTGATCCTGGATTTAAATATAGTGGAATACAGTCATTATTCCTCTTTGATCTGCCCTGCCCAAGATGAAGTGCAGAACATCCTGCAGTGCAACCAGGCCAAGAGGTGCTGGACTCTTGGAGGGAATTACAACTGTTGTTCTGAACACTCAAAGCCATCAAAGTCTGTAACACATCATGTAAAGTTACCTTCGAGGGCATGGCCAAGTGATAGCTTGGATTAGCGCTTTGCTTTGTGGAGAGACCCTATCTTGGAGAAACTACCCACTAAATAATATGGACTTTGGACTAGACACTTGAGCAAATGATGTAATTTGACCTAAAGACAGCTGAATTCCAATAGGTTATGTAAGTTATATTTATATAGATTTAGAGCAGAAATAGAACAGAGAAAGAACAGAAATAAAACATAGTCTGCAAAGGGATCCCAAGTACCCACTGCATAATAGACTAGATCAGTATGATTACAGTCAGAAATTTTTGTAATGAAAACATCAGTGATGTTTATGAGCATCCTGACAGCAAACACAAGAGTTAATATAATTAACTTCTTGGTGTTTAGGTAGCTGGCTGTCCAGACCTTCAGGGCACTGGCCATGGAGCCCCTCTGGCTCTCCCCTACCCTGGCCAGGGTGGGGCCAGGATCTCATTTGACCCTTGTCCAGTCCCTGCCCTGGTGATATTGGCAGCAGGGCTGGTCTCCAGCTCCAAGAGCCCCCCGAGCCAGGTCCTGCACAGCCTGTGGCCTGTCCTGGCCCATCCCCCTCCCCAGGACAGTGCCCCATGCCCAGGGCTGTGTCTGACCCCTGCTCTCCTTACCAGGTCTGATCCTCAACACAGGTGCTCTCATTCTTCGGGAATTATTTTTTTCTGAGTTTGCACCTATTTCATAAGGATTAACATCCTTCTCTGTCTATGGTTAATAGCAGAGAGACACATCAGCTGTTAAACAGCAATAATGCCAGAAGAAAGCAGTAGGTGGCACAAGATTACTTACCCAACCTCCACAACATTTTGGGTATCTGCCCAAGTATAATGACGTTTCAGAAAGGGTCTGCAAAGCCCCATGCCAACACAGAGTTTAAACACAGGTTATTCCTAGTTATTGTAAACAATTTCTTCTAGAATTCCAAGGAGTTGGAGGCAACTTTCTCTTTTTGAAGAATAGGATAATGGCTGTAATATAGTTATGGAGAATTGCTTCTTCAGAGTTAATGTAGCTGCCAAAGTGAATTTAGTAACTTCAGATGGGCAGGAAAATATAATTTGGGAGATGTTACCTGCAGTTGTGACTCATTTCCCATTAATTTTCTAGTAGTCATGGGTTTTTTACCCATCTGGAAGATATTATTTAGGATTATAGTTGGGTTTAAAATCCTGACAACTAGGAGCTGTTATTTTGATAGAAGTAGGCATGTGAATGGGGAGTTGTTAGAGGGCAATAAAAACCATTCGATTCTCAGTTTTCAAGGTGTTCAGAGACCTTTTCCTATGGATGAGCCCAGTAACAGTTCAGGTGTTTTGTTTACATAGAATGTGGTTCGTGTGGAAATTTTATTTTAAAACAGTTAAGCTCAAAGAGGTAAATGGTGGACAAGAGCTGGTTCATCTGAGTAATTTTTCTCAACACACAAATCCTAAGAACCTTGCCTAGCTAGAAAGCTGGAGCTCAGATTGTGGCTGGAGTCAAAGCTTGCTTTCTCTGTAAAACTTCAGAAAATTAGGTTTAGCTATTCAGAGAAATTCAGTGATGACTATAAAATTGTGTCCAGAAGAAACTTCCTTTCAGTTTTCAGTGTTCTTGCTTCCCTGAAATAGGAGGTGGAGAGTTAGGGTAAGGAGCGGGTTCCAGATTGTTGTATTGAAACAAGTTCATACTTAAAATCCAAACAACACCACTGTCAACTCATAAGAAATTTATCCTTAATTTTTAAAGAACTATTATGATCTTTCTTGTATGGCAAGCTATGAAAGCCCATGTGGGAGCATAAAGACTGATATGAAGGGTCTAGAGAGTCTGTTTACTAATCACTGAACATCAGTTCACTCTCTACAAGCACATCAGAAACTGTCACCCCTCAGTGTCAGTGCTTTTCTCATCCATTGTTAGTGCTGTGTTGCTCCCCTAAGTGGAATGCTTTGAAATGCTGTTGGCAAGGTGAGGGTTTGGATTACAACTGCAGGATGACAGCCTCACCCTCACCTCCATGTGCCTTCTGCTGTGTATGAACGAGCACACACAGAGGAAGTTACTGTGCAGCAACTAACACAAACCCACAGAAATTTCTACACTAGAGACCAGAAACAAAGATTCAAATACTACAATACCTCAAATACTAGGGAATATGTAGAGTTTCTTCAGTGACAGTAATGTTGGATACTGAGCCAAGTCAGTCTGTAAGAAAATGGAAGCTGAGAGTACTTTCTAAAGCAGAAATACAGTGTTTCAAATGAATTGAATGTAATTCATTATCTGTACTGTTGGTAATCAGCTTCTGAAACAAGAATGAAATGTCCAGATACAAATATTCCTGGAAACCACGTAGCCTTGAAGCAGAAAGTCTGTTTGGCAGGTAGCTCAGTAGTACATACTGAGGCAACAGAAGTCACCTTGAGAACAGATGGAATACAATCAAAGATTAATGGCAAATTTATGATTCCTTTAAGAACAAGAGCCAAATAAAGTCAAATTGAATCATAAATTTGGAGGCTATATAGGATCAGAACATGTAGAAAGTAGACTTATTGCTAAAGTCAGTTTGGCTACATGACTAAGAACTGAGAGCACTCTGAAGCACTGCAGAATGGGTTTTGGGCTAGATTTGCTAATCTCCTCAAGCAATTAAAAGAGAGAAAAAAGAGAACTGAAACAGGGCATAGCAAAAGCTATAGGCTTTCTAACTTTGAAAAAGAGCCTTTTCTATCTATTGACTTTGGGAATTCCAGGTAGAATACAGAATAGCAGTTAAATCTTATGTCATAGCAGAATAACTCTTTATACTCTGTGTAGCATTACGTGCATATTTAACAGCTTATGTGAGAAGCACTGTAGAAGTCTAGACTCCTATAGCCATGCAGAACTTAAAGTAACTATTTGTCTTCCAAAGTTTTATTGAAATAAATATTTATTTAAATATATCTATAAAATATTCATGACTGAGACATATTTATTAATAAATATTAGAGTGTGTATTATTTTCACTAGCAGTAAACCTATATTGCCTTCAAGTATGTTAGGTCAAAATGATACCAATTTCTTTGTTCTGTCTAGTTTAACTTCTAGCTAAACCTAGAAACTTCAGATGTGAATGTATTTTAATTTTACCTTGTTTAAGGCAGCAGGGAGCCTGTAAACAGTAACAATTTTGGAGGAGAAAGTAAAACAGAAATCAAGCTTAGTACAGTGTCTTAGGGTTTTGCTTGCATGTTCTCCTTCAGCACCAAATATTGCTTGAGAAATAACAAATTCGGTTGATCCAGAAAATAGAGTAGTGTGGCTGCAGTAAGTAGGCTGAGTTTTAAAAAAAAAAATTTTTTTGTTAAATACCTCTTATAGTTGTAAAATTAAGTAAGGGTTTTCCTATCAAATTCTACGCTAGTATTACTGCAGCTAACTGGTTGCCAAAGGGGCTTTTGCTGTTTTTTTAATCACCTGACATTCAAGTGAGAATTATTTCTATTAATTTCCATTAATTAATTATTACATTATTCCATTAATTATTAGTTCATCCTATTGATAGGGATGGGATGCATGGCATACAGTGTAAACCAGGACTGTATAATATATATATGACCTGCAGTTCATGGTGGCCTGAAGGAACAGGAGGCTGGCAGAGGCAAATCTTGCTGCAGCACTTACTTCCATCCTGTAATAGGACACAGCATTGTCATGTACTGAGAGGTTTCTGAACACTTTAACCTGTATCATCAAAAGCTAGTACTGCCAGCATTGTCTCCATTCATTTTAATCTGGTTTCGGTTGAAGGATACAGGTATTTCTTTCTTGTTTAATAGCAATTTAATCCTTTTGATAACTAAATAAACAGAAAAGGAATTTAACTTGCTTACACATCTAAGCATCCTAACCTTGTAAGAACAAATATACAGAAGAGAATGAAGTGGCACAATGGGAGGAATGGATTCAAATTGGCAGACAGTAACTTTAGATTAGATATTAGGAAGAAATTCTTTACTGTGAGGGTGGTAAGACACTGGAACAGGTTGTCCAGAGAAAAGTAGATGCTCCATCCCTGGAAGGGTTCAAGGCCAGGTTGGATAAGGCTCTGAGCAACCAGGTAGAGTGGAAGGTGACCCTGTCCACAGCATGGGGGATGGAATTATATTACATTTAAGGTTCATTCTAACCCATTCCATGATTTTTTTTTTCTGGGAAGCATATAGAGAACAAGGAATGAATAATGTCAAAAAACAGCAGAGGAAGAACCAATGCATTCTCATCTAATATTTCAACTGTCATGTCAATTGAGCTTTGTTAGTCTTTTTAGTAAACTAATCTGTAATTAATGGTGCTATATTGATTGCAGTAGTATCAAAAAAACACAGCTGAGAACAAGACACTACTTTTATTGAAGTTAGTTACTGCATAAAGGAGAGAAACAAGACTACAAACTACAGAACTAATGGTACAAGTGAACATTTTGCTCTGAATGAGAAATGTGTTGAAACCAACAGAACTTATCATAGAAAAGCTGTCTTTGCAGAAACAGCATCATGAACAGAGCTGAAGCAGTGGCAAGCTGGAAAGAAGCTGCAATGAGCTGGAAAGAATGAACATAAGGATAAAAGAGACAAGAAATATGCCACATTAGAGTAATGATACTGAGAGGCATTAAAGCCATTGCTCTATTTATTTGAAAACTGTAGCTCACAAAAGATCCCCCCAATCATTTCAGGGAGAGCTATTCCCAGCACAGAGATGGGGCTCTGTTTCACTATTGATTCAGTGGTTGACCCTCTCTGAAATCATGCATCTTGACTCTCACAAATATGTCAATACACTTCATTCCTGTACCCGTGGGAGGCCTTTAGCTAATAAATCTTGTAGGATTTTTGCAAGTTAAGCTAAAATAACTGAGTATAAATGAGCCCAAAGTAAAATGTCATCCTTGGATTTCCATGTATCTTGCAAAGATAACTCCAGCCAAGCAAGGGCAGTATCTGCAGTTATTTCACAAGCATGTGTATCTATCTTGTAGCACCTAAGCAGTGCTAACTTTTCATTTTAAAATGCTGGGGGAGAAGGTGACCTTTCCAGTAATTGCATGCCTGGTAGAACATCAAGAAGCAAGACTGAATTCTGTTTCCTCCTTCCCCAGAGGACTTGAACCCAGGTGTTTCCTGTGAATGTTCTGATCATCATCAACACAGATCACCAACAGCTTAGGAGGAGTCACAAGAAATCATAACATATGCTCAAGCAATAAGACAACCAATATAATGAGAAACTCTCCCCTTCTACCACTGATGTCAAGGCACACTGCAGCAAGAAGCCAAGAGGCATGCAGTTAAAAGCAGTGGGTGTGTCTAAACAGCTGCTATGAAACATTTGTCTACAAAACCAGAGGCCAGGATTTCAATCCATGGTCTAGGAACTTGTTACACATTTATATTAGCAGCCAAAAGATTAAAGAATGGAAACATTTGCACATTAAGATCATTTTTATTACACAGGTGAAGAGTCAATGACCACTAGGAAAACAGGGATACAATATATTTGCATTTCAGTGCAAGTATTTCAAACAAATAGCCATTTTTGCTTTGACATTCACCATAATAATCTCCAGTTGCCTTTATGAGTTCAGTTTAAAACAAGCAATAGTAATAAGTAAAACACTGGTTTGTTGGATGAACAGAGGGGAAAAGTAAATATTTTAATTTTTTTTAATAGGTAAAAGAATCATGCCCAAGACTGAAGGTACTGATTTATTCAAAGAAATCTGTTCATAGCATTTTCTAACATAATTTTAATTTCATACATCTTGCAATCTGCTTCAAATTTTGTCTGTTAATTTGTGCTCAAATGAATAATTTTGTAGACACAGATAAGAATTTCAGATTTCCAAATCTGGCTCATTATTAAAAATAATGGACAATTTTTATGGTAAAGAAGTACATTACAAGATCACAGAAGCACTATTGTGTTAGAAAAAAAAATTAAAAACCCAAATTGCATAGACTATGCAGAGGAGAATGAAAAATGGGCACCAAAATTACTGTGCTCTTAGCTCTAGTTAAATTTTTCTAGATACTGCTTCAACACACTAAGTACAGACATTATTCAATATTCAAGAAAAGCTGAAAAATGTAATTTATTACTTTCTGCAGTAGGAATTCAAATTTCCCAGAACAAGGAAGTGTTGAATATGGGTAACTTTATTTTGATCCATTTCTTCTTATCATCCTTCTTGAACAAAGCTTTTATCTGGCAGAAAGATCTACATTTATGATACTAGTGCTGGACTCTTGTCTAGTAACATTTCAGCAGCTGCTGTGATTCTTTCAGATTTCTTTTGGTTTTGTTTTTAACTAGTAAGGAAAATAATTCTTTGAATAAATGTTAACAACATCTTTGTATATACTTTGAAAGCAGACAACACTCCTCTCGAATTTTCACATGAGCATATCTGTTACTACGACCTCTTCACACTGATTTTCACAGCAAAGATGTCCCAATGTGGTCAGAAGGGCCTGGACTTTGGCAAGATTGTTAGATGTGACACATTTTGCCACACCCATTGTTCAGCAGAAACAATATTACACAGATCTAATAATTTCTGAAAGTAGAGATTTTTTTCAAGAGGTTAGGAGATTTTTTTTAACTTGGTGGGCAGCTTGTAGAAACCCTCTACTAGTATATTTTCTTTTTCTCATCAATATTATTTGTACTTGTGCATAATTGGTAAGCTATTATGAAATGATAAATATTCAAGATCATTTACTTCAGTATGTGCATTGAGTGTAGGAAAACATAACATTACATGTAGTGTGAAGCAGTTTAAAAGCTATCTTTTATCACAAATGCTGCAAAAACTTGTCAGGGAAGCATTTCAATACATACAACAAAATGGTATTTTTTCCCTCAATTCATATAGCTCTACATGAAGTATTCAATCTAGTCTTTTAGAAATTGCTCCTGCTCATGTTCCATAAAAAATTGAGATTTCTTTTTTCTTGTGAAGCACATCTGTAGGCTCATCCTTCCAACAAAATCACCCAGATGTGCCCCCCACCTCTCCCAGCCTGCAGCTAACGCAGTGTGTGCACACTGGGCTTTTATCTGAGCAGCACAGCAGCCTAACCTGTGACTCAACCAAAGGTGAAGTGCCTGTGCTTCATCTCAGGTTTGTTTCTCTTTCAAAAATACATAGCACAGGAATGTTTAGTTTCTGTGTTTTTGCTTAAATATGTGCAAAAAAAAAAAATCACATGCAAGACTATCATGAAAATTATAACTTTGAGCTGTCGAACAGTACCACCATTACATGCTCATGCAATTTTTGTTAATTCTGCTACACTGGCTATTAAACTTTGACACTTTATTCCACAAACAACTCTGAGAAGTGGGGCAGAATGGGGATAAGGACTGGCAAGGAACTTTTTTTTCTGTTCTTAATAGATTCTAGACATAAATCCTGGAATATGAATGACTGATGTATGTGAACTAAAAACAACTAACATAGTAACTTCAAGTACTGATTGCTATACTTCTCTATTACATTAAAGCACAGTTGGTTAAAAGTTGTGCTCTGCTGCGCTGTCGTGTGAAATGAACCTCACCTTAATTTTACTCCAATTTTTTTCTAGTGGAAAAGAGTAATTTGAGTTCTGAGATCACATAAACACTGTCAGTCACCCAGAGAAATCTCAATGATGTCAGAGAGAAGGAAAGAAGAATGAAATGTTCAAGAATTTATATTCCTATAGTTACAGATTATGCTATAGGGGTTACTATTAAAAGTTTTCCATGTGCCTTGAGCAATTAAGTTCATTACTCCGTTTTCAAAGTTTCCTACAAATTTCCTCTTGCATATTAATAGACATGTTAGATAAAATTCTTGACAAGTTTCTAGACAACATCTGTAGAAGGCAAATGTATGAAAATAATTGACATGATACTTGTTTAAAGGTTTCCCATGTTATACTTTCCCATATTATATTCACACAAAAACATGCTTCAATTTTCACAGGATCACAGAAGATGAGGAGTTGGTAAGGACTCAAAGATCACTGAGTCAACTCCTGGCCCAGCACACGACCATCGTCCAAAATCACACCATGTGTGTGAGAGTTCTTGAACTCTGACGGGTTTGGGGCTGTGTCCACTGCCCTGGGGAACCTGCCTGACCAGCCTGTGGGTGAAGAACATTTTTCTGATATGCAAACTAAACCTTCCTTGATATAACTTCAGGCCATTCCCTCGAGTACCGTCTCTGGCCACCACAGAGCAGAAATCAGTGCCTGCCCCTCCTCTTCCCCTCATGAGGAAGTTGCAACTGCAGTGAGGTTTCCCCTCAGTCTTCTCCAGGCTGAACAGACCAAGGGACCTCAGCTGCTCCTCACACAGCATCCCTTAAGCAGGCTGTGATCATAAAAGTCACAGTCTCTGGAATAGATGAATTATCCCTTAAAGAGTTTGCTACTGACCAAAGCACTTCCAGAAAATCATAATAGGAGGAGAATTCGACAGCTGGGCAATCCCTTCTCAAGGAAAATTTCCAGTTAAATGTGTAAATGTAAGGCCCCAACAAAAAGACTTTACAGTGGTTCATGTACTCCACGTCGGATGCACAGAAGAAATACCAATCAGATATTCTCAAGGGGTCAAAACAACACAAAAGGTTACTGGCAAAACTTAGAAAAATCAAGGAACTTTGGCAAAAGACTTAGTACAATACCCAATCAACATAAAACACTTCTCACAGCATTCATTAACAGCCCATTCAACTTAGTAAACTTTTGTTTTGGTGTTATGTTACTCACAATGTTCCAAGAGAAGGGAGTTAGAAGAAGAGAGAAAGACAGAAAATATACACAAAAGCACACACATAGCTACCAGCTCCTGGGTTCCAGCAGTGTTCAAAACAGCAAATGCAAGAGGAAGACAGGATTAAGAACTGTCCTGAATCTCTCCTTAGCCTTAAATACCCAATGGCCTCTCTGGACCCTCCCCTCAGGCGGGATTTGTGGTCATTTGGTCAGTCTGGGGCTGGGTTAGGGCAGAGTGGAGCATTGCTCTGGTGTGCCAGTGATTGGCAGTTCTGCCAGGCTGGGATATGGGCTCCAGTCAGGGTGTGGGGCAGTTCAGTGCCTTCCCAGGGCAAGGCTGGACCTGCCCATTCCCTCCCACACAGGCATCCCAAAGTATCTGGAGACGGTCAATCCCTCCAGTCTCTGACAGTAGCTTAACCCAATTAAGAACTATAGATTCAGCAGCATATACCTTGTAAATCTAATAAAAATGTACTGCCTAATGCATAACAGCCTACACAAATATGCTAACAAAATAGAACATTTGGTTTGACACCTGAACTTTACTTCATTTTGAGTGTTATTGTGTAGGGGAAAATCCAACCTGACCAACCTAAAGGGATTTTAGGATGGAGTGACTACGTCAGTTGACAAAGGAAGAGCCACAGATGCCATTTGTCTGGATTTCTGTAAAACCTTTGACATGGGCCCCCATAACATCCTTCTGTCTATACTGGAGAGAGATGGATTTGTTTGGTGGATGAGGAGTTGGTTGGACAGCTGCATCCAGAGGGTAGCAGACAATGGTTCAGAATCCTGATGGACATCAATGACATCAATTCTCCCTGGGGTTTGTGGGACCAGTGGTGTTTTATGTCTTAGACATAGACAGACATAGAAATTTAGCGTGGTCTCCGAAAATTTGCTGATGACACCAAGCTGGGTGGTGCTGTTGCCACACCTGAAGGATGTGATGTCATCTAGAGGGATCTCTACAAGCTTGGGAGCTCCATGAGGTTTAACAAAGCTCAGTGCAAGGTGCTCTGCTTGTTTGGAGCAACCTCTGCCATCAGGCTGAGGGATGAATGGATTGAGAGCAGCACTGCAGAGAAGGACTTGGGGTGCTGGTGGATGAAAGGGTGGACAAAATCTGGCAATGTGCACTCACAGACCAGAAAGCCATCTCTGTCCTGGGCTGCAGCCAAAGCAGTGTGGCCAGCAGGGCAAGGGAGAGGATTCTGCTCCTCTGCTCTGCTCTGGTTAGCCTGTACCTGGAGTACTGAGTTCAGCTCTGGGGTCCTCAGCAGAGGAAGGACATGGAAAAAGTCCAGAGGGGGCTGCCAAGTTGATTAGAAGGATAGAGCACCTCTCCTACAGGGAAAGGAGAAAAGGCTGAGAGGATTGGGGTCATTTGGCCAGAAGAAGAGAAGGCTCTGGAAAGACCTTATTGCTGCCTTTCAGTACTTGAGGAGATATGTAAGAAAGATGGGGACAACCATTTTAGCAGAGCCTGCTGTGATATGAAAAGGGGTAATGTTTTCAAGCTGAAGAAGTGTTGATTTAGATTAGATACAAGAAAGAAGTTTTTTTCACAGTAAGAGTGGTCAAGCACAGGAACAAGTCACTCTGAAGTGTGGTAGATTTCCCATCCCTGGAAACATTCAAGGTCAGCTTGGATGGAGCTTTATGCACTCTAACCTTGTTGAAGGTGTTCCTGCTCAGGTTAGGAAGTGGACTAGATGGCCTTTAAAAGGGCCCTTCCAACTCAAACTATTATAAGAGTCTATAAACTTTAAAGAGTGTAATTCTTGCACTGAAACAAAATAAAAATAGCCTAAGTCCTGGAAACAGTGACATAATATCATATTACGTATTTCATGAGCAGAGCTGCAAATGGAACTGATTTATCTGCACTTGCATCTGAAATGTGCATACATTCTAGCAGATTGTCATACCTGAAGTTAGGTAGAGTTATAGCTTGTTCACAGAGAGGAAACATGGATATTGCTGCCTTGTGTGTACAGCTGTCTCTGCTTTTTTTCCTAATTTTTCTTTATTGATCAGCATTCCACACTGTGACAGAGTCATCAGTCTGTGCTGTTTATTTTTGATCTCACTCCTGTGTGCTGATATGCAGGAAAACAGTCAATCTCACTGCAACCACTCAGAATTTCTACCTTCTCACCACAGTTCAAAGCACCTTCAAAGTGGAATTTTCCATTTACAGCTTAGAGCCCCCTCTGGTAAATTTTTCCTTGAGATAGAACAAAAATTTTGTATTCTTTCTCCAAAGACAGAATAAATGAATACATAGATATTATGATAGTTTTTGCACTATCTTCTGGTTACTTCAAAGAATATTCAAGTTTATAGAAATGCCTTAAATTTTTCTCTATGGTCATATTTCCCATTCAAGATGTTTTTTCAGTATGACAAATTGATTTCATTAATTTTCCTTTTGTTTGTCCTGAACCAGAGTACTAAAAGTAAAAATGATGGCCTCATTCTGTTCATTTTGGGTTTTTCCTCAATACTGAGTCAAAACCTCCAGAATTCAGGCAAGCCAATTAATCTACTCAAAGCAGAAGGACTTCTGCTCTCACATGAAACAAATAATTGGTTCTTATTGCATGATTTGAATAACAAAACAGCGTTAAAAGCAATTTATTTGGAAACAGTATAGCTGGCTTTGCCTTGCTGTCATTTTGTGACATATCCTCTGTGCTCTACTCCAGAAGTAAAACAACCTTTTTTTGTCTCATGTTGCTCTCTGAATACTCAAAAAACATCTGGTAGGAATGTTTCAATAAGAATTTATAAGTGTTTTTTCTGTGTACATGCAAATTAGCTTAATTTCACAGATAAGGAAACACAGCAGGTAAGACTTGTCCAGGTTCACTATAGAAATTAGTAAATGAGTCCAGATTGAAACTGTAGCACTATTAGATTATTATTTTGTGAGTCAGAGGACTTAATTTGTAAGACATGCAAACTCAAGCAAGGTATCTGTTTATTTTTGGTACATTAATAAAAATATTTTGCTAGTGACTAATCCAGGTAAAAAATAATACAGAGGTGGAAAAGGCAATGATTTTGGTGATTTGAATATTACTGTTACAGAGATGTAATTTCCCAATGCATTTAGACCTAAAATTACTTGTAATTTCAATACCTAGTACTGATACATCTGATATAAATGAAGATTTTACTGCATTCTCTGATATGAGTTAGTGTATATGTGACTTCATGGGTTGTTAAACTTTTACACCTATTCCAGAATTCAATTTCTTCAAAAATACATGATAATGCACAATTATAATGATGTTCCAAGTTTGAATCAGCATATTGCAGGCAGTTATGGCAACACCATACCTGTGACTGAAGTTGAATTATCATCTACACTGCTTTTTCCTAATACTATGTAAAATGCCTAAAACAGCATCTGAGTACTGAAACCAAAGGGGTTCTCCAGCTTCCTTTTCAGTGACAGCATCTATATCTATATCTATATCCATATCTATATCTATATCTATATCTAATCTATATCTATATATATCTGCATGCATCTTTTTAAAGAAACAGATGTGATTAATCTTGGGGTCTGTAAGATTAATATGAAGATAACAAGTTTCACTGAATGTCTTTCATGGTATTAAAAAAACCCTCCAAACACCACTTGTATTTTCATTGGCTCTATTAATAGAATTTTTTCACATAGAGAAATGCTGTTTAAAAGGAAATCTTTTATATTGCACTTACCATTTATTTTCTGATTATTTTTTAACCCTCAGAACATAATCAGATATGAAGCTAATGAAGATTTTTCTTATTGGATAGTGATTTATTTTCATGGATGTAGCTTATGCTGTGTGTTTCTGTGTCACAGAGGCGTATCTTAAACACATGCTGAATCTGCTCTTAGCATAAAGCAATTTTTCAAGGAGCTCATACTGCATTCTCTGAACTGACTGGAAAGTGCATTGTGGATCTCTGGCTCAGTAATTGATGGACACTATCAGGTCTTCCCTTCAGGAGGCTGCATCAAAACTTCCCCCTCAAGCAGTATTCTGACACCTGTGCTTTTATGTTTGACAATCTTGCTAAACAACAAATAATAAGTTTCATGCTATTTTTTAAGATCTGTTGTCTGTCTCATACATTTTTGAAATGCTGCAGTCTTTTGGAGATGGAATGACTGTGAGCTAGAGCTCCTTCTAATATTTTTAGGCTGTTTCTTAAAGTCATGAATCCAGGTACCTAACACTTTTTATTTATTAGTGAAATACAGCCACCATCTGCCACCTAAGATACATTTGAATTATGAAATATTTGGTTAAAGCTGGGCATTGGATGAAGGCTAATTAGCAGATGAATGTCATCCACTGTTTGGAAGCATCTGAAGGACTGGAGGTTTTCTGAAGGAGAAAGTTCATGCATTATTTGCTACTCAGGTGAGAAGCTTGGAATTGACACTAGCTACCTTATTAGTGTTTGAGGTTCAGGGAATGAGAATAGGAAATACACTTCTTTTCAACCATTGTATTTTTGCCATTGTCTAGTCTAGACCATTTTCCCTGTGATTTTCAGGTTTGGTGACTTTAGTCTAATGACAGTACAATGGCAGATGATGCTCTGTGTTTCCTCTGTTGTATTCACAGAGTGAAAGTCTACTGAGAATGTGTCCCTGAATGTGAGTAAAAAAGTCCAAACAACAAAAAAGGCCTTCCAGCACATTCTGTCATTCCTTACTGTCATTGGCAGTTTCACACCTATCAGCTATCATAAAAATACCAAGGCTGTTATTTCCAAGTGAACATTGAACATAGAATTCTAATATATGAATTTTAGAATATTGTAGTACATAACAAAGGCTAAGGAATAAAACATCAGGAACTCTTGATGATGTAAATTTATAAAATACAGTCTTCCAATTATGTAACTTATAAATTTATTATTTTGGAATAAATTACAAAAAGTATTGTCTTTCTTGTTAGGTGTGTAAATAGAAGTTTGCATATATCCAAGAATTCTAACTTTTCTCCTGATCATTATAGCAGTTGTTTTCCAGTGGTTTAGAAATGAGAATGCAAGAAATGGTAGTTTGAGCTCAGTATGGTACAATGTGATGCCATGCAGAAAGATTATAACAGCCTTATCCCTAGTTGAGGTATCAGGTAGGTCCTGTGGTAGGAATATACTTAGAAGTAATTTTGTGACTTTAAAATCAGTGATGCTGTGTAGACAGAATGAGCTCATGGTCTGCTCTTCTCCTGCTTTGCTGATAAACTCTGTCACTACATCAAGATCCATGTGGCCAGCCAGCTTTCTAGTCTCTGCCAGTCTTTCAGTACCATGGGAGGATGAAAGCTGGATAAATCCTGGCAGCTGAAGATGGACATGGGAGCCCAGTTGCTGGTTTACCACCAACTTCCCAGATTTTCAAGCCTAATACACAGGTTGCCATTATTTACAAAACTTGTTTACTAGCTAAATTTATGTCTTGCAAAATTCTGATGCTTGTACTGATCTCCCCATCTAATCTTTGCTTTTCTAGAATTTGGCACAGTGCCTGGCAGCATTTGCTGCATAGACCTTTGACTTTGTGGAATCAATTTGTTCCCCCTTTCCTGACCTTGCTTGCCATGGCCATGGTAGCAGCTTCCCATCTCCATTTCTGATTCCATATTTTTTGTCAGTTGGTGCCCTAACAGTATTAAATTTATGCACATGCCATTTAAAAAGTTATTTATTCTGTAATCTGTCCTTCTGTTACTCCTGTTAAAATAGGATTGAGAAGACAAAATGTTCTAACAAATTTTAAAGAACACAAAACAGTAATTTCATTTCTGATTCAATAGTTCAGTCATAACCTCTCTCCATTTAAAGAAAAAAAAGTCATATACAGTAGGTCATCCCTAACAAGTCAGCGGCAGTGTTTTCCTTATATCACTATCATTCCTAAAACAGGCTTTGTTGAGTGGTACTCAGAAGGACCCCTAAAGTCTGCCTTATGGAAAAATACTTGCTTTTTCTAGAGACTAGTTGTTACTTTTGTGACAGTAGTGCAGTTCTTTATGTGACAAAGAGTTGTGATGACTAATCATGTGCCTTCAGGCTCAAATGAGAAAAGAACATCATGAAGTTAACAAACATTAACTTCTGTGCTAATGAACCAGTTAATATTTTCACTGTAACCTAAGATAGCCCTAGGTGCATGGATTAAGTCCTACTAAAGAACCTCTTGGTCATCCATACTCCCTCTTGACCCTGGATGTATGGGTTTTCTTGCTGGTTCCTCTGAAGATGAAGCCTGATAGGATTTCCAGAGTGTTTTAACCTTAGTGGAAGGGAAGTGAATCAGGAGTGAACTGTCTTTGCAGTGTGCCCCTTGCTGATATACCTCAAAGCCAGACTGAAGCTGAAAGTAGGGATTCTCTTTCCATGGTAGCTTCTCTTTAAAGCTGGGAGTAATAGAGCATAGAAATGCTGGAAAGTTGTCAGCAGCTAAGGCTGTCTGCTTTTGTGCTACCTGTTCAAAGGGCAAAGAATTAATTGTTCTTTAATTATTCTGATTACTTAATTAGATTGTTCACATAACCTTTAATATGGTTTCAGAAACTGGAAAATTGCTGCGGGCCTTTCGTAGTTCTGGTTTCCTAAGTTTTCCTGTGGTCTCCTGGTTTCCCCATCCTCACCCTTACCAGGGTCTCTATCACCTCTGGAAATTCTTGTCATGGATCCTTTGCATTTCTTCAGTCTATATATGCCTTTATCCTGCTGAAACTAGCCCAGGCTGAAAGTAATTAGTCACTCAACTGACTCAATGAATCATTTACTGTACAAATCTGCTTCTATAATAATTAAAGGGGAATTGTGTTGCAGAAAAACAATCACTCTGCTGTATAATCTGCTTCCCAACCCCAGCTTTCTCATGGAAAATGATGTACTTATTCTGTGTGACCACTATAAAGAAAGACCTCATATCTCATATGGTATGAATCAGAGATCATCAAGCCCTGGTATTTCCAAGAGCAAAGGATGCCTAAGTGTTAAAGCTGGCAATTTAGGATCAAGCTTGACTCTTACACCAAAGGAGTAACGAATCTGGATTTGGGGAAACTGATCTAAGTTGCATAACTGATAGAGAATGGAGCCTATGAACCTTCTTTGTAGAGATCTCCCAGTGAGGAAAGTCAACATTCATTGAATCTTCCAAGCTAACTCTTGGCAATAAATTGATTTTCTTCAGCAGCACCTATAACTGTATCTTGTACATGCAATTCAGTGAACTCAACATTGTAGGAACAAAAACTAGGATTCCCATGCACAACAATCTAGCCTAATGTGACCTGGTAATTGCTTCCCTTTTCCATAATCATCTTGTGGAAACATGAAAATTCACAGATGCTACTGAACTGCACCTCTTAAATCTCAGAAGTAGAAAGCAGTGCCACAGACAGTATTCTCATAAACTATATCATAGAGGTCATGACACTCTTTCTTCCAGCAACATCTTTATTATCAGATCAATTTTGTCTTTTACTTATTTAAACTGAAGGTTACTATCTGTTACAGTTGTTGAGAAGATCATGAAAATACGAAAACATGATTTCTTTGTGCAATAAACATGTCCAAGTAGAAATAAAAATTAGTTTCAGGCTTACAGTATTTCAGAAATCACCACACATTGTTGACAGAAAGGAGGTCCTCATATTTTTGGATTCCAGAATGGCAATACTTAGTACTAAATTCATAATGTTCATATTAATTATGTGATATTCAGCATTAATTTATAAATTAACACATTGGGGCAGGAATAGCATATTTGAGAATTTAACATTTTAGTTTTAAGATCCAAACCAAGGAAAAATACGATGCGTATATAATTGTTGAAAGCCAAAAAGGGTAATATGAGTAAGAATTTGATGCTATAGGGTAAGCAAACTTGATGATAGCCTATAAAACACATGTAATGGAGAGAAACAAAATGTTTAAAATGGGAAGACTAAGTAATACAACTTCATAAGTACAATAATTTATACTGACTTACTAGTGTGCAGAATGATAAAGCTCCAATTTCAACTCACAGTCTCGAGTCAAAATTCACCATACTGGATTTTTGAAAGTTATGAAAACAAAATTAAGTATCTATTACCATTGCACTGACCTCATCTGCAGCAATTAGAATTCTACAGAAAAGGAACAAAGCAATTAAAAGAGAGAATTCTGACTTTTAGCCTAGTCTAGTGGATCAAATCAGGTGGATGGGAAAGCTTATGACAGAAGTTAAGAGACCAAAGCCTACCCTATAGATTTAATAATAAATAAAAAATATGATCAGTGACAGTACTTTATACTCGACTTCAGTCATTAATTAATCAAGTTGTATGCACATATGGGATGCTGCAGAAAAAAATAAGCAAACAGGTTCTACTTCAGCATGAAGAGAACAAACAGCTTTATATCTGCATCTCCAAATCCAGAGGAAAGAAGATTACATTGTTCTCTTTTGGCAGGAGCCGTGACACAAATAAATGCCATTTGGCCGAAAATCAAGATGACATTGTGTGAGCTGACTGCTGAAACAACTGGACAGTAAGGTAGATTATTTCTGTATCTTTCATCCAGGATGTGTATCTGCCCTTAGCTGACTTAGGTCATTGCCTGTAAGGTTGACTGTAGCAGCTTCTTGAACACTGAGCTGCAAAAGCACCTTTCTCTGGTGCACAGAGATTATTTCTTTTTGATGCAAAACTTCGATTGATGATTTGATGAACTTTGCATGAATTATCTTCTAAAATCCCTCCAGAAAATAAAACTTGTTTGTTTGGTGGCCAGATTCTTCATAGAGCTGCCTATTATCTATAGGCATAAAAAGCTTTTTTTAAAAAAAAAATTTGAAATTATTTTTTGAAATTTTTTTAAAATTTCTTTTTGATTTTTTTTTTTAATTCTCAAGTTTTCAGAAATATTCAGTGGAATGAACTCATTATTAACCATGTATGTCCTAACCTGACCTTCATGAATCTCTTCAATATATTTATCTGTGATCAGTGAAGACATCTGAATATATTTTGGCTGACAAAAAATAAGAGACTGGTAGGCTAGTTTTTACTTGGAAAGAAAGCTGATATGACTAATCTTTGTCATTAATCAAGTATTTGAGCTTTCAGGACAGATTATAAGACTGCCTTCACCAATGTAAGAAGACAGGCGTAGACAAGACATTTATATTGTGATTATCCAAACAACTCTATTTGAATTTAATTACAGCAACATCCTTTTTTAATAATTTATTTCTTGTTTGTTGAGTTGCTAAACATCTATCAATGTGCATGGCCCTTTAGTGAAAGAATTAAAAATAGCCAACAAGTAAAATGAGTCAAAAAATGCCTTTCTACTAGACTTAGTACACTTGTTTGAAGTGAAGTGTGCATTCTTATGGATAAGGTTTTGACCCAAGGAATTATGGTACTGTGTCATTTAGATGTGACAACAGTATGTGGAAATATGTGGAGTAAGAATTAAAATTGGTTGATGCAGAAAATGTGAAAAATGTGAAACAGAATTGAAGCAAGAGAGCTGGTCTTCAAGGGCTTCAGAGAAGAGATTTCCATGACAACAGAATACTCAGGTATGCAAATTAAGAAACAAAGCATCTTAGAAAATAATCAGGAAATACATCTCTGTTTCATAGAATAAAACCTGCACCATTAAGAAGCACTAGTTCTGTAGGAGAAATGTGGATAGAGAGCTGAGAAAGAAGGGCCATTGCTGGCCAAAAACCCCTCTCACTTAAATCAATACTATTCCTGTAATCATACAGCCATAAGGATATATATGGAGAGATTACACCTCAAGATTTATAGTAATGTTTTTCTGTGACAGGATCAAAAGCTTTAGACTGTCTTCAGCAGCCATCTATAAAGCAGCTAAAACAAAGACTTTAATGATGCATATTCCACTGACCTCTTCATAAAACTGTTCTTATGTTTGCCTACCTTACAGATCAGGGATTTTTCCCTGATTTTTGACTACTTCTTTGCTGCCTACCCAAGTGTCTTTCTTCTGCAGCACTGCCATTAGCCATGGAGAGCAATTGATCACTGTCTTCCTTGGAGCAACCATTTAAATGTGAAAGACTTCTATCATGTCCTGCAAGTTTTCATAATATTATATACAGGGATAAATGTAGACTGAAGAGATTCTTCTTATTATATATATTGTGTTATGTAATCTCTGCATAAGCATTGTAGCTCTTTTCCTGTGACTCATGCTGTATTATGAATTTGGTCTTCTATTCAAGAGCTTTATTTGTTAACGAAAGAAAACCATATATATATGATTTATATTCATAGAGCTCCCTGTTATCACAGGCATCCCATCAGAGTTATCAAGCTTTGCCTTGAAACATTTATTTTGCCTTTCCTCTCATTCATTTTGGAAGGGCATTCCAGTACTTTAATGCTTAGCAACTTTCATTAAATATACAACTGAAATTTATAGATTATACAATTTGTTCTGCCTCCTGCATTGACATTTATCTGAAAGAGCTTTTTTATTCTTTCACTTTTTTTTTTACCTGTCTGATGTATTTATATAGCAACCATATCCCTCTTAGACCTTTTTATATGAGGATGAATGATCTCTTTTGGTGTCCCCATATAGATTGGGCTCATTCAAAAAAGAATATTGTTATCATTAAATAAAGAATTTGGCCTTTATCTCTGTATTTAGATATCCTAATAATAGATGAGATTACTGTCTTTCCATATATCCACCAACAAATCATTAGTGCCATAAATCTACAAGAAATATCATAGGAACAAAATACTTTAAAACATTCTGAAATTTTAAAATGTTGTATTATTAATTATTGTTTGATATTCTGTGGATTGGCTTTTGAGTTAGCTAAGATTCCCTACACTTCTGTTCTTAAAGGCCTATCATCTGGAAACTCTGTGGATGTGGATTTAAAAATGGAAAATATGAAAAACTGTATTCAGTTAGATCCTGTCGCTGGCTGCAGAGAACTACAGCTCTCTGATCTCACTAGCTGAACACAAAAGCCATTATCCTTTCTGCTGTTACTCAGTTTTTCATGAGAAATGATGTGTGAGGTAAATAGGAAAAGGGAAAGGGAAATGGAGAGGAGACAGAGAAGTGGAGGGGGAGAAGGATTTACTGGAGCAGAGTGCAGAATTTCCTGATGAGAATGGAGGACGAAAAGCCATAGGAAGCCAACGTACAGCTGAATGTAGAACTGCCAGAAACTGTTGAGAAGTCATTCTGCCATAAACTGGCTCAATCTGGGCTGTCTCTGACACCAGGGTCAGCTCGGGGGATTTTGTTGCTGTTTTTTGTTTAGATTTTCCTTTTTTCCGTCTCTTCTGAGCCTAGGACAGATCACTAAGCAGGTTTTTCATATTAGGTTGTAAAGCCTATGATCTATTTTATATAAAACACTATAGATTTCCCCCAGAAGAACATAGGTTAGATGCAGTGTAATTACCCAATATTTTTCTTCAACCTACACTTGTCTACTGCATTGTTTTTCATCTGTGTCTTCTGAAGTAGGCTACATTTCAGCAGCAGGTGAATTTGCTCCCAATATTCTTCTGTTCTTAAAAACTACAAAGCTATTTTTAACATAAATTTGATGGAAATATAAAATCTTTTATTGACTCAGGTTTACTAATGAGATAACTTTAGTGAAAATCTAATAATGACAATAAACAATTTGACAACAATTTAGATTAAATGATACAGATTATGCCTAGGAAATCTTCAAGCAGCACATCAAAGTCGTGTTGAATGTTACATGTGTTTTTTAAAATATAACCTTGCCTTAGTTTGTAATGATTTTCTTCTACAATATCTACAGTGTGGGCATTATAAACCATGAATCACAGTTTAAATGAGATTAAAAAGCACGCTAGTCCCACAAATCAAATATCTAAATACTGGCATTTAGCAGTGAAGCCACTCCCATCACCTGCATCACACTGAAGTGAAGCCAGCAAAGAAAGATGCAAAAGTACAAAAAAAGAAGAAAAAAAAGGTGGATCTTTGGATCTTAGTTCTGAAGGAACAGAAAGGTACTTATTTCCCACTGACACTGAAAGAAGGGTGAGCCCCTCCTTCCCTGAGGTTTTTTTAAATACCCCAACAAAGAAACCAATCCATATCTTGACTGTTTGACATGTGGAGATAATATTAAAATTGGAATAAATAATGTTTTTCTCTTCTTTTATAATATTGCTAAGTAATTTTTTTTTGCTACCACATATGGATTCTGATGTGTTACTCATTTGCAGTAAATCAAATTGCTTCCAATCCTGCAGAACTTATTACAAAATGTTATTATAAAAAAACAAATTGACTTTCAAGGAAAGAAGGCTTTCACCTCTTCTTCTTACTGATTTAGTAACAATTTCTAGCAATACCAAAAGCCAATTTTTGGCAAGTTCAAGCGCTGGTCTTCATTGTTGCTTGATATTTATTTCTGTATAAGGATGAGGATAGATGGTGTACAATGTTCCTTTGAAGAATTGTCCTTGTTAAGGTTTAATAGGCAGAAAAATCAGAATATTCAGGATGACTCTTTCTGAAAGCACCAACACTCTCTAAAACTAGACTGTGAAAACCAGTAGGAAACAGTAGGAAATCTTGAATAATGGAGCTCCACTGTTGTAGGGAAGTGTAGCTGGTTAGTACCATGTGCCATCTTTCCTACACCTACAATTTTGAATTCTGCCATCTGTATCCTGTGCTGGGTCAACCCCTGCTGGAGCCAAGTATCTGCAGACCTGCTTGCTTACCCTTACACCTAGTGGGACAGGGGAGAAAATCACAAGAACTTGTGAGTCAAAAGAACTAGAGAAAAATCATTCAGCAGGTAATGTCTTGACCAAAACAGACTTGGAGAGTTTAGCTTAATTTATTGACAACTTGAATTACTTACTGACTTGGGCATTGTGAAGTAAAGAAGAAAAACATCTAAAAGCACTTTTTCCTCCTTTCCAGGTTCAAATTTACTCCAGTCACTTTTTCTTCTTTGTTCATACTGCAGGTAGTGAACATACTCCTTTCAAGAGAGCTCCTTGATTCTTCATTCTTACTTGTTTCCTCTGTTGTGCAACCCCAGTCAGAGAGGGCAGCCTGCAAGCCCACCACCACCACCAGCCTGGCACTGACACCCAGGGCACACCCCACAACAGGGGACAGAGGACTCCCAGAGGCATCAGAGCCTTCTCATTTTTGTCAAGTATTTTATCACAGGGACTAAATATTAGAGTATGTCCAAATTACTGTTCATGTTTTGTGATATAGAATACACATAGTTTGGGTTTTTTTTTTTTTTTGGATACGTTATTACACTGAGTGACTAAATAAAATAGACTTCTGACAACAAAAATACTCTTAAAATGTATCATAGAATGAAGAACATTTTTTTTCTCTTTTCGGAATTTAAAAATAGCAAAATTAACTTATATTACTTTTTGGAGAAGGAAGAATATTTTTCCTCGAAGTAAGTGACAGGCTGATTTAGCTGCTGGGTTTCTTTTTCTCTTGTGAAAAACATTGTGAGTGACACGCAGTCACAAAGTGTAACCTAATGATGAACTCTTCTGGACACCAAGAAAACTCCCACCTGGAGAGCCATTCTCTAGCAGAGGAAGCACTGCCAAAATAAATGGCTTCTCTGGAGGCCTAGAAAGTAACACGGACATGTTGGATATTTTGTGGCTTATATGTGTTCTACTCAAATTTTTAATTATATATTATTCAGTTCCTTAGTGCTAATACAATTTGGGTAGCTGAATTACTGTGTTAACCTTTTCAGATATCCCAAGACCAATAGGGGAGCAGAACAGACTAAAAGGACTGAATATTTGGGTATTGCTGTACATTTTCTGGGTCTGAGCTTTTCTCGTCTACACAAAGAGGTAGGAAAAAACCTCAAGTTCTGTCAGGAACAGACTACCGCTAGAAATCTTGTTGATTATTTTTTACTTACAAGTGAATTGATTTTCTCTTTTGCAAGAAAATGCCTCCTTGATCATTATTTTAGTGTCATGATTTAACACTTAATTTTACATATTACATCTCTTAAACAGATGTGTAAATCTGAACTTAATTTGGACACACTAAATCATAATTATGTTAAGTCTTTCCAATTAGTTTACATTTGAAGCAAACAGGAATATGCTGATTCAGATTCTAATTTAAAAATTAGATGGAAACTACATCAACTACTTCAAGAAGAAGAAATTAAAATTTTATCACAAAGGATTGGAAAAAATTGTCAACTATACATGTAGCACTAAATACATGCTCAAGGTATTATTAGTATTTAGGTCCAAAAGAAATATTTGAAATAAATGAGGAAGAAAGGAAGTTGTTATATATTTTGAAAAATAGAAACTAGAATGAAACTCTATATTTGTAGAAATACAATTATATGTTGAAATGTAATTATATAGAAGGGATGAAATCACAGCTGATGTCAATTTTTAGTGGATGTTATATAGAGCAGATACATGGGCTTGACATGCTAATTGGAGGAAACTTAATCAGGTTTGGTAAGCAATAAAGAATTTGCCCTTTAAAGCAAATTTGGAAAAACGCCACATTCTGACACGCACATTTTGTTTTACGTAGAACATCAAAATGACACAAGTTTTTCTAGGAGAAATATTTAAAACTGAAGACAACAAAAAAGGAAAGAGTATGCAGATGAAATTACTTGGAGCCAGGCCCGTCAAGAAGAACAGGAGACAAAGAGCAAGTGGATGGAAACAAGGAGAGCAGGCATAAAAATAAAGCAGATGAGACTGAGAGAAACATGCAGATTTGTGGAGACAGTTCAGTTTATTTGTGCCACTTTCTTTTTTCTTTGCCTCAGACACAATTCATCTTTGAGCTGACACACACCGCCGTATCTGTAAAAACCTGGTGGGCACTTCTGGCACTTCTGCTTCATGTTGTGCTGTGTACCTGTACTTCATTCTAAGACACAAGATGAATGTATAGGTATTCTTGATGTGTTACTGCCATTCCTGCCTTAGTTCAATCTGTTGTGACCAGCTGCTCCCATATATTCAGAGTTTTTTGTAACTGACAGAGTTCTGATACAATGTTGGTGTAGGGCAAAGGGAAGTGACAATTGTAAATCTGAATTGCCTCACTCTTAAAACTGTATACATGTTAATAACAAGGGCTTGCTCTGAATTGTGATAAATTAGAGTTTTCTGTAAGGTTAGCTTCAAAGTAAGCTCAAATCCTGATAATGAGATAAAATCCTGATCTCTGTTCTTACTCCTTTGAATTTGTTTGATAATAAGAGCCTTATCCTGGCTACTTGAGGGTTCATCTTACAGAGGGGAAATATTTTGTAGGTATATGACAAATACAGTACTCTAAATCCTGTCTCTCCACAGTCTTCCCTAAATCTCTATCAGTGAATGTATTTTTATCAAAAAAATAACACTTGGCAATAGCTACCCAACACTCTGTTGTTCTTGGCAAGTGATATACTACACTGTGGTGTCTCTGTCCATTCAAGACTTCAATTATTCCATCATTTTGCGGTTGAAGCAGACATAAGTTTGTCTCATGAAATAAAAGAAAATATAAATCACTTCTGAAAGCATTAGTTGGCAATGTGGCATAGGAATTACTCCTTTACCTTTCAGCTCATAAGAATCTTAATAATACAAGTTTCAAGGAATAATATGAAATAAGATGTCAAAAATAAGGTGTTAGGTAGCTAAGCCTATAACCTTGTGTGCCTTGAAAAAAATTACTACAATTTTTTGAGGCTGAACACAATGAGAAGAACTGGGATTTCTGAAACATGTCATTATTCATGCAGGGATAGACGAAATCATAAAGACTGAAAAATTAACTCTGTAAAATTGAACTGGGAGAACTATCATTATTGAAGCATTTTCTAATGGTATGTCATGTATCATACATAACAGGCTTTGATAAATTAGATGGTGTCTTAAAATGCCCTTTCCAATCCCCTCCAAAATACACCCTGGGGCTTATGGAGTGCTCCCAGCCTGTGCCAGCCTGGCAGAGGTGTTCGAGGGGCGCAGCTGCGATAGGCGCTCCCCTGTGCTCAGTGACGCTCCGTGTGCCGGGCAGCCTGCGGCTAAACAGGTGAAGGGTGCACCACCTGTGTGCGGTCTCGCGGCGGAGCGGCCCGGCCCGGCCCTGCCCTGCCGGGCTCTGCTCTGGAGCTGTCCCCGGGGCCGCCCCGCTCCCGATCCGCTCCGGGGCGCAGGTGCCGGCTCAGCCCAGCGGCGGCAGCGGCCCTGGGGGATCTCGGCGGGGCAGGCAAGCGAGCCCAAGCCCTCCCTGTCCCGGCAGGGAAGGGGTCGCGGTCGCGGCCCCGCGGGCGGGGGGCCCGGAGCCCCGCGCCGAGCCCGCCCCGCGCCGCGCGGGTGGCGGGGGAGGCGCCGCCGCCGAGGCGGGGCCGCGCTCCCGTTCCCGCTCCCTCCCCGCTCCGCCGCTCCCAGCCCCTCTCCCGCTCCCATCCCGCTCCGCTCCGCTGCTCCCAGCCCCGCTCCCAGTCCCGCTCCGGCTCCCATTCCGCTCCGCCGCGCCCAGCCCCGCTCCGGCTCCCGCGGCCCCGGCGCGGCGGTGCTGCCGCGGCTCCGGGCGCTTTCCCGCCGCGGCTCCGGGAGCCTCCCGCCCCGCAGCATGGACGTGAGGAGAGTGGAGAGCATCTCGGCGCAGCTGGAGGAGGCCAGCTCCACAGGCGGTAGGACGCGGGCAGCGCGGGGACGCGAGGCTGCTTCTCTAAGTTGATTTGGGGTCTCGTCCCCTCTCCTTTGGGCAGCAAGTCTGGCAACTTGGTGTGGGGCGGGGAGGGGGAAGCTGCCTGCCCGCTTGAGAGGGGCGAACGCTCCCGTGCGGTCGTGGGCAAGTGTGTGTGTGTGTGTGTCCATGGGGACGGTAAGCAAACGCTTAATGTCTGGGATCTCGGGCTAAGAAGCGTTCAGGGCTTCGCGAATCCTGCCCTAAGATGCCTGCTCTGACCTAACTGGTACTTTTGCCTTTGCTGAAATGACTTGGGGCTGGGAATGAACCTGCAAGGTACATCCTCTCTAGTTACCAACTCTCAGGAGGTAATTTTGGTCAGGCCCCCTTACATCTCCCTGCCTTGGTCTCCACTGTACCTCTCTGATGCCTAAGTGGCAACTATTTGATGGAGACCAGCTTCTTCTGGTGAACCAGAGGCAGTTTGGTGCCTTTCTTTTCTCTGTGCCTCAAATTGCAGTTGCACATTTGCCTGAGAAAGGCTACAGGATATCTTGCATTTCAGGGAGGAAAAAAGCATGCCTCGTTATCCTCCACAGGGAATGTGACTCCTGGAGTTTCAAGAGTTTTTTCGCAGTTATTTAAAAACGAAGCTTCTTGGGTGCAGTGTGCATGAGAGGATGTTGCTGAGAAAGGTGTTCAGCTCAAGCCAGCTGGGTAAGCAGAGGATAGTTGGACAGTTAATGAAAAACTTTGCTAAACAGGCAGTCAAAAACAGGGGAAACTTCTTTCCTTAGAGAAGATGTCTCTTGCTGTGCAGCTAGATTTCTCATAAACTGTGATGCCAGTGTAGAATAGTAGCCTAACCAACAAGTTGTTTGAAAAACAGAGTGCAATCCCACCATTTGCTTGATTTCTAAGTCTTCAGAATGCATCTTCTGCTTGCTAAGAAGAGGTTCACAGCCATATGTTCCCTGCTGGATTGTACCTGGTTTTTCTCTTCCCTTAATGTCCTAGATTTTTTAATGTTTTAGAGTGTTTTAGAGTGTTTAGCCTTTCAGGCAGGATACCAGAACATTTGCGCTGGGGATAGGAAACTTTTGCATTTCACTGTGCTATCAGCTCAATTGTAAGTCCATCTTTGCTGCTCACTAAAGTTTTGGGGAAAAAAAAGAAAAAAAAGTGCAGTCATAATTATCCAACAAGAGACACAGCCACTAAAGTGGTGTTGTGATACTTCTCACTACTTTTCAGATCCAACCCCTCCAAGTTATAATTTAGGCTTTTCCCTCCACATACCACTGTCAGCCTTCCAGCCTTAGTCTTTTAGAGGTCTGAAAGTCAAACTATTTTTCCATAACACATAAATCATCTGTGACAAACACCAAGCAGGCTCTTGGCTACCTGTGCAACCACCATGCAGGACTGTTCAGGCTAAACAAAACTGGGGTCATGATTTAGGTACAGTGGATTTGCACAGCAAGGAATTATTTGGTTAATGGATCATTAATGTAGATAATGAAGCATAAAGACATTCAAAGCCTAATGTTTTTTCTTACAGGTATAGTTCACAGTAGCAGGAAAGTGTCTATACAAAAATTGAGGAAATATTATCTAAATCCGTGTAATTCACATGATAGGAAATAACCAGTTGATGTTTTTATGGAAAATACCTTCAGTTGAGCCATGTATTAAATGTGTTTTCTGTTTTGTACTCTTGATATGCATGCAAAATAGCTTTTAAAAATTAATGACATCTTTAATTCACTTTAAGCTTGTAATGGTGAGAGGAAGTAAGATACACTTCTGCACTCCTTTAGAATTCCAAGCAAAATCTAACTGAAACACGACTTACTGTGGAAAAAACTTTTCTCAAAAATAAGTTTTTATGCCAGAAAAAGAATACAGAAAGATAAAAATGACAGAGCTAAAATGAAATATCTCCTTTCTTTCGGAGAATGACACACATTGCTACACTGAAATCACCGATGTGATGTGATGTGATGTGATGCTAACAAGTGTCTAGCTTCACTCCTCTGGGCTTTCTTATTTGAGAGATCCCATTTGTTTTCATCTTCCCACAGTTTAGGCCCTTTTTCATCTAAAGTTTCCTTTACACTTTTCTCTTCTCTAGCTGTCCCCCTCCAGGCTCTTAAACCTTCAACTAATTTTCAGTGCCATCAGCATTTCTGAATGTACCTGTCTGTTGTATTTTTATCAGGAAAGGTGGCTTTTTCTCATTAATTCTCTTCAAATAGAATCATAGCTTCAAACGTTAGTCATTTTTAAGTGGTAATGCCTACAGTAGAGTTGTTACCAGGATTCGATGTCAATGCATGGGAGTCAGAAATGAAACCAACAAAAGTGCGACTGTTCCTCAATTCCATTTCTCCAAGTGAAATAAAGCCCAACTAAGTCACAGGCAGCTTAAATAATGAAAATTATTAATGAGAAAGGCAACATTTTGTGCCTTTTAGCAGGTAGTGACTGCCTTAGCCTGATCTTCTCCTTACATTTAATCTTGCACCTTTCAGGGCATCTTCTGATTCAAGGGCATTCAAATTAGTGTCAATTGAAGCCCCACTGAGAGTTGAAGTACAAGAATGTGTCCTCTGTGGAATACTGAGCCATTGTAAGGATGAACTGTTTAATCCCTCTGCCTCATGAATTTGTCTTTATCAATGCCTTATCTATCAGAAAGCTGCATTTGTGCTAGTGATAGCCCAAGCTCTGCTGCTGCTGGGTAAAGGCATGCAGCATCTTGGCAAAATGAGAAGAGCAGAGGGAGATTATCAGTCAAAGTTTTGTATGGGTAAGAAGTTATTTAATCACAAAATGTCCTGTGGGTTCAATATCTAGGACAAACGTAAGTCGTTGGGAATACTAATATGAATAAGACATTATCACAGCAACTGGTTGCTTTGCTTTAGAGTGTGATGAATTCAGAATGGGCATTGTGCTGACCAGTATGACCACGCTTATTCAAAAACCAGAAATATTTACAAAAGCCATGGTGTCATTTATGACAAGTTTTGAAGATTTTCAGTTATTAGACTAGGCAGTTGCAAATTTTTCATATTAGGAAAAAGGTTGTAATTTCTACATTGTGGGAAGAAGGACCACAATGGACCAAATAGTATTATTAAGTAGTGTTTATCCAACTTTAAGTTTACTTAGAGTTAAATATTCTCTGCCATACTTCTGAGAGATCCTTGTGCACTAGTGCTCACTTTTGCTTTTAATGAATGGTTGCTCTTGTTGCTTGGGGCCTTCTTAGAAGACAAAGGAAATAGTGCTAAAAGGACAAAAAATTACATATTGAATAAGCTGAAAATAGGAATTTAGGAAAATGGATGCTAAGAAAAGGCAAGAAAGTGATAAAAAATATACTGGGAAACAATTACAGGAAAAAAAAGAAGAGGTGGGAGGAGGGAAAGGAGGAAACAGATTTTGTACCTCACACACTAAGATTCAAAATCTATTATGTGTTAGTGGTATGTGTTGGACCAATTCCTTTATATCCCAGTTGGGATTCATCTGACATGATGAAAAGCAGGCAGTGAGTTTCCAAGTGATTTGCACCCATATTCACAGCAGTGTGAAAGCTTTGGTTTGTCTGGCAGCTCCATCTGAAGAATGTGCTGTCAGTGAAGAGTCAGCATCACTATTTTTACTAATGATCTTTTGTCTCCAAACACTCTTCATCATTGGGCACTTTTAAGATTCAGATGGACAGGGTGCTGGACCATCTTGTCTAGACTGTGCTAGAAGTTCTGCTTCCAAATGCAACGATTTTTCTGTGAAATCTGTAGATACACAAGGGAAGGAATAAATTAAATAGACTCATGATCTAATAAAGGATGTATATATACAATGGACATGAAAGGAGTTGCAAATATTTTCAGTGTAAAATACACATTCTGCTCCTGCAGGGTGGAGGAAATAATTGACATTTGAGAGAACTGACTGGGGCATAAGCCTCTGTATAAAATCTTGAGTTCTGCCTCCGTCTCTGGTTCCTCTATTCGATGAGTGTAAAGAAGTAATTGTGTGCAAGATTCTGTTACACAGAGTCACATTTGACATGGATGCTGAAAATACCTTGCCTTTCCTTCAACATAATTTTTACATCATGTAAATATCAATTTTCACAAAATACAGCTTTCTTATTCATTATTCTGTCTGTCAAGGTTATTACCTATGCTCAGAGAGTTGATATAAAAATAACTGAACATCTGGACAAGTTTCAGGTATACTTGGCTTAGAGAACTTATGCTTTCCAGGTGTTTTTAGACATTTTAAAGTATAGAGGCAGATACAGTATCTAGCAGTAAGTGTCGCCATCAAAGAAGTAACTGGTGTGTGTCAGGGAAAGCTTTTACAGTGTATCAGATAAGCACTTAGGACTTCTGCTTTGGGTTGGAGCTGAATATTTGATCTGTGCAGCATTCAGCTGTAATCTATCCTATCTCAGCCTCTCAGTTTGCCATTGTGATTTATTCAGAATCTTTGGCACCTGGAAAAGAAATTATCTAAAAATACAGTGCCTGATTGCTTCACTATTTCATAGATATGTACATTCCTGCCAGGCTGTCCTACTATCTTCTCCCCATCCCCCTCCCCAATTCTGCTTGTCCTCTCTTTCTTTCAGGTACCAAAATAGATTGTAATTGAGCTCTTCCTTGCCAAACAAATGCTGGCCATTTATTGTCTTCTATGAGCGGAGGCCGTTATTTGGGATGAGGAAGAAAACATTAGCAAAAGTTTGTGGTCTTGGAAGTCAAGGACCCAAATCCATATTTCAGTAGTTGTAGTTAATACAGTCTGAACCAAGTAGGAGTCCCTTCTTTATTAGCACACACTTCAATTAATAGGCTTGGGACTATTCTGGGACATAAGAAGTGCAGATACAAACCCTTCATTGTTTGGAGCACAGTGTGGCTGTGCTGGTGGAGGTGATAAATGGGATGGTTTGTCTCTATAATATTTGGCCTGAACTCGAATGTGTGGCTGCATCAAAAGTAAACGGACAACAGTTTGACATAGACATTATGTTTTTTGGTAGTAGTTGTTCTTTCAGAATCCCCTTTTTTCTGGCAAGTGCTTTGCTTTCTGTTGTTTTATGACCAAGTATTATTTGGCCCAGATTTCCCACTGAGTACACCAGGCAGAATGTGGACGAGAAGTGAAAGTGTATGGAATGTATGTGTTTTGGAGCCCATAGAACTATGGAAAGCATGGAATCCAAATATTCTGTGATGTTCTAAATTATTAGTTTGTAATTGTATTATAGGAGTCTTAGGATCATATAGATCATGGTTTGATTTTTTTTCCTCACTATATTCTATTTTCACACTCTATAGGAAAGGTAATTTCTGTGTTATCACCTTCACACATGCAGCAGCAGAGGAGGTTGGGCTCTAGATTTACTTCTATGAGTTTGGAAGATCTGCAGACAGCAATAAACTAGCAGCAGTTTAAAATATGTGTTTGGGTTGAAAATATATTGAATCCATTCACCTCTAAGAATAAACCCAAACACAGAATAAAAGCTGTATATCCAAGCTCATACTGTGTTTTATTTCTGGCAGCCCAGCAGAGACTTAATATGGTATTAAAAGGAGCTCTCTGTCAGCGGTCTGAAAATAAATATAGTGTTTCTCTTTATATTCTTTTTCACCTCTGAAACAAATTTCTTTAGAGATACACTTTATAGTTGCGATCCCCTGGTATATGTTTATAATTTATACTGCAGTAACACAAACAGTGGTATGAAAGTCATAGATTCTTATGTGTCCACTGGAGAAAAGAACTACAGGTGGAAGGCATGATAATAGAGAATTTTAAAATATAGATGCTTTGCCCTATTCAGAAAAATGATGCATTTAAATGTTTGGATTTTATTGTAGGAGATAATATCTTTGTTTATCTACCAGGTATTTTTCACCAGACAATGCACAGTCCCTAAGCACACTTAAATGCCCAGCACTACACAGCACATTATAGCCACATGCCACAAAGTTGCCAAGTGATGACAGCATAAAAAGAATTATTCCAACTCAGAATGTCCTAAGATGTAAACTTCAAGGTGGTTGATCTATATCATGCAGTCAGTAAGAAAGGGTTTGCTATTTTATTGACAGGTAAAAAGCCCCCCAGTTTTACTGATTAAGATTTCTTTCACAATTCACAGTTACCTCTCTGTATCTCTAGAGAGATGTATTATGAATATTGCTGTAGTTATTAGGCTTTAGTAGAGAAAATCTTATTTTTTGAATCAAACTTTTGTTAATAATACAGAAGGAACATTTAGGATTTATTAGAAAGGTAAGCAGTAGCCATAAAGTGTGAGGATAAAGACCAAGAAATGCCTTTTATGTGTGCGGCTTTAGTGGTATCTGAGCAAGTGGACTCTGGGATCTGCTGTTCTGTTACCTTTAGACAGAGATAATTGAATCCTGTTTGTCTTAAAATCAGTAGGAGAAAAATCCTTAAAGAGTAGTCTATTGAAGCAACATTACAGATGTATATCAAGGATATGCAAGCATAGATTGATGTTTTGCTTCACTGTGTGCTGCTGGCAGTATGAGAGGTGTTTCCCCAGATCACCACAGGTCTTGAGTTTTGACAGTGTAGCTGGTTTTAACCAGAGGATACCCAGATGTTTTTAATCATTCTGACTGTTGACTTATATTCCAATGCTCAGTAAGTGAATTTTAAACTGTGTATCTTCTGATTCACTCTTTCTATTCTGTGTATTATTTTCCATGTTGATTTATGGACATTTGAGGTTATTATGTATGCATTCTGTTGTGACATTATAAAAATATCACCTGTTGTAATGCTATCAGTAAAGAAGGATAAATCTAGACTGTTTATTCTGGGTGTTGTGTGGTGGCAGCATCCACCTGCTGGTAACTGAAAGAAGCACACATTATAACTCATTTTTATTTTAAAAAACATGCTGTAATTGATGTACACACACACTTAGGTGCTGCCCTGATCTCTGCAAAACCAGTCTACCAAATTCAAGATGTCTAAGAAAAAAAAAATAAACAAAGTAGATATGCAAGTTGTGAGGATGTGCAGTATGATTACAATAGAGAGAATTTCATGTTATTGTTTCAGTAACTAGGTCTACTTTATATACTGCATTGTTCTTTGATCTTTATGGTGGTGATGAAGTGGGGTTTCCCAGTTTCTTTTTTCTTTTTTTTTTTTTTTTAATTTTTTTTGAATATGCCACATTGTTCATTATCTTTCCAGCCTACCTTCCAGAACTGGGTAAATGAGAGAACTACCTCTGCATCTAGGATCTGTCTACTCACTACATAGTTTGCTTCAAAGCCATTGCTTCCAGCCTTCTCTGCTTGGTTAGATGGGAAAGAGAAGGTCAAAGAGGAGGGTGGGTTTGGTAGATAGGTGATAGATGTTGCCCTTTCTGCCTTCTTTTACATGATAATGGTGACAAACTGCTTTGCAGGAGATTGAGACCTCCAGTTCTCTCAAGAAATGGCTTATGCTTCTGCCTATTTGTCATTTGGAAGCACATGTGAATCCCTCAGCTAAATGAGCACTTTCAGACTTTTTTTTTTTTACATAATCTTTTTCCTCAGAGGGATGTTATTTTTGGGTTACACTCTTCTTTCTTGGTTGGTTGATTGTCAGTCAAAGGAGAGGAGAGTAGGTGATGCATCCAGTGGAACTGGTGGTCTCTAATGCATGTTTTATAAAACAAAACTCTGATAGTCTGAAGGAAAAATAGCAAGTGGAGGTCAAATAAAGAGGAAACAGGCATGGCTGAGGATATAGTGACATAGTTCTTTACATGGCACACTGGCTGTAAAGTTTCTTCCAGTACCCTAAATCTACTAAAAATATGAACTAGCAGGATCTAAAATTAGACAGACTTATATACCTTGCTTAATTGCTTAACTTGCAGGGTTGAACAGTATTTAGACATTATTTTGACTCATGAAAATATTTGTGTCAGCTACACCTTTTGTTTCCATTTAACTAATTTTCTAATACTAAAATAGAATAAACCAATTCTGTGTTTCAACACAGACTATAAAGATCTTTTCCTGTATCGAAAGTCTTTGAGCCACCTCAGACTTCCTGAGAATCAGTATCTTTTTTTGTTCCTGAGAGATGAGAGGTGTTCAGCTGAAATCCCATGTTGCACTAAAAAAATCCAAATATCTACTCATAATTTAGCAGAATGTTTTACTTTGCCACAGTTTAAAAACAACTACCTATACTTAGAAATGCAAAAGTAAGAATATTTTGACCTGTTTAGATAGTAAAACTATCGAAAAGATGTCAGTAAATTTCTAATGTCTTATAAAGCAGTGTTTTATCAGCAGTCGCTTTAATCAACAGCACTTAAATAACTGCTAGTCTGACAATCTGTTAGAACTTTTTCAATTAAAGAATTCAGGAGAAAGAAGAAGCAGCTTTTTTTGGGTGTATTTTTCTTTTCCTTTCAAGAACCCGAAGCATTAATAGTGCGTTTGCGTGTTAAATCTTTTCACAAAGAATACATACAGAAATGCTGTTAGTTAAGTGACTAATTCCTCCATGAAAATGAACAAGAAAAATTTGATGGCATTATCAAACCACTGTTTGGTAGGTGGCAACGCACAATGCTGACTGTGGAGAAGGTATACTTTCCATTCTGCAGGTGTAGTGCTAGAATAAATGAGTATGCAATAGTGAACACAGTTCATTAGGGAGTTTCTTGTTGCAGTAACACAGAATGTTTTGTGTTCTGAGAAGGGTGTGTATTGATTAAATGCACCTTTACACTTAAACGATTAATATAGATCTGAATGCATCAGTGCCTGTTCCATTATGATTGAAAGACTGATCTTGCAGCAGTAGCAGTTCAGTGCAGTGTTTGTACCTGAAGATCGTCCTGTTATACTTAAGAAAGGCACTTACTCATAAGTGTTTGAACAGTTTAGTCCTTCAGATTCTGGATCTTCTTACAGTGAGGGGAAGAAACAAAGCTTTTGTCTCTTCCTGCATAGTTCATCATTTCGTAAGGCAAAACTGGGGCTGTAAGGGATACCCAACTATATTGACAGTATATCTTGTAATGCTAATACATTATCATGCTAATATAATGCAAAAGAATACAAGAATATGAGAAGTAAAGAGAGATATCAAAAGAGAGCCTGTTTACCTATTCAAAATAATGGAGAGTATTTCTAATCCAAATCACCAAATATGCAGCTTTTAAGAGTCAGTTAATTACTTGCTTGCTGGGAAACAAAACTTCCTCAAGGAATGCTGAGATTTTTGTGTAATATCTTCATTTGAGAAACTTTTATTATAAGAAAAAAATCCTACCACTGACAGAATTGTGACTTTTCTGGCTGAGGACAAAATAAATAGGCATAAACTCAGTCAAGTTTACATGTTTATATTTGTCTCTGAATGCTAGGCAGACAGTGACTAACCAGGCTGACTGCATACAACTCTGTGTAATCCATACAGCCTGCTCAGGGCATAAGCTTGATACAAAATCCAGCTCAAAAATTCTATTACATTGGATTTCGTTTGTACTTTTGAGATAAAAGCAATAAAACCCCATGGAATCACAGAAAAATATTTTGGAGGAGAAGTTGAGAAGTCTTCTTATTTCTCCTGATTGCCCAAGGCAGGATCAAATGTTCATATTCTGGTTCAGATGTCTTTTTGCTCAATGCACTTAAAATTCACAACTATTGGGTGTTTTATGACATTTCTGGTTAATTTATTCCAGAATTTATCTTTCCTGATACAAACTGTTTCCCAGTACTGAAGTAAATCTTCTTACATTTAAAGGCTGGTACCCAAAATGTTTTGAATGATTTTATGGTACTGAGTTGGACAAAAACTTTCTTTGGTATGTCTGAGATTTTTGCCTTGTTTATAGTTTTAAGTTTGGACTGCTGTCCCTTCCACAGCAGCCTTCCATCTGTCCTCAGCCTGTGATTAACACATTCAGCAGTGGCAGACTTCCCAGACAACTTCCCAGTTGTCACCTAAATAGTTTTTCTCCATTCTGTTTTAACAAGATAGATAATTTCTCTGGAAGTTTACTTGGCAGGTTCTAAATTATCCTTTACAGATGATAACTAGTTTTTGAATGTTGCTTTTTATCTTCTAACTTTCAAATTTGTTGGAAGCTTATTGACTGCATTGCTTGAAATTGGAAAATTAAAAGTAGGGTAAAGATTTCAACTTACCTGCCTATCGCAAAGGAGAGATTCTCTCTTTCCCCTGTTGATGGTAATTCTTCTCATCCTACAAGAGCTCTGTAGGTTACTGCTTCCATGGAGATGAAATCAGATGCTACCAGTTTGTGTTGGGATTAAGTTATGCACTTGCAGTGCACAACTCTTTGTATGAATCAGTTCTCAAAAATTTGGGATGAGGTAAGAATCATTGTCTTGCAAGAAATAGCAACCATCAGCTTTCCTTCATCTCTATAGAAAGCTTGATGGAAGACTGTGTGGATTCTCAAGGGCCTCCAGAACTTTTCTCTTTTATGATCTGAACAGATATTCCAAATAAATAAAGAAGCACAGCTTTAACTTGCACTGCTTTCCAGCTATTTATTGCATTTGGATCTTCAGAAAGAAAACTTTGTCAGCGACCCTTTTATGAACTCTATCTTTTCTAAGGATATTTTATCTCTTGAACATTTGATATGTAGCATGAACTTAATTCTTTCTTCCATAAATAAAAACTGAAGACAGTTACTTTAAACAAATTTTTAACATGAAAAGTCAATGTCACAGGCAATAGCAAAGCTTTTGAAGTTTCAAGCATTTTTTATTCAGATTATTTTTATCAGTGCTGTAAAATCTCACACTTGATAAGACGTGCCTCCGCTTTTATGAATGTCTTTACTAAATGCTATTATAATGATAAAATAGGGTGTGCTTATTCCTCTCTCGCTTTTCAAGGCTGATGTATCTAGGAGGTTTTAATCAAGAAGATGTAATGTATTTTAACTTTTACACCAGCTTAAGCTTTTCTAGTTATACTTTGTGGTGTGCATACTCTGGAAGTATTTAACTTTTGTCCACTGCCTGATTAAAATGACCATTAGAATGGCACTTGCATGCAAATGACCATAGAGAATTTATTATCTGTCTTTCCCAAATTCATTTTTATAGTCTGATAGATTAGGGATATGGTTCTTTAAGCTTGTAGCTCCAGGAGAGTTCTGTGATATCTGGTCTGTGGATGTTAATAAATTAAACTGTGTGTTTGACTTCAGTTGTGAGATGTGATAAAGCTGTTTCAGCGAGCCCAGACAGAGGCTTTTATCAGGCAGTCCTCTGGAGGCAGGGAGGTGGTGCTCTGGCTTTGTACCAATCAGCATTCCTTGCTTTGGCTTTGCTGGGAAAATGTTACACTTGATTTTTATATGAATATATAACATCATCTTCTTTTCGGTATACTTTGGGAACTTCACAGTGTTTTGATTGACAGTTACTTTGTTAACACCCATCACAACTAATCTGTTTTATACATTGTGTGTCTTTGTCTTCACATCATTTATTCTCCCTCTGAATTTTATGTTCAACGTTCTACAAGTATATCATTCTAGCACTGTCCTTTTCCTTCAGAACAATTTTTTAGACAATTGACCTTAAATAGAAATAACGTGTGCAATAAGTTCTATTTGTTGTATCTGTTTCTGTGTAACTTTATTAGTCTACTCATTAGTCTTTTATGAAACTATTATGCCAGTAATATATCTTTGATAGTATTGTGATGGAGAGAACTACATTATTCTTGGATGATAGAATCACAGTGCTTTTTGGTCAGAATTGTCACCACCTGAAATTACTGGGCACTTTCTGAAGTCTTGAAGAATAATTTGTAAGTGATAGAGAAACGAAATCGAGAACTCTTGTGGGAAAAATTGTTACTCTGTCAGTCTAGGCATTTGGGCTATGCCTATAATATGGGGAACTTGCTCAGAATAACAGGGAGAAATTGGGTGATTGAGTAATAATGAGTAAGAATTTTTACAGTGTTCTGTGAGTGACTGAGACATGGACCAGCAGGGAATCTGAATCATTTATTTAAAAGAAACAAGTGGGTTTTATACACTTTTCAAGTGTATAAACAACAAGCTGGTTTTCCTTACCTGGTAATTCTCTCTACGTGACCTATCCTATGTTGCCGTGTCAGCAACATGCAGTCTAAATGTCCTTCTATGGGGTGACCACGTGTTGTTCACGGTCTGTCAGCTTCTGGCAGGTTCCTCCTGTCTGTAGGGCACCTCCTCCCCCAGGGTCAGGCAGAGACAAGCCTATATGTGCTGCTGTGTGCCCCCATGTGCCCCTGTGTGCCCCTCCGTGCCACCGTGTGCACCTTCGTCCTGCCATGTGCTCCTTTTTGCTGCCATGTGCTCCTGTAGGTGTGTCCCGCAGCCTGCATCCCAACTCCATCCCATCTCTCCTACAGAGTTCCACTTCAGGCTAATGCTAGTCCAGTTCAATTGACTAAATGCCCGCTAATATTTGTAATGCATTAAGCGAGCTTCTAGAACACATCTTCCCATGTTGTTTCACATAAAATAATCTGTGTATTCCAAGCGTGTTCCACGATGTGAAACATTAGGTGACTTGTGAAAGCACGTTCCTGATCTGAATGGAAAAGCTAGTATGTCCACATGCCACACACACTCTGGGAATTTTTCCATTCTCTGGGGCCCAGAAGTTGTGTAAGTTTGTTTGAACATTTTCGTCTCTTTGGCAGAATTCAAATGCGATCCTTGCTATCTCAGGGAATACTTAGGGAATCATGCTAACATTTTAGGGATTTTTTTTCAAGATTAGCCCTACTTTTTTTAGAATTTACTATATTAATACCCCCAAAATTGTGTCTTTTTAGGACCAAATTTTCTGGGAGAGGTTTTCTTAACGTCTAATCACCATAATCAAGCATCAGCATCATTATGCAGAAGCCGCTTCTCATTTTCTGATAGAGAATGATTTCTGATAGCATTTCTGCTATCACTTGCCTGATTGACAATTTGCAATTAATTCTTATTGTGTGTATTCAGGCTGCTCGTTTAGTTGTGACTGGAGCAGCACATGTGCAGAACATATTAGAGAACTGCCATCAGTGAGATGCCTTCTTCAATAGGAAAATGTACGACTCTGTCAAAAATAGACATCATAGAGTTTAAAAGAGGAATACGTGTGTGCTAGGGTTTCAGTGCTGGACTTGGTAAATACACCATCTTACATTGTCTCTTTGCAGATAGTTCTGCAACTGGATGCAACACACCCTGGTAACTTCTTGTAATTTCTGTATTTCGGGATGCTGTTGCTTGTCCAGAGAATGTAAAGGATCAGTAAAATCTGAAAGAAAATTAAGTCAATAGCACTGCAAAGAGTATAACTCTGCATGAAGGTTGGCTATTTTTATAAATTACATTGGTTTGTCGTGTCACTAGTGTTGGAGGTTTTAGAATAGTAGGCCAAAGAACAGCTTGTTTAAAGTTTCAAGTGCTTTTAGAGTTTGAATATATGCATTGGGTAGAGTTTTCCTTGCAAACCCTGGCTTTGAAATACAATATTAGCACTGTTTGCTATAGGAAGAACCACAAAGCCAAATTAACTTAATTTTATATTTGTCAAATTCTCATCCTGAATAACTACACCTCACAATTTCTTTCTATGTTAAAGAATCGAATTTGTATTCAGAATGATTATACTTCTTTTAAATGTTACTAAATTGCCTCTAAATCAAATTATTTTGAAGATGATGCAATTAGCAGATTTATTCTTAGCTCATGTGAGTACCTTCTCAGCCTACTGCAAAAATGTTTTGAAATCTCAAATACACGCAGACTTATCTCCCATATTCAGTTAAATTGCAAAAAAATCACACAGGGTTATTTTCCCCAGAATTTTATAATGGAAAGGCTTCCCATAATAGAAAAAATAATTCTGTTTCTAAAAATAGAAATTATTAATTGTAATTTCTTGAAGTTTGAAAATGACTGAAAGTTTCTATTCAGCACTGGTGAGGTGAAACCAAGAGGCAGTCCTGTGTCCAGTTCTGGGCTCACCAGTACAAAGGACACATGGGCGTAGTGGAGAGAATGCACCAAAGGTCCATAAAGGTGATGAATGGACACTGTTTTTTTAAAGAGTACGTTAATTGTAAATAAATTTCTTGGGATGCTTGTGGAATTTTCTTTGTATTTTTCATCATTGCCTACATTTCTATCTGCAGTTTGTATATAAAAGTTATTTCAGGGATGGTTCTCACTGAAGAGAAGAGAAAATTGGTTGAATATTTTTTAACAAATGGCAGGGAAGACTATAGTTGCATATGAAATTGAAAGAATGGTTCTGCAGTGTAAGATGCACTTAACCAGTAGTTCTTAGGTTGGAAAGTATGTTCAGAGTTAAGTAATTCAGTTCTCAGAGCACTGTACAGACACACCAGATCCTCCAGTTTTCTTTAACATGCACTCCAACATGTAAACACTCAAACATTACATATTTTTTGCCATGATCTTTCTGAAACTAATTTTTGAGAATGGACTGTTGTGTCAATATAATTTTCTTTTCTGCTAAGACTCTTGATAGTTTTGTATGCTTTAAAATAGGAACTGTTCCTTCTGACATTTCTCTAGAGCATTTCTCTAGATCTGTCTCTTCAACCTTGTTGGTCCCCTGTTTTCATGAAGAGCCTTCAGAGAGCATTAATAGCTGGAAATTCGAGCTATTAGTGTGAAAATGTTGCTTCTGTATACACATGCACGTAGACCATGAAAAGAATCAAAAATAATTGAATTTTCTGTTTCATTGTATTGGTATGTATGATACTTGATAGTGTTTTATATCTATAGTATCTACAAAAGAAGTGAGAGGAAAAATAAAAATACTGGTGTGGGGTAAAATAAAGATACCGGGCTTTGCAGAACATTTCCAAACCTGAGACTTGGATGTGTACTAAGATGTCATTTTTTCTCAGTGAAGATGTAAAGTAGGTTAGGAGTTCTTCCATATTTTTCACTTTAAGTGATTTTGAAAGTTTCTTATGTGATATAGCCCACAGCAGCAGCATCTAGAAATTACATAATGACCCACTTAAGAAATGCAGTCAGAACAGATGCTGTAAGACTGTGCATTCACTCACACAGGGATACCTCCAGTCAAATCAAAGAATTTTGCAGGCACTTGTTGAACACATGGAGTTGCTCAGCTGAGCTCAGGTCAATATCAGCCTATTTTATAAAGAAAAACTTTTGGTGATTGCATCATAGTATAAACCAGAAAATTTTACTCTTCATCCTTATTTGAAAATACAGCACATTTTCACCTAACCTGAAGTTTTATCTGTGATGCTGGGTGGGATACTGATATCACAATTATGGGTTTGTTTCTGTTTCTTTTTTTTTTTTCTTTTTTTTTTTTAATCCTGATGGTAAAGTGAACCTTTAGTTCTTACACTTAATTAATAAAAGCTATTGTTAATGAAAAACATGTTAAAACGTTTGAGGGAAAAGCATGAGCTGAAATTTTTGTGCTTTTCAGAACTCTTCTGATTAAACAAAAATGGTTCTTTATAGTACTTCATCATTCTTAAAACATAATATCAACTTAACCTGCTTTATAAGCACTTGTTACACGGCTACAATTAAGCAAAAAACCCTAACACAGACAACCCACCCTAAAAAAACCCTTTTAAACCTTTAAAAAGAGTTGTAGTTTAAAATCTTTTTTATCAGATTGTTTTGTTTTGAAGGTACACATAGGAAAATTACCCTTTAATTTTACAAATTCTAAGGAGTTTAAAAGCAATTGAATACTCTGAGATAGTTCTGATGGGCACATTAGCTCTCTAACACTTCTGAAGACAAGACAGACTTTAATGAAGATCTTCATTCTACATCTTTTGTACAAAAGATTCCAGTGGGCCTTTTGGTGAAAGTGTCTTTCTGTGCTGAAAATACAATCTATTACACCTTGTCAATATTATACCAGTTATTTTAGTAGAGAGAAGACATATATTCAGTCAGTTCAATCAACAATTTACTTATTATTCTCCTCCACATTTTTCAAAATGAAAATAAAAAATGAATCGCTAATTTTCAAAAATGAAAATTAGAATTTTTATGTAATAAAACACAGCTATAGCTGTACCTCGAATAAACCACTAAATGTTATAAGAATTAAAACCATGTAAAGAACTTTTATGAAATATTACAATTACTATCCTTGAGCTTTTTGTACTAGATCTGTTAATCTGATACTACCTTTTGGCTAAAATAGTTGGACTAAATTGACCACAATAAATATCCATTTGGTTTTGGTTTGCTTTTCTTTTTTAGATATGAATTAAGCTCAAGATGCTTCCTCTTTTTCACTTTTTTTTTTGTTGTTGTTTTTGAACACAAGAACTGCATAACTATATTGTGAGTGTTTATACCCTTCCACACTAGGAGAGCAATTGGCATTTACTGACCAAACCTCCTGTAGACAACAGACTGTCAGAAAACAGCTTCTCCCTAAGGTGGCAAGCACCAGGTTCTTGGAATGTGCTGTATTTGCAGCAGAGAGCTCTGTGGTGCTGCTTGGTGGAGTCTCAAGAAATGTACAGCCAGGGATGGAGAAAGTGGTGTTGGTATTTTGCAGGGAGTAATGCAATTTCCTGGGACAGCCATCGTATTCAAACTCACAAAGTCACAAATGCAGAGCACAGTCTGAGTGGAAGTACAGAGACTCAAGCTGAGTAAAATTGTTTCTGGAAAATTCTACTGACTGACACAAAGTGGTAGAGTGGACTTTTGGAACTCCTTTGTTATTAACACCTTCATTTATGACGTAGAGTCATCCACAGGAGAGATAAGTAAAAAAATCCAACTGAACTTATAGTTCAAAATTAAAGATATTAAAAGTATTTCTGATCAGGACAAAGCCTTGCTCAGCTTCTTCAAGCTCCATGACATGACCATCACTACTGAAGATGGTAATCCATGCTGTAGATTGCAAGAAAAAGGTATTCAGAAGAGCCTGGTTATATTAGTTTGCTACCTTTTACCAGGTTAATGTAGAACCTCTTCAAGACCATGGCTCCTGCATTCAATAAGTACAATGCCTGTTAATAGTAGCTTGGGGCAGCCCAAGGATATGTGAAACTTTAATTAAAACTAGTGCTAAGTGCTGTATCTAGGTATCACCTTTAGAAAATAAAATCACTTAGGTTCAGTTATAAAGCTCTGGAATTAGTAAACTGACAGTGTTTTAAAGGGGAGAATTAGTGAAGTAATTTATTCTTTTTACTTTGTTTCTTCTGTCTTGCTATCAGGTTTATCTTTTCAGGTTGGAATAGATGGTACTGAAAGTTGATTGCATACTTTTTTTTTCTTTTTGAACATCCTGTTTATTATAGTTGAAGTTAATGAGCTTCTAATTACTTTTACATGAATGATAGAAGGCTTAGATACTATCCTGTCATTAATCTAAGAAAGGATTCTCATAACTAGTATTAGGGGAAGCACATTTTAAATTGTTTTTACTGAAGAGCCACTTCTTGTGGTTTTATGTGATTATTTTATAAAAGCTCTTCTATCTTTTGAGTGCTATAAATATAAACACTTGCTTAAAGCACATTTGATACATTAAACTTCTGAAACAATGGATAATTTTCATGCTTTTTCTTTCTGTATTTGAATATGTCTGAAGATACATTGCATCATGCAGTAGTATTAGATCTGTATTCAAACAGAAAATGGAAAAATGAATGAGAGAGAAGAAAAAGAGGCAGACATCGTGTCTATCTTCCCGTTGTTGCCACTGGTTTTTTGATCATAGGTGGTTATCATGACTAGACATCTTTATGACTTAGTCTTTAAAATGTATGATGCTGTTTATTTATGCTGCTCTTGTAACTCCCTGAAACATGAAAGGAGAAACCGCACAGCAAGAGGATGGGTTTGATGTTGCACAGTCCATGCTCAGTGGGGCATAAAAACCAGGGTGGCAGTCACCTGGCTGCCTGGTTCAGGCTTCTGTTCAATCAACTCAGGACCTTTCTTTCCATAGAAAAGTTTAGTTTTCTGTAAGTAATAAAGACTGCAGTTCAGCATGTTTTATGGAATAACCTAGGTGCTTTGCTGTTCTATTTAAATTATAATTCAACCTTCGACAAACCCAACCAAATACTAATGTTGTGTCCTCACCTTACAGATTGTCTATTCATAGAGTTCTTATGGATTCCTGTAAAAATTCTACACCCTTGAAGACTTGAAAACATAGACTTACTAAAGCTGTTTGCAATTTAGCAAACTCTAATGAAGGAAGTTAGGTTGACTCATGTTCAATGGCATTAACTTCCCTTGATGATTAATTCAATTTTTGGAGACATTTTTCTTCCTATTCTTAATGTCAGTAATTTACTTAAACAGCAAAAAGAAAAGGAAAAAAAATCTGTAGGCATTGGAAAGGAGAGTAGTATGCTGAATCCTTTGCTTCTCTCTGTGGAAATCTTCAAGTATAATTGCTCTTTTTTGCTGACATCAAATTTCAAGGGCTCTGCAGAGAATAACAGTTGTTCTAAAATACAATTGTACTGTTCAAAGTGCACTACAGGGTCCTAAATTCTCCTGTGAGTTGTCCCTCTATAAAAAGAAGATTGAGACTAAATTCTGAGATTATTAGCTGTTTTGTAAGATGAATTTCAAATAAAATAAAGATTGTCCTGACAAGAGCAACAAAAGAGTTTTTATGGGTTTTTTTAATGATTGAGACATGCAGCAGCATTTCATACAAATATATGGGGTTTTGGCAAATGTGGCGTACGGTGAAATATTCTTTGCCATGTATATTAAAGGTTTTCAGACTGGATAATGATAATAGAAGGAATAAAATATAATTTATTACCAGAAATAAATTACCATTGTTTTTTCTAGTCAAATCACACATTTATGACAAATTTACCTAACTCTAGTCCCATCAAGTTATTTTTAATATAATGAGTAAAACTTTTCACTTACCTTCTTATTTTGCCTCTTATGAAATGCTTGTGACAATTAGAAAACCGTCCATTCACAACACATTGTTTTATTTTATTTGGCCCATTATTGTTTTTATAGTCACAACAAGTTCAGCCTTCTGTATAAAGGAATTGAGGTTTCTTTAATAACTTTTGGAGATAGAAAATCGCAACTAATATCAACCTCTTATTTCTACAGGACTGCCATTCCTTGGGCTGCTTCTTTTAAAGTCTCAGAAGAATATTAAATATGTACATTACATGAAGGAGGAACTATTTTGAAATTTCATAGAAATAGGAGAAGGCAATAGTTGACATAATTTTCTGACTAAATTGCAATACACTGTTTTGTCTCGAATACTAAAATAATCTGATATTTTTCCTTTTTCTTGCATGCTTTTTGGAGACAACAAAGCAAAAATATTCTGCCCAGTTCATACAGATCACTGACAAACACTACAGTTTAGGAGAATTAGAAATGTGTTAAAAGAGCCCTGACAATGTTGAGTTTTTTTGATGCGATGCTAATTATACTACTAAGAAGATCACTGTTCACGGCAGAATTCATCAGAGCCTTTTTTCAGTCAAGCAGATGGTTTAAAATTTATACAAAATTTAGGGCTAAGAGCTTGTGGGGAGAAACTACAAAGTGCATCACATTGGACCAAAAGCTTTGGCAGTTGTGCAGCCCAATTGCAGGGGCTGTGAGCCCCTCGAGGGCCCCAGGGATTGCACAGCTCTCACCCCTCCTGTGCTCATGATGCTCCAGGTGGGCACCTGCTTCTTGCTCTCCTCTCCCTTTTCCAACCCTCATGCCAGGCTGAGGAGGGGACTCTTCCACAGCACTTGTACCTCAGCTTGGATCCTCCTCAGATGACCAAGAATATTTTACAATGCTCAGTTTCATACCACTGAGAGCATTGCTATCAAGCCTAGTCTCACAATTTCTAGAAAAAGTGACTGCATTGTTATCATCAGTGCCTACGTGTTCCGGCTTTCATTGGATGGATGTCTTAAAAACACTGAATTCAAAAGAAATTTCTTCTACAATTTTCTAGCCATGTGATAACTGGTTAGTGCTGGATGCCTTACAAAAAGACTGAAATGACCCCTATGTTGGATTTTTAAGTAATTTCTTTGTATTATGTGGCTTTGCAATGATCTGGGCACTTCCTGGACATGCACACTGTTTAGAAAAACCTGCTGATAAACCTGCTGATGTCTTTTAGTATTGACTTTTGAAGAACAACTGTGATTACTGATTTACCTTTCTTTCAATATATGAAAATGCCTTCTCAAACAGCTTGGAAATCTATAAATGGAGACTTTAGTGGATCTGGGGGCCTCGGAAGTTTATTTAATACTTTTGCATAGTTTTATCCTGCTTATTATTTTAAATATCAAGTGCATTTATGAGCGAAGTTCAGGATTGGTTAAAAATGGTAGTACATAATTTTCATGTATTAAAAAAAATCTGCTGTTGCATATTTTGTGACTGTTAAATTTAGCAGAACTGCTGACATCAAGAGATGCAATTCTTGTGCATTTATCACTTTTTTTACCCAATGAATTTTTAGAACGACCAAAGATTTTGGTTATTTTGCTATCAAAATATTAATGTCTTCAAAGGGGGTTAACGAGCTAATAAACGGGTATAAAGTTACTGCACAAATTTAATTCTAAGAAGTATTGATCAAAAATTAGATTTGAAGCCAGAATGTAATATTTTGAAATAGAGCAAGTACTTGCATTCAAAACTGTATCCTGTTTTTTCTAGATTGTTTAAATAGTAAGAAGTACGCATAGAAAAGATGCAAATGTTGAATATTTTTTAAAAATTATTTGATTTCTTTCCCCAATATAATTGGAAAAATATTGTTGAATACATTGATATTTGAATCAATATGTAAGATAATGAAATGTGATATTTCCTATTTCCTGTGCAAGTATAATTAAAACTCTGGATTTTACTGCAGTAATGGTTGTTTCATTTTGCAATGTGTGTAGATAAAATATCCCTATTCATTTACATGCAAATATGGGAAAAGAAAGGAAAAAATATGGTCTAGATGAAAAAGAACAGAAACAACTTATTTTCTTAGAAAAGATGGGAGATGTGTCTCATCTTATGCTGTGCAAACAAAAGATAGAATTATTCTAAACTCTGTAAGGAAAGACATTTAGTTTCCAGAGCTCCCTTAGAACCCAAGATCTGATTCTTAAAACTATTTGAAGACTGTTGGAGAAGTGCCATAGGTGGTTTCTGAAGAACCAGAAAAGCCATGTCAGATCACAAATGAAGAGACTGCTGTGCTTTGTTTCTGGCTTGCTTCTTAGATTTCCTGTTACCATCTGGCCATATCAATGTCCTGTTTTGTCTTAAAGTTGTGGATTACTATATTTCTGCTATCTTCTTATTTTGAAGCTTACTGCTGTGGTAATTAAAGTGCAAATCAAGCAAGAGAATTCAGTTGCCATCCAGTGCACAGTATATGAATATCTTTTAATAATGTACACTGCTGGAGATTATATAAATGGTTTTTCTTTGAACTTTAATTTCTTTTTTTTATAACTATTTTAAAGTTCAGCAGCATTAAGCCTACCTCTCTCTCTTTATCGGTTAGTTAAAAGGAAAGATTTTTATGTGCCAACATCAGGCAGCTCACACGAAGTTAACTGAATGCTAATTACGGTTCAGAATTTTTCTGTGCTCAGAGCTGATTATACCCAAAGCCAATAAATGTTCCCCTGCTTGGTTCCTATCTTTTCAGGTTTTCTAGGTACAATAAAACTGCAGTTCCTCAAGCATTCAAGTATATAAATCAATCCACTTTCAAATTAGGCCATTTTTAAAAGATGTGTTGAGGAATCATGAAAAAAACGTTCAGTCTGCCTTTCACTTTGCCTCGGGTCGCATTTAGGAAAGTGCTTCTTCTAGACTCTTGTCTGTGGGGATTAAGCATTTGCTGAGTCCTGGACTCAAGGTGTTTTTCTACACAGAGATATTTTATTGACTCAAAGTCATTATAACCTCTGAACAGTGAAGGTGTAGAAGTATTTGCCATGAAGACTTAGAGCAGAGGAACAGCTGTAAAATGCCAAGGATGGAGAGGATTCATTTGGGTCTGTTTCTGGCACGAGCTTACACTTTCCAGAAGAGGATTAAATGTTCTTTACATACTATCGTGAAATTTACCTCCCCTCCAAAACCATACCAAACCAAAAAAGAGCTCAGAACCAACCCTTGGTGATGGAGTCTAATAAAGACTAAGAAGTCTTAACAGGAGTGTAACGCTTGAATTCAATATCCTCCAAAAGCTGTTGTGATAAAAGCTAAGTCTTTGTGTCATAATCATTGCTAAACTTGCAGGTTGTCAGATTTGATAATATGAAAAAACCCCGATACCTTTTTCCATTAAAAGTAATACTTCCATTGAGGTAATAATTCTATTATATTTTGATATTAGCCCATAATGGGATTAAATGCTTTCCTAAATGTATTTTGATTTAATACTATCAACTATAAATTTCTTTGATATGAATGCGATAGAAAAACTTTGCATTTAACTGGATTGCAAAACAAACTTTATCTCACAGATATACTTTCAGAATGCTAGTTTCATCTGCTTTTTATATTGCACCTGAGGGAGACTTCAGTACCAGCTAGAAAATATTTTAAAATGGCTCAGATGTTAAAATTACCTTGTAATATAATAAACTCAATTCCATATAATTATTGCAGTGTAATTACTTTAATCTAAAGCTTTGCCATTACATTTTCTATTTTCAAATTCCAGTAATCAGCTACATCTGCTACTGATGAACTGTAATGCTTATCTGCAGTTGTTTAATTTCTACTTATAACTCCCTTAATCTTGATTGCACTGGGATGAAACTTTACAGGTCTTTATGTAGGGGGGAAATGTTCAACCTTTGTCACAAAGCATGGAGAGGTACTTATTATTAAAAAGAAAATTTGCAATGCAATTAAGATAAAACGTTGAAATTTGTCTAGAAAGAATGTCCTTTTAGTTATGAATATTTGAGTTTCACAGTGAAAACAGATCAAGTTTAGGCTGAACTACACTTTTTAGCTGTGCAGGAGAGGTTTGATTCTAAACAGTCTTGTTGATGGCAGTGCATAGGTGACACAGCTCTTCAGCAGAGAGCCTTCTTGCTCTGCTTACGTCTCCAACAAGAATCCCCACAACTTTGAGGAAAGAACCACATGTTCTGATTGTTAGTAGGCTGAAGGATCGGTTTCTCTCAAGCTGCTCTTACAGACTCCCCTCCAATCAGCCTAGATCTGAACCTGGCTTGTTTCTACCTTTGAGTACTCAGGTACACCAGCAATAAATTATCTTTGCAAGCAAGGAGAAAAGTATGACAGCAATGGCAGTCATTTAGGAGACAGGAATATATTTGTTGATTTCCTCCCACATCAGTGACAGTTCCTTAACTTTTCCCTGGAAGGCTGCATGGTTCTTAATGTATTCATTGCTAGAAGAAAAAAGGCCAAACAAACCAGTGACTAATATTCAGATGGCAATTATTTTCCCATTTTTGAGCTGCTTAGGCAGGAGCTGCATTTATTCGTGGGTAATTATGCTCTGTAAATTGTCCAAAAGTTTTGAGAAATATTTTTTTCAGCCAATTATTATACCAACATTTCTCTTTATTCAGTCTTTTACTCAGGTGCCTAGATTCTTGCTTAAAGTAGGCTCAAAATTAATTTTTAGGTTTTATAAGAGGTGTTAGAGTGGCAAAGCTGTGGCTTTGAGATTGACATCTTTTGCCACAAGGCCTCTTCTGACAGTGATAAAATTAGAAGGTAGAAGATTATTACTTTTTCCTTGTATTTTGGGGGGTTCATTATCAGGCTCCTTTCTCTTGAATTTTTTAAATTTATAAATTTGCTCATCATTTGTAGTATATGTGCATTCAATGTATTATTTTCAAAGTTTCTTGACTCCTTTTGCAATGGTAATGACTTGTTTTTCCATATTCCAAGTGGTGTGGATAATTAACTTCCATAAGTAGGATCAAATTTTGAGGACTTCCTTATGGAAATCACTAGACACCTAGGAGATTGTGTAACCTCTCTATTTTTGCTGCCTTATTTGACCTGCTTCTTCTATCACTGCTTTTTTCAGATGAGGATATAATTTTGCAGTTATCCTAGAAGCAGGACTTCAGACTGCATTTCCCAATACTCAGAGAAACAATGCTATTCTTAAAACAAAAAACATCTAAGTTGCATTTTTTGGCACATCTCATAAAGTTAATGTCTTGTGAGTATTTGCATAACGTTCTATCATCAGCTAGTCTAGTTTTATTAGGGAGTTTCATTTTCTCAGTCCCCCAGTTCTAGCGATTATCACCAGCTGAATATTTGGCGCATTGATATTTTAATTTATTATTTTAAATCTTTTTCATTCTGTGAAACAAAGCTCACAAATATATAATTCATTACATTGTATAGGCTTAGAACTTAATAAAGTACTGATTCTCCGAAAACTTTGAAATTTGACTGTTACTGTTTGCATATGTGATTTTTGCCTTGCAACAAATGATATAGAAATGTCTTGTCCAAATGCAGTCTGCAGCTATCTTATCTAAGACAGTACTTTTGTTTTATCCATTTTTACTGTTGTTTTCATTTCTCAGAGTTCAGAAGATGGATGTATGAGGCACAAAAGATAATCACTCAGTGTTGTGACACAAAAGTGAATCTATTGTCTATTTGCAGAACTATACAGATGTACATCTTTTGAACTGCCATCAGAAACATTTCTTATAGTTCAAATTTATTTTCTCTTCAAGTAGTTAATATTTGATTGATGAAAAATCACATTAGTGGTTAAACTGAAATACTGTTTCATATGCTCTCAAAGGACTTCCACTCTTGAATCAAATTACTGGAGAGAGTTTAAAGAACATAGAAGATGAGGGAAGAAACTGAAATCAATACAGCTTAAAATTTATCATCTGAGTTTTGAAGTTTCTGACTCCTGAGTATCATTTTAAGACAGTGATCATATTAAACCTGGGCCAGAGCAGTGCTCCTTCTCTTGCTAGATTATGGCCAAAAAATGCATAAAGAAGCAGACGTTAATGAGAGAAGGCACTGGTCTGGAACTTGAGCTGTCTAGGTCAAATTCCTGTTTTTGCTGCATGCTGCCTCAGGCATTCACTCTCAGTGGGCTTCCTTTCCCCATCTGTCAAATGGAGAAAATCAATGCAACCTTATGCCTGGCCTTCATTTTGCCTATTTTTATTGCTGTTCGTAGGAAAAAGAAATATTTCTTAATATGTGTTTGTATAGTACCTAATATACTGGAGCCATTAGGTACTTCCATAATACAGTAAGGGATGACAGCCTCTAGGCAGGAGCATTTGGAGTGTACGTTCTGTGAAATGGATATGCAATCCGCTTCAGACCGGTTGTGGAATAGTGTAGAACTTTCTCCTGGCCTTTTTGGCAGACTATACATTTTATTGTTAGGTTGCCATACTGTGGTTGCTGTGAGGAATTAGTACTGTCAGCACTTACCACCCTGAGGTGTTATTCTTTGAGTTCCCCCAGCCTGTCTAACCTCTCCACTCACAAACACCCTTACAGTAGGGCATTATAAGTAGCCAGAGTACATCAACTATTGATAGGTAATGGCTTTTTAATGGCTTCCATTGCACTCCTAGAAATATAACTTTCAATTTTATGGCTCTTTTGCATTTCATGATCCCACAGTGCCTATGAATGTTAGGACTTGATAGAGATTGAGTGGACATAACAAAATACATTCATGCTGCCTAGCTCTAGGCACTTAGGTTGAAAATGTGGCCAGAACAGGACAGTTTGGGGCAGAACATGTGGGAATTCTGGATTGCTCTCTCTTCTGGCATCTCTCTGTAGGACTGTAGATGGAATCGAGGGAATTTACCCACTCAGTTTCATAAGGGAATTTCAGTGCTAAAGGTCAGATAACTTCTCTAGTCTTTACTTCTCTCTAACACAGCCATTTTTAGGGGTTTTGTCTTATTAATGTTGAGTATCTTTTTCCAACATAAAAACTTTGCTGCCACTATGAAAACCAGCAATTTATAAATACCTGGAGATGACCTTGGGTATGTAATGATGTTTTTAGCTTAACAGTTTTTACAAGGAAACAGGCTCTGAAAGCCTTTTGACACGATTTTTAATGCAGAGTTTGAGCAAAATTAATATCTGGAAAGAAATAATTTGTCATGGTGTAAAAACCTGTGTGCACTCAAATTTTAATGTATCACTTAAAATGAAAATGAGAACATGAATTATTTTGACAGGAATTTAGCAAGTTTGGGGATCATTCAGTAGTACAAGTATTTCTTCTTTTTAGATGAATTTGGCCATTTTGAATTAGTAGAAAGTAGTACGTATTAGTGTGGTAAGGTGAAAATTAATGTGCTGTCTCATGAAGATGGACAGAGTTACAATGTTTTTCATCCTATGCTGGAAGTTCAGACATCATAAACCCTTGCTTTCTGGAATCATTATGCAGCTTTTAAGTAACAACCTCTCCCCTTGGATGTATGATGGCTATTTGGAAAGGTCCTCATGAAGTGCTGCAATATAGTTTTCATGGATTGTCAAAGGAGCATAGGAAAGTCATACACAGTCACCTAAATTAGTATTTGTTTGTGATAATGACCAAATTATTATAGTAAATGCCATGGTACTCAACTATCCTAAGTAATCAGAACTTCATGGAATACTTAGCAATACTAATGTGGTACAGAATTAGGTCTGTGAGAAGTATCTGGATGCTAAGTCACCCATTCATCCTTCTGCAAAGTGTTAATATCTCAAAATATGTGCTGAACTCTTAGTATGTCTCTTCTTGGGTGATGAGCAATGACAGAAGAAGAGTTTGGGGCATTGTGGGACAACTGTCATTTTACTTATGTGGGCTGGTTATGTTCCCATTTATCAATATTTTAATATGGGGAAATTAAAAATGAAATTTGATAATGCCACGTGTCCTGAAACTGTAGCTCTCATTTGCACCATTGGTATTGTATCACAAATTGAATTTTCAGTATAAAAATAAAGGTATGGCATGGAAAATCCTAATGCAGCAACATTTTTTCTCCTCTCCCCTTCCTTCTCTGTCTTCTTCCTGTACTCATTTCAATCTCCATCCCTCATTACAGAATCACAGCCAGGAGTTTCTGTAAGTTTAATTTTCCTTCTTCTACTGCAATACTTTTTGTGTTATTGTGTAATATATATGGGTGCACAGACATCCCTGCATTGTGCTGCAGTAGGCAGCAGTACCCCACGGTTGTTTGGTGTCAGCGTGTGCCACCTCTCTCTGCTGGTGATTCAGACATGCACACTGCCCTCAACATGCACACCAAGTGCTGCTGTGGTGACCCTGTCAGGAGCATGGGGCACACCTTGTAGAACCTTCTTTTTTATTGTTACTAATGCACACACTGAACATTTTTTTTTGCTTGCTGTTCTCCCTCCAAGTCTGGTGATATTTCTGAGTTAGTCACTGAATTTGATCTCTACTTTTCTGATCTCTGGTATGGGACAATAATGGTGCTGAACCAACCCTGTACAGCTTGCTCAACTCTGCAGTTAAAATTTGCTCAGTCATCACTGCAAAAGATAAATTAGCGTTGTTTTGCTTACAAGTTGTTTGACCATTACAAGTATATGACAGAAGTAGCTTTACCAAAGGGTGAGAATCACAGTATTTCAGCTGGTGGACCTCAGGTAGTCAGTACTGCCAGAAATGAATGAAATATAAATTGAAGTTATAATGGAAAAGAAAGAAAGAAAATCAGCATATCAGAAGCAAAGATTGAAAGAAAAATGAATGACTATTTCTCATTAACTTGATTTTTACGGTCTGAAAAAGGTAGGTACTGGAGAATAACCTGTATTATAGTTCTCTATACATTAATTATCAGCATGTGGTATACATCCTAATTTCCCGTAAAGAGTATTTAATAATTTTTCTTTTACAGGAACTCAGTATGTGTATATTTTTTGAAAAAGAATATTAATTTCTTCCTAACTCTGTTCTTTGCTTTTGCTCTTCTATTTTAGTCCCTTTTAGAGTTGACACATCCAATTACAAGATGGGGACAATGACAAAGCTGAAAGCTTTGGAGTTTAGCAGCAAAGTCTGCCTATGCCAGGCACACATCAATTTATATGACAGTGGAAGGTCAGAAATCTCATTATTATTTGCATTGTTTATGGCTTCCTTCCTAACCAACAGCTTCAAGGGCTGAACTGTAGGTCCAAGAAAATCATCTGATCTATGAGATGATTTATTAATTTGAACCACTTGATATTGCCTAAAGCTATGAAAATGGGGATATACTAAAGAGCATTATTGTAATTATTCCATTAGGAATCCCTTCAATTATTCATGTATTCTAATCACTGGGGCATTTAACATAGTGCTAAATTATAATCATCTGATTACATACAGATCTGTGTGAAGCTTTGACAATCTTCTATGCTGAAGGACAACATAGGCAAATGCAAAAAATTACTTAATCCTAAAGAAACTGAATAATCTTGAACTCACCTGCTAGAATTCAGGTGGTGTTAGAAGCATTGTCATAACCTCTTGAATTTGCCAGAAAATCTGATGGAATTTCTAGATAGAGCTGTGCTCTATATTCCTGTTTTTACATTTATATTTGCAGCTTTTTATGATGACGAAGGCTACCTTGCAAACAACCTGTGAAATGAGGAGAGAACAACATAGTCCTCTTTCCTTTAATCTGCTAAAAAGAGCATTTTTAAAAATCCAGAGATGATCACAGTAATCTTCTAAGCTGACCTTCTTTAGTCAAAGGTCTTCTTACAGGAATTGGATCATGATTTGTATTTCAAGTATGATTATTATTTTAAACAAAATTAATCAATAGAGGGATCCTCACACATATTTAATGACTTAAAACTTTATCTTATTTTCCAGATCTATCTGGCATCAGTTTTTTACTTTTCAATCTAAATTGCTCCATGTCCATCAGCCTCAAAACTTTTCCATATTCAGCTGTCTCTGCCACTGATGAGTGTCTTCACAGAGAGACGTAGTAATCCCTTTACTCCCTTTACTTTGCAGTCATTCTTTGAAGTTCCTCCTCTGTTTTCTGATCTCTTTGGAGGTTTGCACTCTGAACCAGAATGCTCATCTGAGGGGTTGAGGGGTTTTTGTGTTTGAACAAAGATAAAGTCTCTCTATTCTTTGTTCCTAGAAGTGTGATTTTGCATTTTGCTGAAGTGAAAGAAAATAATTGCTGAGTTTATCGTATAACAATAAAATGTCCTTCTGGTAATTTATTCATCAATCTTTGCATTTGTCCATATCAGAAATTAATATCTTATTTTAAATTGCTGATAAAATAATTGACGAATTGGACCAAGAGCCAGTCACTTTTTCCATTCACAGATGTGTTCTCATTAATGAGTTTCATTATTATCAATGAGTTTCTCATTAATGAGTTATCATGTTTAATAACATTTTACCTATAACACAGTAAAACTTAATGAACAGAGACATAGCTGAAAGACATGAAAGCTGGTGGATGTCATAGAATAATTGAATGGTTGGAAGGGATCCTAAAGATCATCTAGTTCCAAGCCCCCAGCCCTGGATCACGCTGGTGACAACAGGGCATGTAGCTAAGGTACTATGCCAGACATCTTTATGTCACTTGGTTGAGAAGACACATAAAAATACCCATGTCTAAGACAGGTAACAATTAGAACTCCCTGATATCTTCTCAGGCTCCTTGGGTTGATAAAAAACCTAAGTATTTGCGACTCAGCTGTCAAAATGTGCAGTTACTGAATATAAAGTTTATTACAATTTGTCCAAGATGAAAAGTCTCTGGCTGCACTGCCCTCATAAACTCTATAGAAATACATGAAATTTCACATTTTTTTCATCCTTTATTAGCATAGTCTAACTTCAAACTCACTTTTTGAAATGTGATTTTGTTTTATGTATGTATTTGCCCAAAGAGGAAAATGAGAAATGATAGTTCTTGTTCATTAACTATGAGAAATAACTGAGTTTTCTCTCATTTAATAAATATAGATAAAAATGAAACTTCTCGTTGTTTTTTGAATATGTCTTCCAATTTATATGTAATCTGCTGCATGGCAAATGTGTGAGAGTATTAAATTACAGCTTTTCTGTTTCTTTCCCGCAATACTGCTCTGCAGTAACAACACAATATGGAGCTTCCTGAGAGTTTACTAGCTCACTAGGAAGTGACAACTTTGATTTTCTGACAGGTAGTGGTGGAAGTTTGCAGAGTGCATTCTGTCATCTGGAACTGTTAGAGTAAGGCATGCTGTTGATGAATTTGTTTCTGTGGTTTCTGAGTACCCTGTATCACTGTTTCCTTTGAGGATTTCACTGTTACACTGGAAATACACTGTCACTGCTCTACCTGGACAGGCATTTAACAAATGTTGACAGTACATAATCAAAGATAGTACCATGCCTTGAATACTCACAAATTACAATCTTTCGATTTTAAATACTGCTGGCCTGTTAAACCACTTTAAAAAGCTGTTTTTCCCCCCCAAAGCAATACAATAATCGGCTTTTCCCTGACGCGATCTTATGTAAATGTATCACTAGATTAAAGCCCATGCTTATAAAGTTCTTTCTGTAATGAAAAGTTCTGATTCAATATTTCAAGATTATCTTGAGGAAGAAAAAGCTCTTAGGTGTTCCAGTTACAGGAAGTCTGGAAAGTGCTGGCAAGTGTAGATAGTCTGTGATGTACAATGTGGTTATCCTGTGCCCTGGAGGAAATTTTAGGTGCCTAGAAGTATGAAAATACTGCAAGTGTGTGAGTGCATTTATATAAGTGCGTAAGTGTACACTTACATAAGTATGTAAGACAGTGTTTCTGTACTTAAAAAAAAAAATTCTTATGTGTGTTTAGGAGATGGGATTAATAAATGGATGAGGAGCCCCTTGCTCCTATGGCACACATTTATCCACACATTTAGTGTGCATGAAGATCATTAGGCTCTCATGGAAAATCAATAGCTAGAACCTGGCTATTTAAGGGTCTTCTTTTGCTGCTGCTATCTTGTGTGCTAATTACTGAGGAAAGCCTTCTCTTTTAATGGTAAACCTGTGGTTGTTATTTGTTTGGTAACTCATTTTGTGTGTTTTCTGTTCATTTTCTCTGAGAAACTGCAGCCACAAAAGGCACTACAACTAGAAGTTTTTCTAACTAATTGCCTTATTGTTCTTTCCAATTAGACCAAGCATTTAGAAATTCCATTGCTGTCAGGCACATTCACAACACACACTAAATCTTTATAAAGTAATCATTTTGAATTCTATGGGTGGCCAAAACGGTTGTGGGGGGGCACTCAGCCTACCTGGTTCAGCTGGTTCATCTTGGACCTAAATTGCAAGTATTGATCAGCTTGGCCTGTAGATATTTAGAAACAGCTGGAATGCTTTTCTTAATGGCCGTGGCATGTGCAACTCTTTTTGACCACTGTTGATGTTGTCTAATGTAGTGAAGGCAAAACATTGCTGGACAGCCCTAGAAGTAGAGAAAGCTACTGTTTGCTTCTGAAGAAACAGTTTTAACTTGCTATCTGTTAACAGATACAGTAATTCAGGTCAATTATTGACATGAGGCAGCAAAAACATGTCACTTGGCAATTGAACTTACTAAATGGTAATGTGATTAAATACTGTATATAGGATGTAGTCACCCAAAAATTGCATTAAAAGGCTCCTCCTATTACATTTTTAAATAAAAAATAACTTCCTTGCTTGCCAACATTTTCTCTGCTTCCTGAGTTCTTCTCTCATCTTACCACAATGTGAATTTCAATGTGCTATCATTTTTGGTCTCACTCCAGGACCATTGAGGAAGAAATCATAGATGGAAAAAAATTAAAATGAATTGCAAATGATAATTTTTCAGTGTATGATAATCATCTGAATCTGATCTTGGAAAATGCTGGACACTACGTGACTCTCCTATCCACTGTATGAGCTGGAAATGCTCAGCATATCACAAAATCAAGCATTGACGATGTGAGTTCAATATAGTGCAGTTGATTATATTCTGAATTTATATTCTCTCAACCTCTGTTCAATCTTTCAGGCTGTTTGTATCTAGGAAAATGTAAGTTATTTGCAAGCAGTTGAATAAGAGTAAAATTTTATATGAAAATATGAAGGCCTGTATTAATTCAGAATTTTTAATATTCTTATTTCATCTTCATAACTTTGTTGTCTTTGCATGTATATCCAAATAAACACAGCTTTAAATTCTATCTGGAAATATTTTTTTATCTTCTATTTCATTTTCTCTGAGATGTTTATCATTATTTTGCTGAACATAAGGTAACAAGCATGAAGTTAATGAGATTATAATTTTCAATGTAATTTTTCAAATCTGGCAGCCTAACAAAAATGCAGGATTGTATCCAGTCTGCATTGTTTTCTCTGAATGTGGAAGATCATTTAAAAGTTTAGCTGATACTTCATCAGGGATCCAAGCAACAAATATGCTCATACTGATTCGTGGGTACTGTCTCCAAGCAATGTATATACCCCTGGTAAATGAGGCTCCTGTGTCTTTTTGGAGGAAATGTATGAGTTATGTTCTACTGAAATATGAAATCATGAAACTTCTCCTGGTTTATAATCAATTTTACTGAAAACCAAAACAAATAACAAACCTTTTTCCTTCTCTTCCCAAGCATATTGTGCAGCAGCATTCTTCTATTTCCTCAAGCTTCTTCTTCAGTGACCATATTATGGATAAATACCTCTCATGGTCAAATGAATTTTTAGAAGCTTCTCATTTCAGCTAGTCCATTAGTTGCTCAGTTGCACCCCTTTTCCTCTCTCTTCTTTAACCATTTAAAGTACTGTATCTATCAACATAGCATTATTGCACCTGAAATAATTCAGATTTTATTCCTGTTCTTCAGTGAATAAAAGACAGCAATGAGGATTGCTTTGTAGCAGTAAGGAACTCATTTTGTAGATGATTTATTGTAACATTTCTTATTCTAAGCTGTTTATGTCTGAAAATACCTCGGATTAAGGAGAGCATACCATAGAAATAATATTTTCAGATTCTAGTATTAAATTGTTCATCAAAAACTAGAAGGTAAAAAAGGGGTCATGGAAATGTTTTGCTGTTGTTCAATTATCTTCATTTGTTAGTGCTGTCCCATCTGCAGGTCGGTCTCTGATCAGCAGCATTTTTTGGGATGGGAGTTGATGGTAATGAGCCCTTTCCTATTACCAGTGCTGTGCTAATTGTAAGTGTTTTTCTCTGCTTTCAGAACTACTTAGATGTTAATAAATATGTCACAATCCCTATGAGGTTTACTATGCAGTTCTTAATTCCGTGGCATTATAAAAAATTAGTTAAATGGATATGTGATAATTGAACATAATTTCTCTGTCCTGTACTGGGTGATCTGTATGTATGGAAAAAAAATGTTTGTATGTCCTGGGCAAATTTATTCTTGCTGCTTTTTGGAAACTCTGTGCCACAAAATAAGGATGGACGGTTTGTTCCATGTTTCTTTAAGTATAAATGATATGTAAATGATAAAGATCCATAGAGAAAGGAAATTCCAGTTTGTTTCTAGGGATATTTTGACAGATATTGGCCTAATAGGGTCCTGAGCAAAAGCAAAATGAAGCATTTTCCAAAGCCATGACCATCTGAAATGGAGTTGTGGTAGTTATGAGTTAACTGGGAGTCTTCTGCAATTTATGTCAATGTTTTTGAGGATAATAGATGTAGAGTTATAAATGAAGTCAAGGCAGCTGCAGGAAGAGAGTGTCTCCAGTCCATATAATAGGCTCAAGACCAGTTTAATAATTAAAATTCTTATTGTTTCAAAGAAAAGCATATGCATTATATATTACAGAACAGTATTTACAATTTTATCATTGCTATAAAGCCCAAAATATGATTAATACTGCTACTGATAAATATGGTTAGTTGTAAAACCTGTAAAAATAGCAATTTAAACCAAGAGCAAATAATTTCCTACAAATTCTAGTGGAATTTTCTCTTTAGAATTTGTTGGTATTTCCATAGGTTTACAGAAGTTAATCCAATAATCTACTTGTATTCATTTCCTCTACTTTTTGTCCATCCTTCCCAAAGTTATACTGTTATGATACTACTTTTGGTACAGAAAATATGAGTTCACACATTATTTGGGAGCAGTCTTCCATTCTGTTATTTCTAAAGAAGCAATTTGATCTATCAACATTTCTGACAAATTATACACTAAGACACACCATAATTTGTATAAAAAGCTACAATGATTAGTCTCATAAAGCTTTATTCTCATCCATTGAATTTTTCAGACTTTTAAAATAGGAGTTTCTCTTGTTGAAGCATGGTGATATACAGATGTAGAAAAAAAAATTATACCTATTTGTATGGAGTCACATGGGTCTTGGGTATATTCATTCTGTGACTCTGAGATAAAAAATATTTGTTTGGGAAGTTAAATAGTCCAATAGACTCATTAATTCTTCATGAGCTATGACATTGATGGCATTTCTGGTAGATTGCAATCCTTTTTAACTATCAGAACTTACCATTCTCACAAAGAAAATGGATCAGTCCTGGCACATTTGCCTTATTCAAGTTGTCTCTCTGATCTACCTCTGCCCGAGCCTCTCTCAGTGGCAGAGGATGGACCTTTTCAGCCTTAGAATACCCAACCCAGGCAGCCTTCTCAGCTATGTGATTTTACTGAATAGTTTTTTTTTAAAATATTTTCTAAGGGTCATTGCCTTTCACAGCAGTGGCATGCAATTGTTCAACTTTGCTAAGTTACCTGTGAAAAAACTTTTAGAAAGAACTAAAAAACCTCTTAGGGCTTGCATATCCTTTTTATCCCCTCTCATTAATCCAATTTGCTCCTGTAATTTTGGAAAATGAAATGTTACTCTGTACTTGTAACAAGTCTTGTAAGAATTCAGTCTTTGATATATTGACAAGAAAGCTTCTTGGCAGCTATAAAACTCCAATTTTTCACCACTAAATAGATTATGTTTTTCTTTGCTGAGAAGTGTTTATTAACCCTGAAAATCTAAAACTTTTTGCCACTTTAACCAAGGGGAGTAGACATATGCACTCCAGACAACTGCTAATAGCAAGCAGGAATGTTTTAATTACCATTAACGATGGTTTACCATTAAAATCCTTTCTGCTCATATCACAGTCACTGTCACGTCTCTTATCGCTGTAATCTGAGAGGATATAAACCTTTTCTCTCGGTTTACTTTGGCTACTGAATCATCCAATGAGAGCTCAACCCTATACACCTATAACACCAGGAGGGCTCATCGTGACATGACATTCCTCTGGCACAGCACAGGAGCTCTCTGAAATTCCCAACCACCGATGTTGGTTATGTGCTCATTGTTCTTGATGCCATCAATTTGTTGTTGCAGGAATCACCAGGTGTTGTGTGACCCACACAGCACTGAGAGATAACATATGGAACACTGATGTTTTCCTTCAAAGCCAGACAACCTGAATACAACCTGAAATTAGTTATTAACATGTGTTGTCCCAGCACAATGTTCAGAGTCAAAAAAATGAAAAGAATTCTGGAGCAGTCTGACCCACTATTCCTATTTCTTTTCTTTTCTCCTCATTTACAATACAGATATTCACTGTGCATGAGCAGACAAGACCTATAGACATTTTATATATGAAAGAGGATGACCTTTATGAGATGAGAAAAAAACAAAGAGCGGTTTCCCCTATACTTGTGTATTATATGCTTCAATAGACTTCAATATGCTTTCAAATGCTTCCCACTGACTTTCCAGAGAGACTAGCACTGCTCAACTCTTCATTATGTTCTGGACAAATTAAAATTTACCTGTTTTCTCTTGGCAGAAGTAGAACCCCAAATTTTAGTGAATATTAAAGCATACAGGAAGCTTTTGTTACCTGGTGTTTATCCAATTGCCTTTTTTTTTTCCTCCTATAATTAAACAAAGAAATGATGAAAAGAATAAAAAGATGTAAAAGAACTTCAAGGTAAGGCAGCAGCAAAACCTTAGAGAGCAGTATACAGTGGAGGTAAATAAACACCTGATATATTTTTGCTGATAACTTTTTCTGTTCCATTTTTCATTCTACAGAAAGAGAATGAAATTCTCTTTTCCACACACAATTTCCTTCCTTCATCTACCAAAATCAGGTATCATAAAATACTATTGAAACTTGCCTCTGCTGAGAAAAACAGAATCAAAGCAAACCCTGCTTTTTCTCTGAAGCATCTCATTGTAATATTCCTTAATATGTCAGCAGTCACACACACGTTCATCCAGCACTGGATTCTGTAAGCTTGCCCTATTTTTCAGTATTCATTTCACAACTTATAGCTGCAATCTCTAGTGGCCCAAAGTTTTCAGCAGACATCACTGGTTTAATCTAGCTTTGTTGAAGTTAAACAATTTCTTTATAGTCATCAGTAAAAGTTCTTGAAATACTTGTACTAGTGTAGTCAGCTAATGCAACTAGACAGTTCTGTAAAGATTCCCCTCAAATCCTATATATATTCCAGTTTTGACTGTTTCTTCTGGAATTTTCCCAAAGATTAAATATGATCAAGCAATATTAAGACAACTTTCATACACCCAAGTCCACTTACACTCAGCTAGAAGAGATTTCCTTATAGCTCAAATAAGTATTGCTCAAAATATCTGTAGCTATGTGGCATCACACAGACCTTATATGATTCATCAGCTTGTGACTCTCTGGAGTTTTTAGCTTGTATGATTTAGATCACTCATAAAAATAGTTGTTTAACCATCAATAGGAAATAAAAAAAATTTATACACAAAACCCAGCTTTACTTTCGGGCGTAACTGATTACAGGTAAAATCCAATACCATGAAATAATAAAAACCTGCTTTCTTTTAGGCAGTCCCGTCTCTGTGCACTGCTACAGCTGCAGTAAACATTTTGCTTTTCCTGACTCGCATGTGCTCAGGAAGAGTTCAGTATCTCAGTTACTGCTGCAGTAACATGTAAGGGCTCAGCCCAGAGGTATTCCAGGTTTTTTGCAGATTATTGCTCCACATTTTTCTTGTTGTTGGTACTCCTACCAGTGTGTAGATCTGTTTATTTTCTTTCTGCCCTGTTTTACTATTCACTCCCAGCTGAAAGACCTCCCCATTCCCAGATCCTGAAGTTGCTCAGGTTCTGTAGAGTGCTCTTAAATTCCTTAGTCATTTCACCTAAATTATGAAATGATTCACTGTATTTTGGGAAGGGAAGGATCCTGTACAGCCTGGATTGATATACTTTTCACATATGCTTTTCTCATGTCACTTACAATATGACCAGTTTTTCTCTAGCCTTGTGTGTAATATATTTTTTACAGTCCTTAGGTTTGTAAATGTGGAATTCACTGTCAATGCATTTCCTTTCCTCAAAATCTAAGTAGATGATCTGAAGAGGAGAAGGAGGTAAATCAAATGCACAACTTCAGAAGAGTGATGTTACTTCCTTTTTGTAATCACTACTGTGCTTATATGAAATACAGCATCATTTGTTTGAAAAAATTCAGCGGAACATTGAAATTTAGTGTTCTACAGCTTATTTTAAACTCACTACAAAATTATAGCATGATGATTAGTACTGCACAGAACTTCTGATTCATGTATACTTCTATTGTAAAAGAAAATTGCTTTGGACTTGATTAAGATTTGAAGTAGGGAAACAGATACAGTGCCATCTGAATGTCTTGACAACATCTCAACCAGGTTCAGAAAAAATGCGTCCTCCTAGAGATTTATCTCAAGTGAATATCTTCATATCTGTGGCAAATAAGACACGGTTTTTAGGTGCATAGAAGCAAACCCTGAAGATTCAGGATTCTACCTCTCCATTCCGCCTTGAGTAGTGTTATTGAATTTGTGCATTTATAAATCCCATCTCTGGCAAAACTCCTCTGTATTCTTGTACCTTCTGAAGACTATTTAAATACTAATGTGGGTGCATATCCAATAATCCTCTCCCATTGCTCCATGTCTAGGCAGTATGCATTCCTGTTTATTATCCCATCATGGGAATCACTCTCCCAGAGGCTTGTGTCATCTCCTGTGTCTGGTTCCCCATCCACACTCCCTATGGATTAACGAATCCCTGAGATGAGGCCCTCGGAGGAGTGTGACAGTGTGTTGTGAGAGCTGGCCTTTGGGATGGAACATCAAGGATTTTATAGCTGACTGTCACATGGGCAGGCAGTTTCTCTGAAGGTTTATATCCAGAAAACTTGAACTTGAATTACATTAACAACATTTTCAAGGTTTAGCTGTTTGGAGCTGCACTACCTGGTGCTATATTCTATTGCTCATGGGCATAGGATTGGTTTTCTCCTTGCCCTGGACAGGAGCAATATAGGTCTGTTCCACCAGAGAAGATGGGTGACTTTCTGTAGAAGCCTTGCACAGACTGATCAGAAGAGAACCTCCAATGTTCAAAGGGATAAACTCTAGTTTATAGAGTACATTAATTTCATTCAAAAATGGGATGTAGGAATAGTTGAGAGCATTCTCTTTTAAAAATAGCTGTTATTTCTGTGTAATAACTAACACTCATGTTTTGTTCTCACAAATCAGAATTCTGTTCCAGTAATCATCTGGAAATCCAGACTGAATATTGTGTGGTCAAAATGTACTTAGTACAGCAAACACCAATTTAAAATTAAAATTTATTCTCAGAATGCCACTTCTGAAAGATATAAGGTAAAAGAGATGTGAAATATGCTTAAACTGGAAGAAGTTTTCCTGCTGAAGTTTCAGAAGTTTCAGAAACTCTGTTATCATATTGGAATTCGGCTTACTTTGGCAGTGGTTTGTGATGGGAATACAGCCATGTCTGGAGTGCTGTGTCATGCTAAGGACTCAAAGGACCTTATACCAGCAAGTGTTGTTCCAACAGTGCAAATTCAAGCATTGTTCAGTTCTAAATAGCAATGGGCCTGAAATACGTCCCTAGATGTGAATCTGAATGGGAGTGCTTCCCTTTACTTTGGTAACCTAAAAATTGATTGTTAAGACAAATTCTTCTCTGTTGTTATGGACAGAATTTACTGACAGCTTTTTTCTTACAGCTGATTGACAGGCTGTTTCCAGAGGTGGAATTATTGTCCTAGCCTGTGTGGATGGACCTGAGATGCCTCCAGTTGTTATAGATAGGCATGGGGTTTTGTGTGTAACATTTTGCACAAAGCAACATGCTTAAGCTGTAGTTCAAATTTCTACAGGAAACTTCATGAACATGAAAATTGCAAATGTGTGTAATTGGCATGAAGATTAATTCAGTTCAAAGGGAAGCTGACTGATTAGGAAAAACTTGGAGTTCCACTATCTTATAAAAATTAATTGCAGAAAGTGGATACTTGTTCCTTTGCATCCATTGTTTGTTTTGCATAATCAGTAGGAACTCCTTATGGAAGTGAAGGCAGTGAGGTGCTGTGTTCCATTATGCTTACTTTGTTTAGGAAGCAGTAGGTTTACAATTGAAAAGTCAGCTTTGTTTATCAAACTCTGGTGTGTACAGTGCCAATTTTTTTTTTTTTTTGGTTTCTTCCTACCTTTTGCCTTTAGAAATCGTGTTTAATATTGTTAGATGCAGGCTGCATGTGAGAGCCCAGTGTGAGGGGAGGGAAAAAGGGGCCACTTTGGTGTCCTGGCACAGGCTGGGCACAGCTTCTGTTTGTAATCAGAGGGCTCCCCTGGTGCAGTCCATGGCTGCTTGGCAAAAGGCTGCTGCGGCTGGCAGCGTGGCTCTGTCCTCAGCAGCAGCATCTCCTCGGCATCTCCGGCTGGAGCTCGCTGGAGAGCAGACAGGAACGCTGCTTAGGGCTCCTGCGTGACCTTGGAGTGGCACCAAAGTCCTGGAACGCTGGGTAGGTCCCTTTTCCTTGGTTTGTAGCCACTGAGTAGAGCTTTGGTTAGGTCCTAGTCGGTGCTGGGTGTTGCTAATGGCCTCTGGCTCCTTCACAGTGTCAGTCCACAAGGGAAAATAATGCCGTGTAGAAATGTATTGGTCTGGCTCTGTGAGTGAGAGCGTGGTGGAGGAAATGGTCCCCAAGCGTACAACTGGCTTTAAGTGGCTCAGCTGCTTTTCTGCATTTGAGTGACAGTGGCATTAAGGCAGCACAGAATCCCAACTATTCATCTTTTCTGGGCAGAGCAGCTGTCTTTCAGTAACAGCTAGAGGAATGCAGCTCTCCTCTATGACACTGATGTCAGGCAAGCTAAGATAGGAAGGATAATAGATTCATGCATAGAGGATTACATTATTTCCTTTACCTTATCAACTGACTAAGGTAAGAGGTAAATATTTATTTACCATCTAGAGATAATATATTATTTTTATCATTTAAGTTAAAATCAGAGTTTTAAAAAACAGCTGATTTTTACCCAATCTGTATATTTTACAAATACATTAATGTTCCAGATAAATAATTTCAACCAAAGGAATATTAATACACTAATTCCACTTAATTAATACAAGGAATGTATGAGCTGAGAATGGTTAATGAAATTCTAAATATTTTTCTTTTATCCCCAGTCCATCTCCTCTCTTGTACCCCAATCTCCCTTACCCATAGTCTTTGGATTTAAGTTGTATATATATCCTTCAGGAGAACTAAAGGTTAAGTTTTTGTTTAGGATGGAAGTGTTAGCCCCTGAGAAGAAAACACATGAAGAGAATGAAGATTTGCAACAGTATCCTCAGAAGCCTGCAAGCTGTAAGAAAATGCTTAGGAATTGCTGCTTGATAAAACGAATTTTTGCCTGGAAAAGTTTGAGCTCTAAAGGTACCTATTCTATTGAAAATTTTAGTGTAGGAGAAATTGTTGTCCTCCCAAGAATTCTGAATTTTTGATATGGTGGTGTTACTGAATTTAACAGCAGTCAAGTTACAGGTACAAAAATCTCTGCTGTCTTGAGTCTATTGTGCAAAGAGATTAAAAATGGTACAGCTTTGATTGAGGTGCTTTATCATAATGTGATAAAAATAATTGTACTGCATGAGTATTCATTTTGCAGCACATAAAAATACATGGTCTGCAGAAAAAAAATCCTTCAGTCAGAAGATAGATGAGTAAATGTAAAATCCCAGCAATTAGATGTATCAATTTATCAGAGCCCAACCCAAAATTCTGTTTTGATGGGTAAAGCCTCCTTTCATTGTTGGTAGAGTGTATTTGCATGGAAATTACATGAACAATCCCTTTGTCTTTGAGGAAATGGAGAAAGGTAACATTCTGTCACATTTCTGCATAATGATGTTATGTAGTGTATTTATTAATAAATACTGAAAGAAATGTTTCTTTTTAAAATTAGAAGTTGGCTGTGAAATATCTCACAATTGAAAGTTGAACTCTTTTATGAATAATAAATCTAACAGCAACAGTCCTGAAATGATGGTTAATCTGCTTCACATTATTTCCCTCAGGAACATACAAACAGTTTAGAATTTTATTCAGCACAGATTCCTCTTTTTACCATAGCATTTGTACTTTGCAATATTATGTAAAAACAGAAGAGAAACACTGCCCCAAACAATTCTTTAGCATTTTGGCAGCATTTTTCATTCCCTTGTACACAGTTTATGACAGAAACAAACAAACAAACAAACAAACCCTAAACCAGGTCCTCAGTATATCCAATTTGTGTCAAAGAGAATGAAAAAATATGCATACATTTCTTTGTCATGAAGAGCTAAGTCACCATAACCTGAGTGTGTGATATGTTACACTATTTACACATTTACTTTAAAGGCTGTGCTGGAGTATCTTAGTTCCAGCTTTTAAAAACAATGCTTTGGTTAATTATGTCCTAGCTCTGTTTTTAAACTGCACTGATCACTGCATTGTCCAAGTAAATAAGTGCTTCATCTGCCTTTTAACCTAAGCATAAACATTTAGCTATTCTCAGCCACTCATTTTTAAAGGTTTAAGTTAATTTTTTCAACAAATGGCTGCTTTACTCACATGCATATTATGGTTTGCTAAACACATATTTGATTTCCTATTATTGTATCAGGTTGCACCTATAATTTGCTGCACTTTTTTTTTTTTTTTGGTATTCTCACTGGAGCTAATGAGGCAAAAGTAGGTTTTCTGTAACTCTTTCAGAACACTTATCCTTCTGTTCATGCAAATTTTTAGAATTTTTTTTTCCACTGGATTATTTATCGTCAACCTCAGTAGCTTGAAGTAATCGCCTCTCTAGAAATGATGGGTGAATCTAAAGCAAACTGCATTGAAGTTTATAGGTCTGATTCTTCAATACCTTCAAACTGGCTAATAAATCACACCTCTAAAAAGGGTCTTGAAAGAGTCAATAGGTGATGACAGAATTAAGGATTTATTTTATTCCGGTAAAGTGAATTAGCAGACAGATGAAACACCGTAAAATCGGGCTCAGTTAAGTTACTCTGTGTTACTCTGGCAGAGACAAAATCAGAATCTGACACATAGTTAACTCAAAAGGCAGCTATTATTTTTGTTTTATGTAGTACCAAATTCCCATAGGGATACCTTGAGAAGAAGATTTGAATATTTATCAGTATCAAGAAGACATTCTGGGGTACTTTCTTCAGTACTGTGCTGTTGTCCAATGTGACCTCACTGGCCAAATGGTTTTTGTTGGACTGCAGTGACAGAGCACTCCTGGAACTCGTGACAGTGCTGTAGGAACTAAGAGCAGGTGGCTACAGGGCTGCTTGCTCAATACCTACTGTTTTCTGCTGGAAGAATGAGAGTGGGTTTGCAAATCATGTGTGGCTCATTCTCAATTAGATGTTCTTTTACACAAATCAGATTCCCCGTTGGTTATCTTAAGCTGACTTACACTGGTAAAGTGGTATAAAAATATCTGTTATGCAGTTGAGGCTTGCAGTTTAATGTTTAAAAAATAACTGAAATTTTTGTTTGTATTTCTAAAAAATCATGATAGCTCTAAAGAGCAGATTATTTGGTAATTCATTGCCCTTGTAACAGTTTGCATCCGGAAATGCTGGAAAGTAATAGATATTTGATCTTTCTTTTAAAACAGATACTGCTTCTCCTTGACAATTAGTTTTTCATGTTTTAGTTTATTTGTATGATCTTGCAGCTGAATTTGTAAACATGTTTTAGCCTTATAGAATTAATTATTCTTTCAGAAACCATTTCCATTTATGAATTTGGAGCAGGAAAATAAAGATTTGATTTACTGCAATGTTGGGATGATTTAAGTCTATTTTTGGAATGGAAAATCTTCACTCTAATGATAAAATTTTAGAATATTGTCACAATGGAGATGCCTTCCTGCTTTTCCTGTTTCAATATCTGGGAAAAAGAAGAATGCTATTTCATAAGTACTGGAAAGATAATTATGCTCGACCCTTTTTGATGCAGGATTGAAACAGCACGGATTCAATGCACGAGTGCATTCTCAAAAGAATGAACAAGTGAATAAAAAAAAAGCACCTTCTTGTATTTCAAAGAGAAGTAAATGGAATAATGTGGTTTTCAATGGGAAACGTTTTCATACTAAACCCAGTATTTTAATGAATACTCAAGGCTCGGTAATTTGACTAATTCCATCAGACAGTAGTTTGAGAGAGGAGGTATCTTGTAACTGAGGCCAGAGGAGCAGATTGTGAAAGTGCCAGGGATGCATCAGTGAGGGCTTGATGTTGCAATAAACTCTGAGCCCAAGTTTAAAGCACGTGTTGAAAAACTTTCAATTTTTAATGCTCAATTTCAAAAATGGGCAGCCCGGAAGTATCCCCTCACTAAGTTGGCAGCCTCCTCAGCTAACCTAGGGCAGTTATGAGTCTTTCATGATCATTCTATGCCATGAACATACATTTGCTGCAGATTTTGTAAAATGCAAATGAGAGACACCAAGAGGACAACAAGTTGTCTGTCATGAAGATAAATTTGGAGGCATTGTACTGCTGACTCTGCATTTCATACTGCTAAAAAATATTAGACATGATCAACTGTTTATGTTTTTCACATTGTTTGTGTTTCCTCCTATCACATATTTATGAGCTGAGGTATGAGTGCTTTAGGAATAATCCCAAGCTGTCAATCATTGTGGGTGTTTTTCCCTGTCAAACAGTACATTTGACAAAGTATATATGGAAAAAAATAGCCCAAGTTATTTCAGAGCTACTTAAAATTCTGCTCTGCCTAGGATACTTCATACTGTCTTAGACCTTGAATAGCTCAAAAAATTCCTGCTGAAGATTGTCAGTACCAGCTTTTTAAATATGGACTTTGTGTGAACAGGGTAGTAGTTTGTCTCCTGTGACCCATTTGCCTTTGCTTGTCCTATGCAAATAAGTTGACCATTGCTTTGAAATCTAGTCACATCTCATGATCTCTCAAAAAACCCCCATGAAACACTTCTCCCCAGGCTGTTAAAAATCAACGAAAATGTTTATTCATATAGGATAGGATATTTTTGCAATGTTGCTCAGCATTATTTGCTGTGTGCTTTTCTTTTGAGCAGTGTAGTGATGAGGAAAAGACAACATGTAAAGTAGAAAGTGATGACATCAGAATTACATACAGGATTTCCATTCCACTATCAAAGCCCTCAACTGCCTTAATCAGAAAGTATCATGACTCATGAAACAGGATTTTTTTCCTAACTTGATTACTGAAGAAAATCCGTATTTTTTATTTGCTTGTGCATGGAGTGATAGTTCCTGAAATCTGCGTGGTCCTAATTAACCTTCCCTACAGGAAAAATACTAAATAAATGGTGTAGATAAAACTGTCAGAACAAGCCAATAAATAATAAATATTCAATGTCAGGAATACTGTATACTCTTGACTTCATTCCCTTGTCCCAGTAGCTGCTCTTTACTAACAATCCTCTCTTAAACCATGGCTGATACACAGTTCAGATCTTAACTTGTCCAGTAATTGAGTTTTAATGGCCTGTCAGATGTGTCATTTTTTATTTTCTGCCATTTCAAACCACATCCTGTAGTTTCCGTGGGGCTTTTCTCCTCTCAGCTTTCTCACTGATGCTTTGAACATTGTTTGGTTTCTGTTGAAATCACAAATTTGCATGAGAGGACCTTTTCATGGGCACTAGGAAACATTTGTCCTATGTGCCTGTAGAACTGCAGTTCACATGGCTTTGCAAATTTGAGCCTGAAAGCCTCTAAGAGGAAAAAAAAAATTAAAAAAAAAAAAAAAGAGGTGGAAGAGGAAGAGGGAAGAAAAGGAAGTAGGATTGAGTAGGAGACTGAGAGAGAAGCTGTGGAGAGACCAAGGACTGTGTCCCTTGCCAAACCCACTTCTTTCCATTCTAGGTGCTCAGCATGTAAATAATTAGATCATAAGGCTTTGCAATACTTCTTGAATGCTGAGAAAGGAGGCTTTGCACTCTATTACTGCATGTATCAATGACTGAAGAGACATATCTGAGATTTTATGTTCTGAACACAAACATAGACATTCATATAAAAATAGAACCTTTAATGGTTTCAGACAATACAGAAATCCTTATTTTTAAAAAACTGCAAAAAGAAATTTGCTTGAGAATTGAAAACCAGCAATGTTTAGCCCATTTCATCTATTTGAAATATTTATTCAAATGTTTTACAATTTGATGCTGCTGCTCTTGGCATACATGTTATTCTGAAGTAAATTTGCCACCCAGAACTTAGATCCAGGAAAACTTAAAGGGTGAAAAGCTTATTCACTTTGTGTCTTTGAATGATTTTTTTTTCACAATTAGTGAACACTGCTCAATATTGCTTTGGGTTTTCTTTAATTACAATGAACTGTGAATTAGCACTGTTTTATTTGTCTCTAATAAGTCAAGTTTTCATGTTTCCTTATACCTTCTGGCTCTCTGTGCAAATGATTAATTTTGTGTTATGAAAGTTTTACCTTCTGATCAAACATTGAATACATTGTATGCAAATATTTTTTCAACTCAATGAACTGGATGAAAAATGTAAATATAATCCATTTAAATGTTTTAATTTAAATTGAAATGTTTTCCAATAAAATATTGCAATTTTTTTCCCTTGACACCAATACAGGATTCAGTTCTTACCTAAATAATTCTCCACATTAGAATAAAGATGTAGTTGTATATATTTTCTGAGTATCGAAATGTTGTTTTTAAAATGCTAAAGAAAGATGATGAGGGCTAATAATCTATTTTCAATATTTTTTTCTTGTGCTTTACACTAAAGCCTGTTCACCCATTGTAATCTCAGGCAAAGGAATTTGTATTAAGTTACCTGAGAAGAAAGGACACCTTGTTTGTTCTCTTCTTGCCAAATGCTAACTCTGAAAGACAAATCATGGCAATAAAATTAGAAGCTCTCCCTGGTGAACATAATTTTCTTTTAAACTTGTAGCACAGAGAGACCTAATCTCAATAAGAATTCTAACATTCTCTTCAGGACAGCAGTGATAGTTAATGTCAAAAATTATCAGGAACATGTACTGTTTTGGAATTCTTGCTGTCTTTCAGAGCATTAAAGTGGGAATTGGGAAAACATCGATTCTCACAATTCAGAATTGTTCTAAAGTGATTAATTCTTTAAAAAGGAGTTTTACTGTGTAGTTGTGTAGAGACTTGTTAAACAGAGTATTACATGTAGCTAATGAAAATGTGAGACTGACACACTTCTGTAGGTATAAGATTACATCACATCATTTTTGTATTGAGACAGTTTATAATCATTCTCCTTTATGTCTCATAAGAAACACCCCATGAACATGTATCTTATGAAGCTTTTGATTCTTCTTCAAGTTTTAAAATTATTAATTAGAGGCCACAGTCATTACAAAAAAATCTTGCAGCTTTACTCTATACTTAAAATGTTTTTAAACATTTTCAAATTTTAAAGTAAAGTGGCTGAACTCTTGCAATAGCCACTAGTTTACAGTCTGGGGAGAATTCATACATGCATCTTTAAAGCCCGTGTAGCGCCTAGAAAAGTATTATCCATAAATGAGTTTTTAAAATGCTTGATACAAAAACAGCAAGTTGCAAAGTGCAGATTATGAAGTCAGTTCTCCTTACAGTGAATGTGCCTGTTATGTAAGGAGAATTATATTCCATGGAAATCAGATTTCCTTAGGGTTTGACACTGAAAGGGTAAAACATGCTCCACAATTAACCCCTGAGAAATAAGGCTCCGAAAGGTGTGCGTGTATCACTTCATGGAGTTTCTGCTTCATGCTTCCCTGGATATATAAACATTACACAACAAGATCTGTCTCTCCTTTTCTCTTGGAAGTTTATTTCCTTTGAGTCAGAATGGATTTTTATGGTCTCCTGCAATTGGCACCTTTCTAATTCCAGGAGGAACATGATGCTGGGACATGAAGCTTTAACTCATGGCAGGTTGCTGCCTAAAACTCTTCATCTGCACAGCAGTACCCTGAACGCATGAGCATTTTTCCTCTTTATGTCTCTTTCTCTTCCTACTGACCAGTATTAGCATGAAGCAGTTTGCATAAGCGTCCTAAGAATGTGTGCATTTTAAGTTAGCTCTCATTAAGAGCTATGAACAGACTCTTTTTATAAAACATTTCATTTTTGATTAATCATCGCAAATTTGTGTTTTCTTTTCATATGAAAAGCATGAGGAACCATCAAGCTGGCTGGAACCTTTCCAGGAATGTCACTCTGGACTCTGCCTAGTGAAATTTAATTTTTTTTTTTTGAAGTCATTAATCCTACTTACCAATGACCAACTTATTGTTCAGTCAGTTTAAACTATTAAAACACAATCCTACCATCTTCTTCAACTGGGCTGAAGAATGCAAGGAATATCTGATTAACTACTTTTTAATCAGATAGTTATACCAGAAATATAATTTTCTCTAGTTCTTCTTGTTTCTCTAGCAAAATTGGAGTTACTGCTTCAATATTATGCAGATATTTGAAAACTATTCATTGCACTATAGTATAGAAATTATATTCAATGAAGATGAAAGCAAGCTATGAAGTTCTGACCTCTCCATTGGAGAATCTGATGTCTACTTTTGTTTCCCCATATTTTCCTTCATTTTTACACAAATGTCAGTGTCCCGTTTTTAAAAAGAAGTGTTGCTAATTCATTGAAAATTGTCAGCTAAAAAGCAAGTTTTAGCAATCTAGCAAGGTTTGGAATACAGTAAGTGGTAGAGGTTCTCTACTTTTGGAAACTTAAATATATTCTGTAAGAAACAAATATATATTCCTATTAAGTCTCTATACTCACAGGATCTTTGACTTTTACCGTGTCTGCCAACTGCTGATTTTTTACTTAAAAACATTTTATCAATCCAAAACTAATAGGCCAAAGAAGCTTATTAGATTAAGTGGAAGGACTTTTATATTCATGGCATACTTAGAAAATGGAATAAATCTTTAAATATCTTGCCACTTTCCATCTGGGCATTATTCCAGCAATTTAAATGACTAAATATACCGAGAGTATTCCAGATTAAACGAGAGCTCTGAATGTCTTTTTATAAATGATATGGCTCATAAAGAACCAAATTTGTTGTGGTGGTTGGTGAGATCTGCATTTTATTTACTAAATTTGCTGGGTATTAGTGCAGTATAACACAACTGCATTTGCAAGCATCTGTCCCTGGAAAAAATCCTGACTGGAAGGAGCACTTCTATTGCTGATCAAGGTAGCTGACAGAAGCAGCTTCTTAAAAGAAGTATGCAAAACCAGGGGGTTTTGGTTTGGTTTGGTTTGGTTTGGTTTTGTCATGCTGAATCATAATGAGTGGATAACTTCTCACAAAAGATCAAGAAAAAAGGAAAACCAGCATATCTCAGAAGTAAAAATTCAGGGCAGAAGAAAGGAGGCAAAAACAGTAGGAGATGACAAAATTGCGTGTTTTGTTTTCTCCTGCTATCCCTCACCCTCTTTAATTTAAATTCTTGTTTCCATGGGAGTTAATAGTGTGATCTTGGTAGTTCTGGCACACAACAGTTCTGATAGGATAGATTTGCCCTTCTTTCAGCCCAAAAGGTATAAGTGGGAGGATATGGGGCTTTTCATTGTTGCAGTAACGCTGTCCTGCTGGCACCTCCCTGCTGTTCCTCCCAGTAGCATTTTCTTCTTGGCAAGGAGATGCGTTCTCAGTTATTCTTTAACTTTCTTACTCATCCTTTCTGTGTGCAAGAAACTAATAAAAAGTCAATAAGGAGGTGAAGTTTTTCACCAAGCCATCTAAATGTTTAGTGGGCTCAAGGACAATATTAGTCATATGTGGCAACAGTGCAACTGAATTTTCCAGATCACCCAAGCCAAATGCCAGCAAGCCTATACTGTGTGGGAAAGCAGAAGGCATAGTTGGCTTTACAAATGTCACAGAAAATGGTGCAGGAAATATTGAGCTACCTGTGTGCTTTTTGTACTGTTTTCTGCAACCCTCCATGTTTGAGGCCAGCCTGATTTCTTTGTTATACAGGGTGGGAATAGGAAAATTTAAATAGATGAAAAAGTGGAAAAAATTTTATTACCTGTAATACTAAAAGTTCTTTTCTAAAACATCATTTAATTTGTGTAATCTGTGGTCTTGTGAATGTAAAAGCAAGATACTTGAAAGGGTTGGGAATACCATTCTCAGCAGTAGAGAAAACCTGTTTCTGGTAACACTAGAACTCACTGACTAGGGCAATAGTAAGATGAAGCTGCTTCCATCACCTCCTGCTGGCCTAAGCATGTGCATAGGTTCAAGTTGTCTTGGATGTAACAGCAAGGACTGCCAGCAAGAATACATCATAGTTAAAACTCTGTCAGCTCTCATCACCATGTCCCTCTGAATATAATTAGCATCAATCACTACATCTGACTTCCTTGCTATACTTAATGTATACATATATTTAATGCCATAAAAATACTACAGCTTTTCTGTGTAGCATCTATCAGCTGAGCTGTTATAAATGCATCCACGTTTATCTTTGCACATTTGTGTTTACCCTTGCTAGTTGAGAGGTAAATTTTTTTAACTGAAGACCATTCTGTTTACAAGAACTACCCTTTCCAAGCCGTGATAGTTTTCACTGCTTAAACTAAGGCTTTTCATTCATACCACTTCTAAAGAAACTAAGATGAAAAGTGACCAGTGAGAAAAATCAAACCTAGATGGAGTAGGAGAATCATCACAGGATGTCCCTACAGTAACATAAAATCAATTATTGTTTTTCTGAATTTCAATATTCTCTGCTGTGAGAAAACACAGAAGTTACTCCACCTACTTCTAGTTTTGAATTATATGGGGACATAGTAACTTACTGCAGCTATTTATCTCTTTCCTAGCTGTAAATTTGTCTGAAACCATAACCCCTCTACTTTTAGTACAAAAACAGTGCGATTCCACAGCTGATGAGCGAGCAATTTAGAAAATGGTGAACAAAATAGGATACAAAAAAAAAGGGGTCCATATGGTTAATTTATGCTGGAGAACCAGATTTATTCTCCCACAGAGCCCCTGTGTCACAGAATCATAGAATATGTTGAGTTGGAAGGGACCCATCAAGATCATCAAGTCCAACTCCTTGTGGACTGTGCAGGACATCCCAAGAATCACACTGTGTGCCCAACAGTGTTGTTCAAACACCTGTACCCTGTCAGGCTTTGTGCTGTGACCCCATCCTGGAGGAGCCTGCCCAGTCCCCAGACTCCTTCTGAGTGAAGAACATTTTTCTAGCCTTTATAAAGGATATCCTTTAGATATTCTGATATCTAACCTAACCTATCTAACCTATCTAACCTCCCCTGATGTAATGTGAAAGGAGTGAATTACAACAAGTTTTAGGTATTGACACTACGTGTTTCTTGTTTTCTGAGTGAATTGTTGGGGTTTGACTTGCAGAATATTGAGCACTTTTACCATTACTAACTAGGCTTTGAACATATATGAAAGGCTGTGTATTAAGCATTGTGAAAATGAGTTTCCATGAGTTTCCTACCAAGTGCCCAAATTAGTCAATACCTTTGATCTTAATCTCACTGTGCCTCTGTTCTGCATAAAGTAGGTATAATAATAACCTCTCATCTCACAAGGGTATTTGGAATATAAATGTAGTAATGTTTATGAAGCACTCAGACACTGTAGTCATGAACATCAGAGAGAAGTCTGTTTTCACTTCAGATTTTCAATAATGTTTGATAGGTAAGTTATAGGGGCACAAAATGAGGAAAGTGTGAGGTTTTGAATTTGGTAAATAGCTGATATCTGTGAATGAACTTATCAAAAGAAATTCCTGTTCAAACTATAGCACATCATCATATCATTAAAAGGCTGCACCACAATGCATCTGTAGAAAGGGGCTGAACTAATGCTGTTAGGATTTATGATCACGGTGCAGTTCTTTTGATGTATACTTCCTATGTAATTAACATATATACCAGAATTTCTGCGTGGGAAGTATTCATAACATAAAACTCAGATCTTTGCTTGTAGTTCAGCTTAAAAGAAGGGCTAATGTGATTGATCTAAGCATCAATCCTTATTACAAGGGGTGAGGGGTACGGAAGGATGTACACCTTTCATTTAATTGTGTGATGCTAAATTTTGGCTTGCTGGAATGAATGAGAATCTCACCATTAAATCTCATTGTAAAAGGAGTGTCACTCAACTGCTTTATATAAATAACCTTCTTCTGATAAGTGAAATATTTATGTAGGGAAACAAAATATCACCCAACTTTTAGCTTTGTAAAATTAATTTTTAATGAATAATGTAATTGTTGAGAAGGAACATTTTGGGCAAAAAGAATTTTTTTTTAGTTGATCCTATGGTTCTGCTATTTTTGAATAATAAATAATAACAAAACTATGGGGTTTTTTTTGCTAGAAGTGTTTGATGTCTCATTTTGGACATGGTGTCAGTACCTAACTTATTTACTTTATAACCTCATTTTAACTACTTCTTCACTTCATTTTATGTGCATCAAACTATAAAATCTCCAAATCTCAAGCAAAGAGCAGGAAGTTTTAGAATTTTTATTTCCAAAATTAAATCACAGAAATGGGAAAAAACCCCAATATAAATTTATTTTTATAGTTCAGTTAAGCTACAATTGAATCTATATAAAAACTAATCAGTATACTATAATTGAAGAGATATTTTTGGACCAATGTACCAGCTGGTATCACAGATGGTACAGATGGCATAAAGCTCTTTAATGGGACAAAGATAATGTGTTGGCACAAAGAAAGTTGAGTATATGAACATGTGATTTTTCTTTCTCTTTATAAACTGTCTAAGCAGTGTAATTTTAATTGATACACAATTGATACATTTGTATTTCACAAATTGGGTAAATACTAAGATTAATACTTTGCAGTCAATGACATCAGTATAACCTTAGGTTGTTCTGGAAAATCTTGTATTCCATAGTAGACAAAAACTTATTAAACATGGTGGTTTGAAAGAAAGAATTGCAAGCAAGTTTGATCTTATTTAGCCTATCTGATGGGATTAATGGATACATTTATGGAAAGATCTGA
>VZSR01003371.1:14755404-14797632 GCA_013398615.1 Brachypodius melanocephalos | reverse complement strand
AAAGCTAGGAAAATTGATATTTGGTACAAAATACAAGTTGAAAAGACAAGAGTTTCAAATACAGTAACTTGGATTTGTTCCTGTATAGTAAGAAAAATTAACTGATGTTGATATAGAGGCACAAAATCTTTCAGTTGAGCTAAATAATAATTTTAAGGTGAAAAATATTCTGGATAGTTTGTTTTGTTTTGTTTTGTTTTGTTTTGTTTTGGTTTGGTTTTTTGTTTTTGTTTTTGTTTTTGTTTTTGGTTTTGGTTTTGGTTTGGTTTGTTTTTGTTTTTGTTTTTGTTTTGTTTTTGTTTTTGTTTTTGTTTGTTTTTGTTTTTTTTTCCCCAGCTCTGGGAATCAGTTTCTCTAAGAAAGGAAAGTATTCTTAGAAGCTGTTTTGAAGCAGTTGTAATGGGTAGATGGTAGGAGTACCAAAACTGCAGCTATTCAGGGTAAACCATGCTCAGAAGAGATAATTAAAAATTATTCTTCTTCATTCTAAGGTTTATCATGATGTTAATGCCTCCCTTAATGGATTAGATACACATTGCTTTTTCCATATATTTTTTTACTGAGTTCTAATTCATTTATAATTTTCAGAAAAGCTCTGGCACATTTTTCATCTGGTCAGCAAATTTGGAAAGAAATTAATGGATGCAAATTATGATTAATAACTTATTTACCCTGCTTTTCTTTTTAAAGCAGCACCCCACAAAGCACACATTCAAAATGCCATGAGATCAGCAAGTAGTGGTATACAATATACACAGAAAGTTATTCACTTGGGAAAAACTCATTCTGCAGTCTAAAAATGCAATGAGAAATACTCAGAGAGGGCCTTTTGGCCTGAAACAACTCTCAAGTTTTGAGAGAAGGTCCCATCATCTCAAAGGCTCTCTTTCACTTCATTGAAGTCTTTAGTGATGTCAGTAAGTTGTGTCCTCTGTGCCTCCAATGTCATCATCTCCCACAGAAAACTATCTGCTTATCTCTTACCAACAGCTCTAGGATGATAAATGGAGTTTTTATGGAAATCTAGATAGTTCCGAAAAAGGAAAGACTGCTTTCTTGTTTGGCAAAGGAGAGGCTTTTCAACTCTGAAAACGCAGTAAGAATTGTCCTTTCAGGAATACCAGCTTTTTGAAGCTGAGTCATTTTGTATTTCCTGGATGAAGAATGAGTATACTGATGTTAAGAGATGCTCTTGTTTAAGCACTCAAGGTTTTGGTAATAAATTGCACCTTGCATTGTTCATGAAGTGACTAATTTAAGAATCAATCAGGCATCCTATCAGGTTGTGTTTTTCAGAACGCTTAAGGGACTAATAAACTTACATGGAGACATTAGATTCTTTACATCCTGTATATCTTACCATCATATTATTAAGAATCTTCTGCTGTCTGGTTTTGGAAAGGACAAAGACAAAAGCAGGCCTGGTTAATGAATGAAAAAACCTGCTGTATTGTCTTTTTTTAGCTGTGGCTTCCTTAAGACTTCAGTAGTTTGGATTTGACTTGATTAGCACCTGCGATTCAAGGTAAATATATCAAATAAAATAATCAAATATATCTTTTATTTAATACATTAGGCTTTTTTTGCATCAATTGTTGTAGAAAAATGACCAAAGGAAAATATCTATTGGAGAATTTTTCTACTTTAGAACTGAAATTATGTAATACCTACAAATATGCTATCTTTAGGTTGATACAAAGGGAGAGGTCAGGCAATGTTCAAAGGCTTATTATTCTTCTTTTTATCAACAATAGATACCAAACATTCTGTTCCTCCAAATCAGAAGCTTAATTTTAATTCCTTTTATCTAGCTGGAGAAAGGTTAAAGGGAAAGATTAAGGCATTAAGATTTGTAAGAATTACGAGATTCTCTAAAGCATTTTCAAAGAAGCTTTATTTTTGGCTCAGCTGCATGATAACACAACCCAACTTTTGTTCTGCTTTCAGCTGAGCTATTTATACTTTGGAATTCACTGTGGACATTGCCTGAGGTTATTATTATTTTCCCTCATGGGTTTGTTTGTTTGCTGGTGGTTTTTTTGACACGACATTTGAGAAGGATTATTTAAGGATTTATTTTGTAGTTGGGATGCTTTAAAATGCCCTTTTCACTTTTTCATCTATACTAAGTGACAGTCCTGTGAGTTTAAATCAGTGGAAGAAAATCTGTATCATACAAACCCAGAAAAGGAGGTGATATTTCTTGAAGCCTGAAGGAATGAGACTTGGCCTCCATTCCTCTTTTCAAAATGAAGTAAGGAAGCATGACAGGTGGCAGCTAAGACAATACCAACATAAACTTCATCCCTGAAACAGGACCCTATAGAAATGCAGCAGAAACATGTCTAGTGAAAATGGTTAGCTTGTGGAAACTTCCCATGGAATCTGGGCTCCTAAAACTGAGGATTTCTAAGAGATATGGCAAACCTGACCAGGACCAAGTCCTGAATGGTGCAGACTTCTGTTGGATGTTTCTAATTTCTCATTCTTTACAGTTTAACTTTGCTACCACTATTAACTGCCCATGGTGTTTTTTAGATCAGCACAAGTCCAAGAAGAAAATCTATGAATTGAAAGGAAGCAAATAAGGACTGAAGAAAACCAGATTTTACTTTGTGCACTTTTTTTTTTTTTCCCTTTTTTTTTTTTCTTTTTTTTTTGTTTTTTAATAATACAACACTGGCTTGTGGATTGAATTTTATCATAGTATTTTGCTTTTGTTTTTATATAAGCCATAACTGATCCATGGAATTCGTTGTTGCAGGACAGAACTGGGGCCATGATCTCAGTCTTCTGCTAGCTTAAACCATTTTTTGAGTCCAGGTGAAAATCTGAGAGGCCTTATATACAGTACAGTACAATTCATGCCCCTGTCATGCGAGAGGAACCAGCTTGAACCATGTGGCAAGGTGGAATATCCAGAAAGTGTTAAGAGCTGACAGATGATTCTATAGGTTACTTGAGAAAAACCAGATTTTTAGGAGATGAATTTATTTAATTAAGGGTTTGGGCTTTTTTTTCTTTATTTTCATGAGTTTATCATTCTCTGATGTGCTCTTTAATGACAGTCTGATGCAGATTTGGGAACAGCATGGGATCTCTCAGTTGAATGAGAAAGCCTGTCTCTTTTGGGAAATGATCCATGTATTTTACTGCTTTGTAACTCTGATTTCCTATTGATTTTTTATGTTGGATTGCTTGTGGTTTAAGTACAAGTTTCTCAGCTTTAGTTTGAAACCTATTTAAGCCATGCTGTTAACTAATGTACTTGTTATAACCTTCTTCCCCATTTCCTTGACATAAATTATGCTTAGTTCATTCCGAACTGTTTATTTGCAGTGAGCCATAAACTACAGGGCAGCAACTGGGTGTGAGTTAAAGAGAAACAACTCTACTGGAAAACACACTGTGTTAACAAATAACTTAGACACAGGCATGCCATCCCCATCCAAACCAAGCGGTGTTTTACAGCCGCAGCCAAGGATGGTAACAGGGCTCGGGTGTGCCTGGTGTATGTTGCTCACACACGTCAAGGGGTCACCAGATGTTGCACTATTTGTGCAGCATTCGTGGAGTTTGGAAAGGACGAGGCAGGACAGGTCCGTGGTCAGCATGCAGGAATTCTCTTTATTCAAATTTTCTGACTCCATTTATATACACTGTACATAAGTGGCCAAGTTTTGGCCAAAAGCAGGTCATCCCATCACTCGGATTGGTGATCATTCCAATCACTCAAATGTTCTCTCATTACAAAGGAATGTAAACATTTTCTTATTTACATGAAAAGGCTTGGGAACTCAGCTCAGAGTTCCAAAACATCAGAAGGCTCTAACTTTAATATCAGGATGCAAGTCTAAGACAGGAAAAAGCAGAGTGACAGGTGTACCTTTCAGCAGAAGGGATCTCAGTTTGAGCTTTTCTTAGCTCCTTGTGGACAGGGGGACTTGTGATTAGGTTTTGTGGCTGAGTGAACATGGGGGAAAGTTATGACTCGAACGTTCTGAGGAAAAGTGCGGTGGCATGGGTATTATCTAAAAGCAATCTATTTCAACTGCCCTAGGAATCCAGATGAGAGTTTGAGGCAAATAAAAAGCGGCAGCCTCACCTTTGAGGGCCTTAAGAGACTTGTGGAAGCAGCTTTACAAGTAGTGCTGTGGAAAAAGGATTTAAAGATGGAAGTGTCACGATTTCTCAGAAGCATCTGCTACAAAAATACTGTAGAGCATACAAGAGCTGTGTGACTCAGCCAGAAACAAGGTGAAAGGCTGTTTGGAGTGAATGATCTGAGTTTCCTTCAAGGCATCTCTAAGTGTTTTAATGGATAAGAACAGGGTGAAAGGATGTGACTGAAGCAGGTAAGTGTTTGCTACAGCAATTGGCGAAGTTAAAAGGATTAAGTGTTCCTCTTTTCAGTACACAGAGTGAACCTTTAAAGTGTATAGGGAATGATACTGTCTGGTTGCAGTTTACAGTAATTTTAACAGAATGAAAGCCGATCTGTGTCAAGCTATCACCACCTAGTGGTAACAGGGAAACGGGAACAGCAACCTGTGGAAATTATTTCAGGTATTTTTATTAGCTGTTGTGCTTTCATTGGTATTGTGGAATACATAGATTGATGAACTTTGAGAGAAAACAAGTTAATAAACGTGCTGTAGTCCCTACCAGCTTAATTTTTGATGGCTCCTCCCTCTGTAGTCCATGATAGCTTGTTAAGGAGTAGTTAGTTTCTGTCTTATAAGTATTCCTTGTAGATGTAATTGCTTAGCACACCACTTTATTATTCTTGCCTGTTTTTTGATTGATTCTTAATGGCTTGTTGATGTTTAAAGGAAGGTGAGTTTATTTTATACGGGGTGGAAAGGTTTGTTTTTTTAAAATGCAGCTAACTACATTTTATACCTACTTTGCACTGAATCGATTATATGTATTTTGTTTGAGGTATATGCATTTGATACATTGCTTAAAAATACTTTCACTTTTTAGTAAAAATCACTTTCAGTAGTAACTCACCACAGTCCAGATATGTCCTTGAGCACTGTCTTAGTGGACTGGTCAAACTAAATGTGTAGCACTGATTGACAATTTTTCTGTGTTTATGTCCACCCTGATTGTGTTCATTGTTCCCCAAACAGTGTGCATAGTGTCTTTTTGGAAGGGCTTCTGCTTCTTTTTAGAGCCTGTCAAAACTTGAACACTTTATTTTGCCTTTCTGTACATTTCTGAAAATGATATATTGTTTCTTTTAGCATCTTAAATACTGGGATGGCTGCTGTGAACCACAAAGAAATGTGATCTCTGATCTCTTTTTATAAGTTCTTTGACAAAAATAGATATATTTGTGAAAGTAATTAGTTGCTTTAAACTTACTTAAGTTTTTAGAATATAACTGATTTACAAAAATTCATCCATTGATTTGCTTTCAATTTTATTGTTAGCATTGTAATGTAAAGTCATATATTGTTATGTAAATATTCAGATATCTTACACGGGTGTGAAATTTCCTAATAAAAAAAGTGAGAAAGAATAGATTATTGTCCAAGTGCACTGACTGAGTCCAAAAAAGTTGTGTGCTGTACCTCAGATTAAATGGCAATTTTAATTCTTGAAGTGGAAATAGATAGTTATCATTATTTTCTGATAAATGTGAACATAAAATTATATTCATTCAGAAGGTTTTGTTTTTTGTTTTGTTTTGTTTTGTTTTAATTAGAAATTTTTCCATACGTCAAAAAGTTGTTTTGCTGCATTGTTAGACTTAGTACTTTTTAACTACATTTTCGGGAAGCATTTCCTCTGGTAACTTTCCCCTTCCGACCCTTTGTTTTGAATTATCAGCAGTGTGAATAAACTGTGGCAGCTTGGTTGACACCTCTTAGGGCTTTCAATGTAATCCACCTGAGATTCATTTTCTTAACAATAGTCTTTACGTTGAAGAGGAAGACTAATACCTTTTTTTTTTAAACTTTAAAGTTACCAGTATTCTCTAGGTGATGGTTTTATCAAATCCAGTAGTGTTTTGGAAAACTAAGAAAAGAGGATAAAATAAAATCTGTATACTATGTCTAAAATTCTTTCTTCAGAATATCTAATGAAACTTTTCTGTTCAAATCCAGCTGTACGTTGCTAGTTTACACGAAATCTCTGTCTGCCTTACTTTGTTTTTCTAATGCTGATTACAAATATGAAGGGATTGTCGTTTTTAAAATGATACATTGTTCTTTAATGTCTTAGTATATAGAATGAATTAGGATACCCTCCATCTTTTGAGAGTTTTATCTGCTGTCATGCTGCAAAGTGGGAATTTGAAGATGTAGCAAAATGTGTTTTGGCACATTACTGTGCACGTGGGTTTGTGTCTCACCATGGGAGGTGCTTCTCATGGTGCCAATTCCATCACACTGCATTTCCCCTCAGGGGAACTGGACTGGGCTGCTGATACACACAGTCAGCAGGGAGCAGAGGAAGAAAAGACACATTTGTGCCTACTGGAGACACCAGTGGGGGCTTCACATTGTACTAAAGGCAAGAAGAAATTTTTTTTTTTATTTTTTAATTTTTTTAAATTTCGGAAGCGTTTTGATTATCATTTGGATCCAGGTATAAATAAAATTGCATTACGGTTTGGACCTCTAGATATTACAGGATAGTCTTATTCCTAGGTTTTTTTTTTTTTTTCCCTCATTATCAGGAACGTTAATCAGGAGCTGCACTGATAGGACAAGAAGTAGTGGATGCAAGCTGAAAAAGTGGAAATTTAGGTTTAATATGCAGAGTAAAGTCTTTACTGTGACAGAGGTGAGACACTGGAACAGGTTGCCCAGAGAAGCTGTGGATGTCCCATCCCTGGCAGTGTTCAAAGCCGGATTGGATGGGGCTCTAGGCAACCTGGTCTAGTGGAAGTTGTTCCTACCATGGCACAAGAGCTGTAACTGGATGATCTTTAATGTCCCTTCCAGCCCAAACCATTCTGTGATTCTATGAACATTGTCATGTGCTGAGTACACATTTGAATTCCTTTCTTCTCCTTTGATCAACCTAAATGGATCCTTTCTCTATTTTTCTGAGTTTTTTTAAACCAAAAATAATAGAAATACAACTATCAGCAGAGTCCCACCATGTTTGCCACAACTCCATCATCTCCTGAGCTCTTTCTCCTGCTCTGTGATGCCTCTCAAGGCCCTGTTGTATGTCTGTAAATCTGCTTCAGTAACTTCTAACAGGACCAAGTGGGGCAGCTTTATTGCTGTCTTCTGTGTTCAGTCTGCCTGATGGCACTGATGATAGTGAAAGGTATGTGATAGAAGGATCTGTGGAGTAGAAGAGCCTCTCTCCAGCACACAAATGAATTAACTTGTCCTTTACAGATGGCAAGCTGCAAGAATGTAAAGGGGTCACATATGATGATTACTAATACAGCTATAAATTGTATTGGCAGTACCCCAAGTTCTTTGTCAAAGTCAGAACCCACTTATGAGCAATCAAACAGGAAAGAGTCACAGAGGTCTTGCTCCTGAGTGTTATGAGTCCTGAGAGGGAGAGAGCTATTTCTATTAGACTGCAAGTATTCAGTGAAAGACTACAGGTCAGCATACAATACAATGCCCTTTAGGTGGCACCCCTTAACAAACTCTCCTATTGAAGTTTTTATAATTCCATCTAATGTCTTGAGTGAAAATGTATCTGTAAGAGTGATTGTCTGGTCTACTGCTCTCGTTTTTTGATCCTCTTAGTCATTATATGAGTTTTCACAACAGATGTCTGCCCAAAGTGTGATAGGTGAGATCCAAGCTGCAGAAATCTTTGAATTAATCTAACCTTTGCTTGGAAAGCACCGTGTTCACGTGTTCACTCCAGTGCTTTTAATTTCTGTTGCTTCTGACCTGTTATGATGGAGAAGAAAACCCAGTCTATTGACTTCTTGTTTTTCTAAAGAGACATGTTTGACTTTTAAATTGAATTAAAATGGTGAATGCAAAGCAAAAAAACCAAACCAAAACAAAACAAAAAAAACCCAAACAACCCCCTTTTTTATTTAATAGCTTTTTATAGCAAGCAAGACTTGCAAGCTTATTGGAAGAACAAGGTTTGCTGGTATTAAGTTGTTTTGTGTTCTTATGTTATCTGTTGAGCCCAAAGATGGACTTATTTTTTCCAGACAAGGCCTTAATATTGAAAAATGCTTGGCACCTTGGCAACCTATCCATGAGAAATCATTCCTACAATTTTATTTTAACTTATTACCAATTCCCCTTCTCCACCTATTTTCAGCTTGAGACAAGGTTTTCTGCAGCCACCAGGGTTTGAAGGGGTATCCTTGTGTGACTGGTAGAAGGGTAGAATATCCCCTGAAGAGGTTAAGCAATAAGAGTGAGAAAGGAGCCTTTTCAGTCTTTCAGGATAAAGAAAGCAAGTGGTATTCTACCACATCCCCAAAGTTCTGCATTGATCACCCTGAACAAGGCTTATCTTGGTGCTTTTGATGCTTTCGGTACCCTGGAGTTCCATTTCCTTTGCTCCCCCAAGGAGTTAATTATTTTCATACATATCTGTTAGGTCTTACTTTTTCCTGAAAAGAAATTTGAGATTTCTTACAGCTTAGACATTGCTTTTACTGGAGAGATTGCTGGGATGTCTTATGACAGTGCATGTTTAGGGTGACACTTTCCTTTGAAGGACCAGCCATTGTTGGGAAAACTCTTAACCAGGAATGTACATGGCCATGCCTTTCTAGGCTCTGACTAAACTCCATCTGGAGCTGGGATACAGAGCTAATAACCTGAATACTTCAGACTTAACAGCATGTGCCCTTATAGGTACATAGATGTGTAACTCTCAAGTATTTAAACCCAGCAAAACTCTGGTAAACATGAACTATGGTAGTCTGCAGAAACACACTGTGTTTATGTGTGTGCAGAAGTATTAAATAAATTGTAGTTATTAAAAGCCTACTGTTCATTTTCTGATAAGCAAAATGAGGTTCTGGCAATGTATGATGATAACTTTATATTAACCTTCCAGCCTTTGTGAGTAGGCTTAAAAAAAAAAAAAAAGTTGAAATCAAAATCTTTATTGAAAACACAGATTAATCTTATAAAGATAATTATGACTTAATTTATGAAGATATCTTCTAATGTTAACTTCTAAGCAGTGATAACAGATTACACGAGATTGCTAGCCCATTGAGCTCCAAATCACCCTTATTTTTATTTGGATTTTTTTCCTCCAAAAAAGCTGGCTTCAGTGTTTGATATGAAATTTATCCTTACTTTTTCCCTGTGGGTTTTTTTTTTTTTCCCTAAGTTTTCAGGTGCTTTTTTTACATTGCTAGCCTCTTGAAATTTAGCAGCATGGATAACTGCTTAGAATCACATACAGGTTTTTATATAGAGTTTTATTATTTTCATGGTACTTTCCACTGCTTTGCTGGAGTATCCAGGTATTAACCAAATAAGCCTGCCTTTTGCTTAAATATGTGTACACTAGACTATGCACAGCAGCAGATATTTCTGAATAATAGCCTCGAGAACAGAGATTATATGCCTCATCAGCCACTTGGCTTTAAGTTGTATTTATTCAATGGTTGTGGGATGGTTTGGCAGATAACTGTTAGCTTGTTTTGTGAGTTTTTATGGTTTTTCTTGTTTCTCTACTGCAGATCTCCAACCACTGGCAAGGTTCAGTGGTACCCTTTGTTCTTTTCCTCCCATTCCAGAACAAAGCCTCACTTTAGTACCTTTTGAGACACCAAAAATCTGTTGTTAGGCATAGAGCTGTTTCATGGTACAGCACAATCCAAACAGCAAGTGACAGCTTCCAAGGAGGCATCCAAATACGAACCTGGTATCCCGTGCTCCTGTCAGTACCTAGTGCTAGGCAATGTGTCTTTGCTTAAATAGCCATGATTTTTCCAGAATGGAGAAACTCCATCCTTTGGAAATGAGGTGGAAAAAAAGTCCTTCTGCATATTTTTATTACATATCTGCATATGTTTATTACGATGTGTGTACTCAAGAAGGGTTCAGACTCACGCCTCTTCCTTACATACCAAGTATATCCTCTGACTAGAGACTTAGCATATGCAGAAACTGTCCTACTGTTAGTTTATTGCATGCACATTTTAATAAAGAATTCTGTAGCCTTGACTTCTGCACTCAATCCAAAAAGCTTTGGAGAAAGGGTACAACCCAACTCAATTAAGTACTGTCTTTCCCCCCTCCTAAATCATCCTGAAGTCTTCTATCCTCCTAAGTGCATCCTAATTCAGAATCACATTCACAGGCACCAAGAAGTTCCCCAAACTTTCCCCTCTTTATCTCTGGTTCCCCTCCTGTCATGGTGATAGATGTCAAGGCACTCACTTCCTGCAAAACTGGCTTCTTTTTCTGCATCTGGGAGAATTTTGAAAGCTGCATGTTTGACACATTGGCATTGTGGGTTGGATGACTGGGTCAGGTAGAATAGGGAGGCACAGGTGTGTGGCAGGAGTAGTCCCAGGCAATCATAGCTCCTGTCTTTTGTACTTGCTTAACCCATGAGAGCAGTAGCATCAAGACCCAACCCCTTCAATCTCTGCATCATTACCTTTTGTTTTGCTTTAAGGGGATTTTGAGCATTAATGTGTCCTGTGAGTCTTTGTAGACTGAGATTTTGCCCATTACTATATTTTTTATTCCAGAAGAGTCATAGTTTGCTACAGAACTATTACTTTGGGAGGTTTTTTAAATTATGTACTCATGTAGTCAAGAGTCTGAGTAATGACACCTCTGCAGACATAATGATTTGGGTAATCTTGTTAATATGCATGATAGGCTTCTTCAGTAGAGAGCAAAAGCCAGATAGGAATAGTTTCAAAGGAGTCATAAATGCCTTAATGTGTTAATCCTCTATCCCTAATGGTGTTCCTCCATAGTCGCTGACAGGCATCATAATGGTCTTAGTGGATGTACCTTCATTTTATCCCAGTCATAGCTCTTCCTCATGTAGAACTGCACAGTCAGACTAAAAAATTGTGTGAAAACTGAAGTCATAGGTAAAATATAAAAAATGTACAGGAGTTTCATAGGTGTGTTGAAGCAAAAAAAAAAATGCTTTCAAAAGACTGCAGCCTAATAGTAACTGCAATGTGGAAAAGTTGAGCTACATTAATTTTATTCTTATTTTTATTGTAGATTTGTAACATGACAGTGCACACAAATAAAAACAGGGTAATTTTTTTACCTTATTATCTGAGAAAACAGGGAAAATAAAAAATGTTAAATAGAGTACATTGAATCGATAGCATCAAACTTCTTATCTTGCAGTTAAAACATCAAAATATATAAAATATATAAAATGTAGGGTGCCTTTAATGAGTACTTCTAAAGAAATCATCAGCAGGTTTCTTTTTTTGTGCATGAGATACCTAAAATCATTATACTGGAGGCCAACACTCCATCCACTCTGATCTCTCTTGTGCTCAGCCCCAATCTAATACTTACTGTGAAAAGTGAAATAATTCGAAGGAGAGAGAATGGATGACTCTCCAAAGCAGCCTGATAATTTTATGGCTAAAGGTTTTGCTTGTGTGGAAGAAAAGTGGAATGAAATTATTGTCCAAAGAAGGCAGAGAAGTGTTGTTTTAATTCTACCTCCCATACAGCCATTGGTATGCTTGCCTCTTACAAAACAGCTCCTTGATGTGCCTACAAAATTTTCGTTCTTCCAATGCATGGCTCTATAAAAACAAAATAAGTTCATAAAATTAATAGCAACAAATTGCTGGAGTCAGGGGAGTCTCTGAACTTGCCAAACTGCAATGTTGAGAAGTTGCCAGACTGCTCAGTGTGGTGCATAACTCCTTGCTTAAACTGACCCCAGTGCCAAAGCAATGAGAGAAAGTAAAAATGGTCTTAAAAAAAATTCAGAAATTACAGACTAATAAATCCGATGCATAGAACAAAAATGGGGAAGTGGTTAGATCATTAAAATAGTGTTGCAAAAGGAAAGAATAACAGTTAATTTTGTAGAAAGAAATTCCACCCTAGGGCATTAATTAGGGTAGAATTTTGGATAGGCTTTCAGGTAAACTTCATAAAATTGATGGAAGTACAATAAATACTTGAAGAAATTTTAGATAAATCTTCTTGCTAAATATTTTAAATAGGGTAACAGGAAAGGTGCACTTCTAGACTGGCAAGAGACTAAGTAAAAGAAAAAAAGGGGTAAGAATTAACAGAAAGAGATGGGAATAGATCCTTTTCCCACATTAATAAATTAGCTGAGAGAAAATTTTAATGGTAAAATAACAATTTCGTAAAAGTTCTGCAAGTTAATCACCATATTTAACTCTAAAACTCAGTGAACATACTGGCAGAAGATTGCAAGTCTTAATAATTAGAAAGTTTAAAAAATAGTAAAATTACTATTAATAAATGTAAATTATGCAAATGATAAATGTATGTATTCAGAATTAGACACTCTTAGTCCTTCATACCTTTGCCTATATGCCCTTGGGAACCTGGATGGAAAGGAAATACGTAACAAAATATTACTGATGCTTTTCATAAATTCTCTGTCTAATTATTTCTGGAAGGGCATATGTGGGGGTTTTTGTTTGTTTGTTTGTTTGTGGGTTTTTTGTTTTGTTTTTTTGGGGGGGTTTTTGTTTGTTTGGTTTTGGGTTGGGTTTTTTTTGGTGGGTTTTTGTTTTGGTTTTTTTTTTTTTTTGGAATCGGATGACTTTCTTTTGAGGGGAAATTAAAAATTTTAGAATACTTTCAGAAAAAAAAACCCAACAAGATAATGAATGGACACTGGCATATAATTAGAACAAGGAAAACAAATAGGAAAAGTTGTCCAAGTCTTTCCAAGAATGTCCCTGTCCAAGTCAGGGAATAACTTGTGAAAGTATTAAGGGTCAGATATAAATAGTTTTGCACACAATGCTTAATTAAATACAGGAGTTCACATCTGCTAACAATTTTATTGATAACTTCAAAAGCCATGGGATAAGTTCAAGTAAGAGAAATACATTAAGTGGTATTGAAAAATGTGGTGACTTACTAAAGCTTGCTTACCCTTTAGCCACAGATAACTGATGATGGAAAGCTACACAAGGATAAGTAATGCTCTTTATCTGCCCTGATTTCTCTTTTGAAACCTTACATGGAAATCTTTGATCAAGTACCTCTATTTTTTAAATTTTTTTAATATTTTCAGCGCAGATGTGCTGCTCTCTCTTGTGAGTGACCTTCTGTTTGCTTGTTAATTTGTTCAGGTCCAGGAAAGGGGTTCCAGTGGAAGGTCTCAGCTGTACAACACTTGAATAAGCAGTTCCTTGGTCGCTCTGTGTTGTGTATTTCGGTATATTTGGAGATGTGCTCTTGCCTGGAGATAACAGCCCCAAAATATCATCATAGCCTTGAGCTTTCCATGGCTTTAGTTGCAGAGTTAAAGAGTTGTGATCTTACCAGCATCTCCTCAGATGGATGGCCATATCCACCAAGGCCTTAAAACCCTGTCATGTAGATTAGCTTGCAACAATGGGCTCTCAAATTGTCTATTTTACATTTCTGCTGACATCGGCCTCAATTAGCACTTCCTGCTGTGTTGGCAGCGATGTGTGGGAATTAGCATATACCCTGCAAGCTCCTGACACTCCCTGCCCTGCTTGTGTTTTGCTTTCTCCAGATTTATTTGCCTGAAAAAAACAGAAGGAGAATACAGAACAAATGACTGACTTTGGCAGCTGCATGAAAGTGTTAATTTTGATCATTTTACAGAGCAATTAAATAAACATGGTTGTGACTATATATAGTCACATTTACAAATTGCTAGAAAGGCTATGAGTTTCAATAATTGATTTTAAAATCATTTAAATACACCCAAGCACCTTGTCTGCAGCTGGCAACATCTGCAGGCCTGTTGTGCCTGGGGAGTACAGCCCCAAGCTGAGGCTGCATCTACCAGCCTCTTTATATCCTACCTTTCTCTTTTTCGTATGTTCTTTATTTTTCTGTGAATAAATATTTGCACATATTAACTTATTTTCATCATAGACTTTAGTTGTGTAAGAGAAAAGATCTGCAGGACACCCCCATATTTTCAAATTATAATCAGGAGAGGACACATGAGGATTTTTTAATATATTTTTTAATGTGATTCTTGACTCCTCTGCAACCAAAAAAATGAAATAAAAAAATGCAATATGAAAAGTGAAAGTCTTTATTGCCACTCTCAAAATAACTAGGCCAGCTTATAACTGTTATTCATGATGACACTTTATTGCATGAACCTTGAAATTTATTTTCATTCCTTGATTATAAAGACTGTTAAGAGAACACGCATTTTGTTATAGATGCAAATATACTATCTGGCTTTTCACTGACCTTGAGTAAACCCTTAGCTGACACATACTTTTAGTTCCCTTGAAAGCCATTAAAAAAGTTAGATTACTCCCAGAGCCCAACTTTAGCCTGTCCATAAAATGAGCAATGAATATTTGCTCATTTGTGGGTAGTCCCTAAGTGAGCCCAGTGCAGCTCACAGATTTCCACCCACCACATTACCCCGAGTTCTTAAAAGTTTTATGGGAACACATGAAGGAAAAAAGCATATATCTAAAAATACTAATTTAAAAAGAAAAAAAGAAAGTATCTGCTATAAAATGTAGATGCAGGGCTAGTACTTTCTCACAGTATAGTCCTTTGCTTGCTATGTTTTGCTCTGACTGCAGGGTGACACACATACTATTTCCAGAGAGGAGCATTCACACTGACACACCACGAAGCCTAGATGATTTAATTATGGACAGCCTGTTCTGTGGCAATGCTAGGAGAAAATAAAGGCAAATGATTCTCGTGTTACTTACCTAGCAAAATGAGGTAGCCATCTGAAATGCATCCATGTTTTTTTTCAAGTGTTTAGCAGGCACATCATGTGAAAATCTCAAGGCTTCCATGATACAGACTCATCTAAAGACAAAATGTAAGCCTGTATAGGTATGTAATGTGAAATTATTTAAAACAAACTAGTATACAAATTGCTCATTACTGCTATTTATAATTATAATTATTAAGTATAATTGGCATTAAAAATGTGCATTTGCAAACTTTACCATTTTAGTCTTTAGAAATATTAGGTCTGATGACATCCAGCTTAATTTTTGGCTGCTCAGAATTGTGGAATTTCTGGAGTCCCATTAGGTGGCTCTGATTAAAGCCAGTTTTCTCGGATTCTATCACTAGATGCACAGAGAAAAGTAGGGGTTTTTTTTCACTTACAAACGGGGAATTGAAAATCTTTATTTACTAATTTTAAAGTTTGAAGGTTATGCTTAATTTTTGCATGTAGCAACTCCCTTCACATTGTAGAATTATTGGAGACATGGACAGGCAGTAGCTGAAGTACAACTCTTGAAAATGTTAGAGCCCTGTGTTTTAAATAGCGGACATACTTTGTTTTGCCTTTGGTAAAGTTTAAGGTTTTTCAAAAAGTTTCCTGCTTATTCAAGTTGCACAGATTTTACAGTTATTGTGGAACATTTTCTCTGTTTATGTCTTTTGGGATTTTGATTATTTTTATTTAGTATTTGCTCAAGATAGCATTAAAATTTATGGGTTGGTTTGGATACAAAGTATATTATTCAAACAGCTTTCAGAAAACTGGATTCCTCAGGAACAGGTTAAAGAAAAAGGAATTTTGAAAGAACAGTCAGCCACTCATGAAGTAACTGTCTTGAGCCTAAGAAAGTGTATGTTTTGAGTGACTGGGCATTAAAGAGCCACACTTACTTAAGGAATGCACAGGAGCAGCTGATAGGGAATTGAGAAAACTTTACTGGTTTCCAAGGGTTGTCACTGAAGTGCAAGTCAGAAATTGTCTTGTCTTTCTGGTGACTGTATGACTTCTGCATCATTTTCTCTCTCTCCACCCCATCCTTGAGAAATGCAGCACAGGACAGAAGCTGTCAGATTTTATTCATTTCGATGAACTTTCTTATGGTTTAGTATTCAAACCACTCAGTGCTCTCATTATCTGTTAAATGTTCTTTAACTGCTGCCCGTCACAACACTGAAAATAGGAAACAAGTGCTTAAAGGAGAACGGGATAGGCAGAAAAAAATGAGTTGCCTCAGCATCACCTACATGTGCTATCAACTCCTTTTGTCCTTTGTATAGGATTTCAATTTAGATCTTTATGAACTGGACATTTTGGTAGACTAAGGTTAGCAACTTCTGATATCTGACTTTTACTAGGTAAAACAAAAGAAGATTCTGTCAACACTAGATTATAGTTTTAAAACAAACCACTAAATTCTGGTAAATATAGTACTGTGTTTATATATATTATGATGTAGTTTAAAATTGCTAAAACTTCCCTAAAACCAAGTTGTGAATTCTTTAGGATTAAAGAATGCAAAGGCATATAAAAACTTCTTTTAATCTATCTTTTTAGGATTTGATTTATGACATTTTATTACAGGGTATTGGCAGTTCTGGAATTCAGACAGTGAGGAGTTGTGCAAAACAGAGCCTGTCTAGGGAGATTGTTCTACTTGCCCTCTTAGTTCTGTCTTAAACTTCATTAATGAATCTTCCCTTTTTATTTTTCTTCCTTTCCTTCCCCATTTTAGAAGGATGATAGAGAGATAGGCAGACAGATAGAGAACACAGAATTCCACCCAGGGGAAAAAACAACTGTCAGGAAAAGTTAGCCTAGAGCTCTGTATTTGTAAGTAATTGCAAAAGCTTTTGTTTGTTTGTTTGTTTGTCATAGAATAGCAATGGTTTGGGACCTTAAAGAATATTCAGTTTTAACTCCCCTGCCATTGGCAGCCATGCCCCTTGGTAGATCAAGTCACTTAGGGCCTTATCCAGTTTGGCCTTAAAGATCTCCAGGAATGGGGCATCCACACGTTTTCAGAGCAACCTGTTCCAGTGCCTCACCACCTTCACAGAGTTTCTCACTAACATCTCACCGGAATTTCTCCTTTTACATTAGAACCATTCCCCGTTGTCCTGTCTCTGTCTGCCCATGTACATTGTTGCTCTCCCGCTTTTTTATTTGCCCTCTTCAAGTACTGGAATGCCACAATGAGGTCCCCCCAAGCCCTTCTCTTCTCTAGGCTGAATAATCCCAGCTCTCAGCCTATTTTCCTAGGAGAGTTTTTAAAGCCCTCTGATCCTCTCTGTGGCCTCCTCTGGAATGGTTTCAATAGGTCCAGGTCTTTCTTGTGCTGACAGCCTTAGGACTGGATGCAGCACTCCAGCTGGGGTCTCATGGAGGTAGAATAAAGGGGGAGAATCCCCTCCCTTGGCTTGCTGGCCACACTGCTTTGGGTTCAGCCCAGGATATGGTTGGCCTTCTGCGCTGTGAGTGCACTCTGTTGGCTCAGATCCAGGTTTTCATTCACAAGAACCCCCAAATCGTCCTCCATAGGGTTGGCAGTCAGTGGGTCCTTCTCACAGTCTGTGCTCATCTCTGGGATTGTCCTGACCCAGGTGCAGCACACTGAACTTGTTGGACTTCAGGAGGTTCCCATGGTCCTGCTTCTCAAACTTGTCCAGGTCCCCTTGGATGGAATCCTGTCCTTCTGTTGCATCACCTACGTCACTCATCTTTGTGTCATCTGCAAACTTGCTGAGGGTGCACTCGATATCTTACATAACTTAATGAAAATATCCAATTATTTTTGTGGCTAATATCTTATTCAAGTTAAATTTCCAGAACTGTTCTAGAATTATTACAGTGGAAACTACTTTGCAATATTCTGCACTCCATACATCCCTGCTTACGCGTTCAGGTGCTAATTTTATTTTTTTACATGTCAAATTGTAGTGCAAATGTGCTCAACTGAGTATAAATGATGCATTTTAAATTGTTGCATTAGAAAACTACCCTAGTAATAATGCAGTGCAGTTTCATGTGCCGTAATGTCATCGTGATTTCATTGCTGAGCACAGTGCCTCAATGTCAAACGCTAGAGTTCAGAAAAAGTAGTTATTATTCAAGTGCCAGAATAGCACTGTCCCCTCTGCTCTGCCAGCTTCTGCAGCATAAACAACAGCTGTTGCTCTGTGCTGTGAATGAGTGTCTGGTGCACAAACAGTTGTTTTCCTACCCGGGCTTGTGGCCCAAGGCAGCAGAGATGTCGAGGAGGGTGGAAGCTTTCTGCAGTCTAATGATGGCAGCGGGGTGTAAGAGAAGCACTGGCACAGACATCTGTATCACTCCTCCAAGGACTGTGTGCATCACAGGAGGGGCTCCCCAGGTGAATAGCCTTCCCAGGCTCTGGGACCTCTTGGATGCCCCTGAACAGATTTTGTTCCAAAGGAAAAAGAGCCGAAGTAGAGAGCTGAATTTGGGGAACATTTCTGGTTGTGTTATACACTGTCTTCTAAGAAAAAGTGAGATTGCCCACTGAACATTTAGATCTAAGTAAATATCATTCAATTAAGTGCTGGTTTGTTTGCTGTTTGAAATACATTGCCAGCTTTTGCTGAACAGATCCAGAAGTTGAGCTCTTCATCTGAAGGCCTTGGCTGCTGTCCCAGAGACCATTCAGTGCATTTTTAAGTGGTCATGGTGACAGGCAGGCCCCAAAAATGGCTTCATTTTTGCCAGTAAATAGGATCCTCTGACACTGTGCACTAATAAATGGTAGAAAGTTGTGTTTTTCCATACCAGTATTTCAATGTTTTATCAGTCCACATTTAATGCTTCAAACATTTTGTTTCAACAAATGTTTCAACACAATTTCTTAAAAATAGTCATTCCCATATCAAAAAGGTATTTTTGGAAATTACCTATTGTTTTTGTAAAAAACCATTCCTTTCTATTTCCAGGGAAAAATGTTAATTTCTCAAAACATAGTTCCAGGGTGATAAACTATGCTTCACTTTTTTTTTTGAAAATAATGAATACTTTAACTTGCTAATAGATTGCCCAAGGCTTATTAAAATAGATTGCAGAAATAACCACAAAATATGACTGTCCTCTGAGATTCAGTTCCACTGTCTCAACAAACTGCCTATTTCTCAGATAGTATCTCATTTAGTTTTGGTTCTGAAGTCATTAAGCATTTCCTTACAGCTTCAAGTAAAATTCTAAAAATGAGGCAAAAGCCCAATGCAGTTTAATAATCCAACCATGAAATAACAAAAAAGGCTCATTACTGCTATCTAATAATAAAGAGGTCTAATGTTAATTTTTGAAATGCTGATTGTAGAGTTTCAAGTTCTATTATAAATACACATTCTCTGTGTTCAGAGTATCACTGAAATGCTTTTATATTTTGGTGACATCTGTGGTTGTCTTACCTGGGTGTCTGTGCCCCTCTCCAAAACAAAAATTAATGTTGCATTATAATAGCAGTAGGGAAAATAATATCTATCCATATGATATATATGCAAGCTGTAGAATATACCAATATGGAAGTGAGTTACAGCAACTCCTCCAGCTTTGTCGTGTAGGGGACATTGTATATGGTATTATAAACATGCGTAATGTTCATCTGTTGTTTGTGAATTTAAGGGTCTGTTCCTAATGGCATTGCTTGTAAATCTTCAGTACCACAATTCCTAAATCTGTGCCAAACAACATTAAATTCCTTTATGGTGACACAGTTACAGGATCTGTTTTATGGCTCTGTGCACAGAGAAAGGGTTGTCCTTCCTTTAATCTCTGCAGAAGTGATTTTACTGCATTTCTGCCCAGTGGGATGTAGCAGAGAGAAACTCTGTTCACTTGGCTTTGGATGCTGCTGCTCCTCATTTGATTTCTTACACATCCCCAAATGTGCAGCAGCAAAATACAAATATTTTCAGCTTATGAGTTGATCATTGGGGTTTATTTTCCTGAGAACTCGTATGTGGAAACAGATCTCCTGTCCAGTCTACAGCAGTTGTAGTACAGATCTCAATGGTGAAGGCACAAAGAGGGGTTGTGAATGACGTGTGTGTGTGTGAAGGGAGTGAGCAAATGGATAAAGTCTGCAGCTCCTTTGAGAGATAATGTATCAGCTATGGGGAAGTTTCAGGAAAGTCCTTGGATTTTATCTTCCCTGAGTGGAGTCCTGGGGTGTGGTAGTGTCCTACCCTCATGCTGGGTGGTCGTCAGGGAAATACAATAGGCTGTGGATTCACTTCCCAAAGGAAGTGGTAAAAGCCAGGTTATTTGCAAGGCTTTAAATTACACTTGACAAAACGCTTGGCAAGGTACTGAGAAATTTTGTTTCATTTGAAAGTACGCCAGCTTGTGCTTCCCAGCACTTCTCCTGCTGTGGAAATATCCTGCAAACCCAGATTTACAAATGTCCAAAGCAGCCATGTGGCAACAGTGAACCTTAACATATTATAGCTGTAACATTTGGGGCTGTGAGTCCTGTGAAGAGTTTCACACCTGCTGTGCAATGGGTCTGCTCTGCTTGTCTGTGGAGAGTGTCAGTGAAAGCCAGAATCTTGCACCTGGCTGCACTGGGTGGCCAGAGGATTCAACAGGAGATGCAGTGAATCCTGCCATGCCATGAGTCCTGGGAGATGCTGAGCTGGTCGTAGGAAACATGCAAACTGCTTGGAAACACAGGTCTAGAATGGCACAGAACGGCAGGGTGAACTAGAGAGCTGATGAAACAAGCAGATTAGTTATGCAGATTTCCATCTAAAGGAGTCTGTTTTTCCACAGATTGGCTAAGTTTGAATGTACTGTCATTTTTTGATTGGAAAAAAGTTTCATAGTTTAAAAAAAAAAAGTGTTGTTACTAATATACTAGAACCATGCTTTAATTGAATCCTTTGGGACCTGAGAAACCATGGAAGATAAATTTTAGATGCATGCAAAATGTTTCAGTGTAATGAATATCCTAGATAATCAGAAAGAATTCATAGCAAAATCCATCTAAAAAGTCTTTCAAAGAAAGTATTTTTTAATTAAGGGATAAGGAGAATGTCTTTTACAAGTGTCAGCTGGTATATGGAACCTATTCAGAGGTGTGCAATGTTGATGAAGAAGTTACCCACCAAGTTCTGTACAGGTGAGTGAGATGGGTTCCAGAATCTGATTTGCAGGTGCACTAGGGTCTACAGTTCTAGACAGACTGGCAAGGGTTGGGGTTTGTTTACTTCATTGCTTGTTGCTCTGTTTCATTTGGAAGAGAGGTTGTGCGTGGGATAATGGGTAGTTAATTCAACTTTGTGATATCCATCACCGTTGGTGAACAGGTGACTTTATAGCTTTCTGTATTTGTTTTCTGGAATGAATTTGTCTATATGAATTGAGTGAAGAATAGTTCTATACAAAGGTAGATTCAGAGGCCTTCTTAATCAATGACACCCTTCCCTAAATTTCTGCAGGAAATAACCTCATCACTTGCCTTAAGAAAATATACAAAAAAAAACCAAATAAATTTTTTTTTTGTTAGGTTTCTTTTTTTTTTGTTGGAGTTAATCAAAACAGGTAATTACCTATCATTGCAATAACATTAGATGAAACCAACACAATCTCACTGCAAAAGTAGTAAATCTCCACTACTTCCAAATTGAAAATGAGATCTCATGAACTGTCTGAAGTAAGGCTAATATTTTAAAATGCAGCTTATTTTTTTCTGTTTTGCTTCCTTTCCTATTATTTAATAGCTAAACCCATCAAGTCCATTCCAAAAAGAGGATTTAATATTATTTAATCAAATTTTCTCATTGAGCATGCACTGGAATTAAAAAAGCAAATCAACAGCACTCTTGGATATCTTCAGGATCCTTTCAATTCCTGCTCTCTTGTGTCAGCCCCCGTTCTTTTATAAGACAATGAACAAAGCTGGTGAATGTGGATATGTAAAGGTCAGTATTCCATGTCTCTTAAATGTATGAGGAAATTTTTCTTAGGATGTTACTAACTCTGTGGTCTGATTTGTTTGAACAATATACACCTGATGCATCCTTGGTTTGATGGGAAAATGAACCCCACTATGTCAGAAATTATATTTTCATAGGCTGTTTTCTGAGGTGCATCTAAGGCTTGTGTATATTGGTTTGTTGTCCTGTTGGGTTGTACTGGAAGTAAACAGACTTCACAGTTTCTTGTTGTTTGTTGGATAGCTTAGTCCTTCTCAACTCAGTTGGTAAGTTTTGTTTACTTCTCTTGCCAGCTTTGCGAGAAGCTGCTGTTTAAAGTTGATAGGCCACATGCATTTATCTGCTTTCTGTTCCTGATTTGATTATATTTGCTTATATTATACTATGCTCCATAGATTTGTGAATCTCTCATCTGGATCTCAGCTTCTAGAAAATCCTACAAGATTTTTCAAAAATTTTAAAAGTGTATTTCTTGACCATAAAGGCATCACTCTTATCTGAAATTGCTTTAGAATGTTGCTAAAAGGAACATGGTCCCCATTTTCCATAAACAGGTGGGGACATGCTCCTGTCTCCTCCCCTTGAGAGGCACAGCCTTGACAAGAGCTTTTTTGGGCATTGGCCATTACTTTGCAAGGTCTTTGCAGAGTGGTTTGTGTGCTAGTGCCATGTGGAACTAAGGTGATACATTAAACTTTTAAAGAAATGACAAAAGCTGTGTTTTCTGGTAGGAGTTGAGGTTAGCAGGGTGCTGACACTGCTGTGACTGCTCATACCCTGAACCAACACACCTCGTACTGACTCAGGCAGCTGCCACAGCTTCTGCAGTCCAGAAGAGATGCTTATGATATTACTACATGCAGGACAAGTAATTTGATGCTGATATATTCTGAGATTTATTGAAGCCACAGTAAAATCCATAAGGAATGCTTATGTGTAATCATCTGTGTGATTTGGGTGTGATTTAAAGAACATTGCAACTAAAAATAGGAAAAAAAGGAAGAAAAATGAGTTTAAAGTAGTCATCGTATTCATAGAATGAATGAAGGTGTAAATCAATGTTTTGTTGTTTTTCGAAAACAGGAATAAATGGCTAGAAATGTAGTCTATTTTAAAAAGGCATAAAAAAATTTGTCTTCTTCTGCTATCTTTATCTCTAGAATACCACATAGTAAGTTTAGCTACTAAAAAGATAATACATTTAGTACCAGAACAAATTATGCTTGTGTTATGTTGTCAAAAGCAGACATAGCTGAGAGTGTAGACATAGCAATTGACAAAAAAGTGATGTTCAGTGATATTTTCCAATTTAAAACAGGAAAATAAGTTTATAGTTTGTTATAATGAAACCATAGCTTATTGTCAGATTTTGAAATGGGGAAGGATCTTACATTCTTTAAAAAAAATGATTCTCATATTATGAAGAAAATGGTTTAAATAGGTTTTGTGTTACTAATATGTAAGACTACTAACTGTCCATGAAATTTCAAACTACTGGTCCTTCTGCAAGGGCCTAAGCCATATTATGGGATGATTAATACTCACAAAACCCCTGTGAGACAAGAATGAGTTTATACCTATGTCACAGAAAGATAAATTTTTATAGGAGATACACTTTGACTCACATATATCAAGGAAGTGGCCATGGAAAGGCTAAGCTTTTTTTTTTTTTTTCCCGTCAACTTGTGCTGAGTAGTCTGTGGGTAAAATGGCATAGCCACCTTGTCAGTTCACTGACAAAACATGAAAAACTTGCACCAGTGAGACTTGTTTGGCCATCATTTTGCAAATGTCATCATAATGTGCAACTCCTCAGTCTCTCATCCTCTGTGTTTTCTCTGGCTGAACAAATTTGCCTTTTCAACCCAAGCATGCACACAGCTCCTGTCAAACTGTGTGTCCTTCAGCTTAGCAAATACATTGCAGGCACTCTGATCTAGATAGCAATGCATTTTTTTTTGCACATGTATGCATTTTTGGGTTAAATTAAAAATAAGTTTTGATCCAGGAATGTCTCCCAGGTTGTTTCCTGATCTTGGCAGAAACCTTAATCTTTTAGGTATAAATACAGCTAAGATATACAAACATATATAGCATTGCATATTGTAGTACTAAATATCTATTTCTGAAAGCAGCCATTTCTTTGTCTAATATTTTGGCAATACCTTTTTGACATTACAATATTCCTCTTACAAAATTGTTGCTGAATTAGAATATGCTAGCAATGACATGTAAACAAATACACGTTCTTTGCAACTTCTTAAATACATCTTCAGAATTTACTAAAAAGTATAGCTCTTTTCGAGAATAATTATCGCTTTACTATAGTTTCTCCTGACTCCTTAGGATCAGTGATAATTTTGTATTTGTGTTTTAATACTGAGGAATTTCCACGGATAAGTATCATCACTTACAAGTGATGACTACGCTTTGTTAAAATTATTTGGATTTTAGTCAAAGCTTTCTTTCCAACATTTGCTTCAGTAAACAGATGGCATATCCAGGCTACCTTGAGTTTGCTAATTAAGACTTAAACTTTTATGCTTTAACACTTTTATTTGAAATTATTTTATTATAAAAAGAATTCTTGTAAAAGGAAAACTTTATTTTACACTTAGTTTACTGTAAAAATGATTTCAAGTCTTCTTGAAAACTAAACTCGACTTTCTTTAGATATTCAGCTTATTTTCAGCAAGAGTGTCAGAGTAAATGATGTCCTCATTGCAAATATGGTGTTCCTCAGATTTAGGACTTTCTTTTCTTCTGTTCACTTAAGAATGTGCTTGAATGTGAACGTATGAGGACTTTCAAGAGAAATGAACTTCACTTTCATTTACAGATCAGGAGAGTGATCTGTAAGTTAGTGTTTATATTAATGACAAGACAGAAATTAGTGGGAAAAAACAGCAAGAGATGACATGCTGTACTTGGATTTCTATGTGTTGCTTGGGCAGTGAGCTGATGTTGCCTCTGGCCACTTCATCAGCATTCAAAACCCTGCACATGATTTAGGCTGGAAAGGATTTTTGGTGGTCATCTCCTCTAATTGCCTGCTCAAAGTGTTCACTGTGCCCTTCCAGGTGAGGGATGATTGCTGACTCAATAAACCCCTGCCCTGGGGTTTTCCCCTGTGATGCCATGAAATATCTCTGTATGTTCCTTTTTCAGGTTAAGCACTGAAGGTGGCCCATCTACCTTGGTCAAAATCATTAGAATTTAGGCCCAGACTGATGGTGTGTTATAGAATATTCCACACTTGTAGTTTTTCAGCAAGAAATTAGGTGAAGGATGAGATCTGGAGAACTCAAAAGATAAATTTAAACTGCTTCTGTGCATGTGCCGAGAATATATTTGCTATGGGCAGATATGCCTCGATAACCAGGTCAGTTATTAAAATAATATTTGTTAAGAGTATTTTTATGTCTCTATGTACATATATATAGAGAGAAATACATAAACACATATACTTGGAGTGGAAAAATTATTTGTCCAAGTATGAGGGAACAACCCTCATATAGTGCCGTGTACAGTATTCACCTTCCAATTGTTTTTCTTTTTCTTATGATATTTACATGTTGAAAAATTCTGGCAGATACTATAAGATATATGAAAGCTTATTTGTCTGATTTTAATTGGCTTCTGCAGCTGTCAGTGTGCATTTAATGGAATTATTTTTTCTATGGACAATGAACCTGTGAAAGTCAAATCCAGTGGACAAATTGTAGGCAACTTGGGGTACTAGATCAGTAAGATTCCTTATCTAAATTGTTTGCACGTTAGATTTCTTTTGTAGCACTGAATAATTTGGATAAATGACCTTTCAAATGGTAATTGAATTTCCGTAACAACAGTTGTGTGATGGTACATAAAAAGTAATAAAAGCCTTTAGCAGTGCTCTTTTCTGGAGCTTGTCACAGTCTCTGCTTCTGATAGTGAGTGACACTTATTACTCAAGTCATATTTTCTTAAAAGCAGTGGCTTTGCTAAAATTGTATGTGAAAATATACTTTCCCTTTTAAGTTAATTGTATGGTGATAAAACCAAACTGTGTTTTGTTTTTTTTTAATAATAGAATGATTTACAAGCATCATTTTTCTCAAAATACATTCTCAAAAACTAAAGCCACCATTAGAAATTTAGGTTCCTAATATTTATATACTGGGAAATCAATTAATTTGTAAACAATTTAACTTTGCTTTCATAAGAGAAGTTAATTCTACATTATTTGCATGACAGCAATACACAACTTGTATTGCCATGAGTATGTTGACTGAAGCTCATGTGGGACCAACAATACTTGGATTTTTGATGATCTAGGAATTAAAGATTTGGGCTTTGAAATGTAAATATTGTGTACCATAGACACATAAAAATGGAGAGTAAATACTAAATTATACATAATACGTTTTACATTAAGTTACTTTTCCTGATTCTGTCTGACTGATATAGCAAGGAGAATTCAAAATCTAACCTTTAAAGTCATCTAGTCATACCTGTGCCTTCCAAAACCAAGGAAAAACATTTAAAGAACAAGTATCATCCAAGAAGCCAAATCTTCCAGTATGTCATCCCTATTGTTTGAACTGTGAGAGTTTTTTTCATACTAAAAGTGAAATTGTATTTGAGTAAAGTCTTGTAAGCTCTCCTATGGACAAATTTTAGAGCTATAAAATTAATTTGCTGAAAAATACTTTAAAATACTTTTAATGTGAATTCCTTTTTCTTTGTAAGTTGAGACAATAATGATACCCTGAGAACTCATTATTTTTATTAGTCATCAATCGCTGATATAAATAAATATGTGTGTGTGTAAACATAAATATATCAGATTCTATCTGAAGTTCCCCCTTTCTAGAATACAAGAGTGTTTCTGTGCTTTCAGTAAGTGTTTTCTGCCTTGGCTTTATTTGACTTTCTATAAAATGTCTTGTGGTGCCACAGAGAGCATAATGTTTGTTAAATATATTTCATAGGTCAAATACCTGTAATAATTGATACAGGCAATTGCATGAAAACAATTTGGGAATACTGTCTGCTTGGCTGGTTGGGAAAGCAAAGGCCTTACAATTTTACAACATGGATTTTACACCTCATTTGATGACACAAAATGTCTAAACTTACTCAGTCTAATGCGCTGATTTGCCTTCTTTTACGTCCAATTTGTCTATTTTGACTTTTCCAGAACATAAGTTCTTCAGACTGGTTAATTCTCTGGTTTTATTATTGAAAAATAAATAGTGCCCTAGAACATACACAGAAACTTTAATGAATAAAAATAATATGAATGAATACTAAATGAATGAATAATAAATGAATGAATAATAAAGAATTTATTGAATGAATAACGAATGAATAATAAAGAAACTTTTACTCAAAACTGGCAGAAATTGTTCAGCTTTTTGCCTTCTGTAACCCCCAATAAACCGTTTCACCTCTCCCAGTAATAAGCAGGGTGAAACCCTCATTGTAGTTGGTGCTAGTGGGATTGTCTCCATCAGTTGGACTACATGGGAAAATTGATTCTGATATGAGTAAGCCACTGCATCTTGAATAAAATTAAAATAAAATAAATGTATTAAATATATTAGTTTCTCCAGTAACTTTTTCTTCAGTGTCTGAGTCTTGTACGTTTTTCATTTCTGTGATTTTTTTATTAGGAGCCATTATACTTGCAAAATATTTAGTGGATTTCTGATTATTAAAAAGCAAGTAATTGTGCTAGATAGAGAAATCGAAGCCTTTCTAGTGCATGAAAGTAATTGGAACAATTACAGATTTATGACTGCAAGACTTAAAAAAATGCAGTTTACCAAAATGAAAGCTCGATATGTTTTCTAAATACTGAGGACATTTCAGAAATTTCTTAAATTCAAATATTAGCAAAGCAAATATCTAAATAAAGATAGTGAGAATTGACCTTTCTTTGAGGGAAGTGTAGTTTTGATGTTGGTGGATAAAGGATGTCACAAATAAGAAGACGTTATATTTAATGCTGTTTTAATTTGACCATGTCACAGTCCTGTTTGATTGAAAATAATGTTATTTTCTGAGCTGTAATAATTACTGTTCTGAATTATCATTCTGTAGAGGTCTGTGACAAGGGCTTTTATAATCAACCACTTTTTCAGTTTTATTTTGGTTAATATGTTGATTCTCTGCATGGGAAACAACTGATTGCACCTGCCTCTGGATGTAGGAAGTTGTAACAATTTCCCTAGAAATGCCATTGCTGGAAATAGTGTTCTTGGGGTTGGCATTAAAATGTCAGCGCACCAACTGTTCAAAAAGCTGCTGAGTTTCATGATACAAATGTTGCCATCTTTCAAGTGAACTGAGTAAGCCAAAAATGCTCTTTTGAGACCCCATTGGCTTTTAAGCTTCACTAGGAATAGTTAGATAAATGTGACTCCTCTTTTAGTAATTAATGTATTTGTCTTGTAACTCTCTACAAAACTTCTAATTAAAATTTTCAAAATAAGTTCTTTTTATGGAATTCTTAAACCCTTACATAAATATCTACAAGTGTACAATCCAACATTTGCTGGGTTTCCTTTCTGTTTTTAAACAAAAAGCTGAACATCTGAAATTCCTGAATGTTTTTGAAGCCGGTTTGTGCATATACAAACAGATGGTGTTCTTAGGAACCTGATTTTCCTGCCCAAACTTCTAATGAGTGCAGTCTTGCATGAAAAGTAGGGGGGTTTTTGTGCAATTATTTTTTGGAGGGGAAAAAAAAGGAAGTGCAGTATGGTACTGCTAATAACGTCAAGATTGGTCTCTGGTTTTTAAATAATAATCTCCCTACTCTTGAATACTTAAACCTATCCCATTAGTACTTACTGTTCTCTTGTTTGGGACAAAGAGAGGTGCAGCTAACACCTCAGAGCCCCAGAGCCAGTATATCAGTGATAACAGGGAATCTTGTAACAAGAATCAGAGTGAATGAAGTAGAATTTTTGGATACTATCATCAGATGATCCATCTAGTTTCTGAGGCTTGGGAACTTTTATACTGTGTATCCCCTGTAAAACAAAATTTCAGATGCTGCCTTGACTTCCAGGATATGAACCCTTTATTGAATTTAGCATTTTTAAAGAACAGTTTGGTCTGGAGGTGTATGCTAGGAATTTGGATCCAAAGGCTACATTTATAAACCCTCTCAATCAGTTCTGAGGCTTGTGTGAAATCACATAGTAGCTTTGCTCACAAAGTTGTAGAAACATAAAACACCAAGAGGTTGGAATGAACCTTAGAGATCATCTAGTCCCATCCCCCTCCACCATGGGCAGGAACACCTTCCCCCAGAGCAGGTTGCTCAAGGCCTTATCCAGCCTGGATTTGAAAAATGCCAGGGTTGGGGCACCCACAACCTCCCTGGGAAACCTATTTCAGTATCTCACGTTAAACCTAAATTCCCCTCTTTCAATTTGTGCCCGTTACTCGTTGTCCTATCACTACAGTTCCTGATGAAAAGTCCCTCTCTGGCTTCCCTGCAGGTCCATTCTGATACTGGAAGGTTGTTATGAGGTCTCCACCAGACTTTCTCCAAGCTGAACAGCCCAAACCTTCACAGCCTGTTGTCATAGGGGAGGTGCTCCAGTCTTCTTACCATCTCCATGATCCTCCTCTGCACTTGCTCCAACATTTCCATGCCCTTCTTATGTTGGGGGCACCAGAAGTGTAAGTGGTACCTCAAGTGAAGTCCCACAAGAGCAAAGTACAGGGGGAGATTCAGCTCCTTTGACCTGCTGGCCACCTCCTTCAGTTTAGCTGCTTTGTAGGTTACTTTCCTGCCACTTATTTTGTAGTACCATCTTAAGCTTTTAATGTGTTCTCCGGGTGTACTTATGTATGAAACACTGAAGTAGAAGCACTGAACAGATAGCAGAATACAATTTGTGCACTATACCCTTTTTAACCTAAGTTTTTAGTGTCACTTTTTGTCTTGCTAAGAGTTAGTGTACAAACAGTTGCAAATGCAAATCTTCATTATTTCCTTTCTTTCTTTTTTTTTCCTTGAATTCTCATTCCAGTGGGTTTTTTTTGAAGCAGTACTCATAAATATTCTTTAATAGATGAAAATATTGTTGAAGAGGAAATGCATTTCTAAAGTGTTGTAAATGTCAAAGCAAGGATGGAGGTAAAAATTATCTCTGAATTTAATATTTCTATCAGAAAATTCCCCAAAGGGAAAGAAGCTTGCAGAGAGAACTGATAATGCATAAATACCTGTGATTCAAGAAATCATCTTTGAGATCTTATGCACATTAAGGTTTCTGGAAGGTCATATTCGTTTTAAGTTACTTTGTTTATCCTTGTACTAATAAATTCCTGGATGGGTATGAAGGAACTGAAACTGTTTCCCTGTGAGCTTCCCTTTCCAGTCTTGGTTTAGATCTCTAATCAGTGCATGAACAGGGGTTTTTGATGGGGTTTTGATTGTTCTCTGTACTAATGGAACTTATATCCAGAAGGCACACCCTTCTGCTTCCTCTATGCCTATATTGAACAGGTCTACATAGACATTGTACACATAGGAACACACAGGGAGAGTAATCTGTTAATTGTGCCCATGTTCTTAAGGACATGGCATTGTTTTACTCTACAAATCATGTGTATTCTTTAGTGTTTTATAAAATCGATCAAAGCAGATTATCAAATCACCAACAAATTTTTGGCTGCTACCAAAAAAACCCTTATGCATACATCAAAGAGCAACAGAATGCATCAGGATACCTGTTTTCTGTGAATAAAATGTTCTGAAAAGGCTTGGAGTATTTCTTGTGGAGAGACAGTAAAATGCTTACATGGTGAGAACTGAAAATCAAGGTTCAGTATGCTGGAGAGCGTTCAGAGAAACTTAGGGAAGCCAGCAATGCTGAAGAAGTGCTGGAGTAGGAGATTAAATTGGTGATAAGTGGACAGATGGTGAGTAGATAGGATGAATCAGATTGCCAGTAATTTCAGTAACTCAGTAAATTTCTGTTGTGATATCTTACAAAGGTAGAAATTAATATCAAACTCAGATGGAATGATGAATAAAAATGCAATGTGAACATAAAAGCATATGCAAATTGTAAAGGGGATTGTTATATCACAATGAAGTACTTTGTCAAATGTTTCTCAAGAACCTGTTGATACTGGGTTTTAATAACAGTGACCAAAAAAAGAATGCTTTTGTAGGTTATCAACTTACAGGTTTTTCATATCATGTAGCAGCTCTGGATAACAGTGACATCAAGGACAGGGAGCAGGTCCTTGTGGCTCTACCAAATTGGAAATTTTCCTTCAGCTGTAAAATATTTATTCTAATATTTTATTCTGAGTATTATTTTAATACTCAGAATGTCTCTTGGGACATAATTTCATTTTCTGACTTTATATTCTTGCCCTAAAATGTGGGAATATTTGCACTGTGAGAGACACAAACATAAAAGAACAAGGTTGGATACTGAAGGCATCTGGTGTTCTCAGTAGGAATAGGATCCTGAGGGAATAGATGATTTAGCTGAGCTAATATAAATTGTGAACTATGACATATTCATTAAATAGAAATCTCAAATAGAATTCCAACTTAGAATGCTCTGGAAAAAAGTCTTGGACCTACAGTATTAAGCTAATTATTGAATGAATATTTATCTCTTGTCTTCTTTTTTGATCAGCTGTTTCTTTTAACATTGTGTTCTGAGACTTAGGAGTCTGTGTGCACTGTGTCTCCAGTTGCCATCTTCTGGTTACTCCTTCCTTTTACCACAGACTGAAATGTAATTTCACAAAGCTTACACATCAGCATTCTTGCTTAGTTTTCAAATTATCCTCAATTTTGGAAATATAAATAAGATTTGTTAAACTACATGCTGAAATAAAATTGTATTTATTGCAGGTTAGAAAAATTAATTTCAAGTAGGAACAGCGTGGGTGTTCCTCCTTCTCCACAGGCTAGACTGAATAAGATAAAACACAATAAGAATTAAGATAAGTGTTTCTTTCAAAGCAATCCTCTTTTTCTTTTCTTGTTTGTTGCACTTCTTACTCTTCTTTGCACCCAATTTTTAACTGCTACAACTAGTCTAGGTTGAAATGAGCACTTCTGTATCTTTATGGCTGTCTCCTAGGACTTGAAATTTCATTTCTGGATTGGTCACAGTTTGTAACTCCTGCTGAGTTTTTTTGTTGTTCAGTTCTCCCCACCTCCAGCTTTGATATCTGGAAGGGTAAATTAAAGCCTCTCAGTAATTTTTGCATATCTATTTTTGTACAATTTCAATAAATTATGTTTTCCCTGAACTTCAAAACTGTTATTTTGAAGCTGGCATGATCACTTACATAACATGCTTGGGAAGTAATTCTGGGGTCTCTCCTGATATACTGTCAATTATGGTATTCTGCTGCAGTAGCTTGTGACCATACTGTCATTTAATGGAAACACTACCTGTTCTCCTATGGAGTCCTTTGTTCTCTTAATGTGCAATTTTATCTAAGTTAAAACCCCCTTGAAAAGTGTGGGAGGGAGAAGAAAACCTGATGCAGTTTTCTCACATGGCCAAATACAGGCTTATAGCATTGATCAAGTACTGTTTTTGTTTGCTGCAGACCTGGGTGCTTTCACTTCTGACCATGGGCTTCGAATCAAAACCTGAATGGGGAGAAGTGCAGAGAAGGATAGTCTCCTCCTGTCTCCATTTCACTGCAGCTCGAGGGCTGAACTTGGAAGTAGTGATGGGAAGGGTTGGGAGAGGGAGAGGTAGGAAGTGCTTGACCTAAATCCAGCAGCAAGGATGGCTGATTAGTAGCAAATTGGTTTGAACAAGCTACCCAAATTGTTTGGATTAAGAGGTCCAAGTCATCTTAGTCACAAATGAGAGTGGATATCCCAGAAAGTCTTTTTTCAGCTCTGTGTTTCCAATTTAACTTTTTTGGATCAAAATGCCAGGATTTCTATCTATGCATCTCACTGCTTCAGTTTCTACTTGTGTGTAAAAATGGTTGTGAAGCTGATGGTCTAACAGTTGTTGGGATCTTGGAGGAAGTGATCATCTCTCGTTACAGCATGAGCAGAAGAGGATTTTTTGTTGTTTCTCTTAGGCTAGGGATTTTGTTTGTTTTATTTCCCTAGAAGCTTCTTCATGAGACATCAGCAACTATTTCGTTTCTATGTCTCAGAGCCAGTGGCCATTGCCAGCAGTGATTTGTGATTGTGAGTCAAGATTAGAACTGCAAACAAACAGGGCTTCAGACCTTCAGAAGCTCAGTTTGAGCTGATGGTCCTTTTAACAGCACAATAAAGACTAACAGTTTACAACCAGAAGTGGAGTAGTGCTGTAATGGCAGTTAAAACCTTTGCCAGAGAAAAATGGACATTTCTGAAGCTCTGCTAAGTAGTTTCAGCCATGATTTTCTCATTGACACTTCTCTTCTCGATGTAACCATGAATTTCTGCCACTTTGTCCTCAAATTTAGAAACATTACACATTATGGCTAGTAGGATTTCACGACAGTCTGATATTACTCCGTGTTCTCCTACAAGTAAAGAAGAAAAAAATCCAAACCATAAAACCTCCCAAAAACTTGTCAAGTGTTTTTTATTCTATAACCCACTTCTTTACACAGCTCTACTAAAGCAACTTCTTTTTTATTATTATTGCTTTTTGCATATCACTCTACCATTAAACTTGATTACTGAATTACCAAAAAAAAAAACCAAGCAAAAAAGCAGAAGATAGTTCTCAGTCTCCTCTTCAAAATTATGGGGAAGCCAATTCTTTTAATGCACCTTGTTATTACAGTTTTAAAATATGAGAAGATATTAAAACCCCAAAATGGAAGGAAAAATCTATCTATTGTATGTGTTTGCATAAATGCAGGAAATACGCCTTTTAGATTTTCAGGTTTGATAGGTCATTCAAATTGCAAGAATGACAACAAAAACTTGTCTTGACAAGGAGTCTGAGCCAAGAAGTTTTGGAAAGCCAACATTTTCTAGGGTGACTTCAGTTTTGTCTCTGAGAGTCAGCAAAAAGTTGGGGGGGTTTTGTTTGGTTTTGTTTTGGGGGTTTTTTGTGGTTTGTTTTTTTTGGGGGGGAGGTTTTTTGGTTTGGTTTGGTTTGGTTTTGTTTTTTTGTTTTTTGTTTTTTGGGGGTTTTTTTTGTAATTGCAGGGGACATCCACTGCAGTTTAATAGAAATTTAAAGCATTATCCTGACATGCACTTTCTGATAGTCAGGACACAAGTATATTTCTAGGCAAATTATTTCAAGGTTGTTTTTCTACCAGCCTCACTCATACAGTGCCAGCTGTTTTAAAAATTCATCTTTTCTTCCATATAGATTACTCCTGTAGTCCTGGGTTTTCTTAGAAGTCTTCATTGTTAGAATTAGAGTTCTCAGATTCTGCACATGTTTACAAGAAGTCATAATCATGCTTGACTTTACTTTCCTCCCCAGCCTTAAGTGCAGATTAGAGCAAGTGTTTTGTCTATAGAACAAAAAAAAATCACCAGAAAAACACCAGAGGTTCAGTGTTGCTTTCTAAGGGGTCCTTATATTTTTTGCTGGAAAAATATCTTGGCATTAATGATTTGATTGTTTATGCTTTTGTTTTCTGCAACAACTTTTGTTACAGCTTTTATAATCTCTTTTTAAAAACACAATATCTGAATTTTCACCACCAAAATCTTTGTGCCATTTAAAATGATACCCTTCAAACCCAAGGGAAGTGGCAGGAGGAATTTTTGCACTTGGTTTAAGCTAACAAAAGAAGATCATTAAAGTTTGATCACCTTTTTAAATAAAGCACTGCTGGAAAAGGAAAAGCAACTGCTACTGGCAGACCAGATTTTTTAAAATTTATTTTTGATATCAGATGGTAATAACTATGCACTAGATTATCTAGTAAAGGACCTGAGAAAGAAAGGTTTTTTCAAACTTCTCTTTGGAGAAGCAAATGAGGTCAGGACTTGTCCACAGAAGTAAACTAGTTCTGTGCTGCGGTGGGTGGGAGTGGTTCAGAAAGTTCATGTTCTGGGAAAAAAAAAAAAAAAAACACAGGAGGTTCAGGATGAGGCAGAGGAAGGGCCCAGCCCAATAACTACTTCAATCATAGCAATGTCTTGCATGATTTAAAGTGAAAATTGATTTACTTCTTGTCTATGGGCAAGTTATGTGCATTTTGGTGACCTGTGTGAACTGCAAGTTCACAGTGGATGCAGTTCTGGGAAATTGTTCTCACACTGCTGAGCAAGTTCAGAAGTTGGCATTATTCCTAAATGATGACCATGAGACCAACTTTTGATGAAAAGTCATAGGCAAGAAAGCAAAGATTCTTACAGTGAGAGAAAATTTTATGTGTGAAATCTTGCTATGGACAAGAGAGGCAACATGCTTAACTTGATCCATATGTTTACAAAGCCATGAATTTATTTTTACCTTTTCTTAAATATTAACAGTGTAAACAGAATTTTTAAAAAAAATCTAATTGCAGTAATATCAACAGCTCATATGGATATGAGATATCATAGTGTGACAACTTAATGACTAGAGACATTCAGGAAAAATTTGGCTTGCATATCATCCTCCCCTAGATAGTACTGTAATCTTCCCTGAGACTGTAGGATGTTTTGAAATAAGATGTCCTTGTATTGATACTATTCTACTTTTATAGCTCACTTGCAAGGCAGGCACACAAACCACTCACGGCTTTTTCCCCCTGGTGGATTTTTCTTGAAAGATGGAATGTTCCAAAGAAGCCAAAGCATCTTTTATCAACTAAAATAGTGAGGAAATCCTATGGTTGGTTTCAGAATAATATTTTGCTTTCAAGAAAAAATCAACATGATAAAACCCATTCCTATTACCCATGTATTTTCTTTCTTTTTCTGTTGTGTTTGTTTGTTTGTTTGTTTGTTTTGGGGGGTTGGGTTTTTTGGGTTTTTTGTTTGTTTGTTTGTTTTTTTAATTGGGTGGAAAACTAAAGAGGTAAGGTATTAAAATGTGACCTATCCAAGTTATCTCTGAAGACATCATATGAAGGAGTCTAGATAATGGTAAGGTAAAATAATGTGGGATAAAATGTGATTACTAAATCAAAAGGAACTTGAGGTTGAGAGTGGAGTTACCCAATAAAAAGAAATGAAAACTGTATGACATACTTGAACAAAATTGCTAAGGGCATCTTTGCAATTAAGATGCTTATACCTAAGAAGTTAGCTGTGTATTGGATATTGTGAGGGATTGTTGGGGTTTTTTGTGGGGTTTTTCGTGGGGTTTTTCCCCCTCCCCTCAGCCTTGTTCTTTGAACATAAGATAATTCTAATAGCTTTTTTTTTTCTCTTTGACTGAAGAGCTTATCTCTTCCATTTTTAATACACTTCCTACAGTAAAGATAGCTGTCCTGTTCTGATGGGAAGAAGTTTGATGTCTTAATTTCTGTAATATAAAGAATGATTTCTATTTGGTGACTGAAGGTCTATATCTAGGCACAGATCAGCTGATATGAACTAGGAAATTTCTGTAGGGCTTAAATAGAAGTAATATTCATATCCACCATATAAGACCCTATAAAAGTTTAAAGTTTAGCATCATTCTTCTAGTGTACAGATGTTGTTTTCATCTGGTAGTATTTCTTCTCCTCACAATGAGAAATATGAGCAGAGGTATTCCTCTGTATCTTTATATTCCTGAGTACCAGTGTTGATTATATAATGTATGTGTGTATCATATAAAAATTATTATCCTTTGTACTGATCTGTAGAGTTTGGAGTCGTGCTCATTACCAGCCTTTTACTTATCTTCTTGTTCTAGGCTTCAGAGTCAGATATTTATTAGCAGGCAATTGATGAAGTTATTTTTTAATCACCTTGACCACATACAGCTTATTATCATTGTCACTGACTTGTAACTCTATAGTAGCTGAGTTCACAATCACACTGCTTCACTTCCCTAGGCTATAGAGCTGGAAAATGGTTTGTGTTTATGCTTAAGGCCTTTATTTGATCACATCTTAGAGTGTTGTCACTAGAAGACTGCAATGATTTCATACTCAATTTCTACAGTTTCCTGAGGTCTCATGCACATGGTCCCAACTCCCTGCCCTACCACTAAGTAAGTGTTCTCTCTCGGGAGCCAAAAATTGTCTTTCATTGATGCCTTTGGTCATATGTGAGACTGAATTCCCTGGTTGCTCCATTTTCCTGGTTTTAATCTCCAAGATTTACTTTGACCCTGCCTCTTTTCATCACTGGTCCCTAGGGACTGATTTAAAGTGGTATGAAAAGGGCAGATGAGGGGGATTTGCCTGAAGCCACAAGCAGTTGTGGCCATACTTGTCAGAGAAATGGCAGTATGTGGTAGAAGGCAGGGAAACAAATGATACTAAATAGACATTGAATAAGGCCCTCAAAATCTACCCACTGCATGTAGTCTGCAACTTCAAGACCCTAACACAGACTCAGTACAGGTCCAGCAATGCAAAATGGGTGTGATACCCTCTGATTCATATTCCTGACAACCATTTCCTGCCTGAAGCACACAATGAGTAGCTTCTTCAGGTTTAATCAGTAACATGAAGCCTAGATGAAATTCCAGTTGCCTGGAAATGATAATAAAATGATTTTTGGAATTTTTTTTTTTTTTTTGCCTCTAAAGAAACTAAGAGTGCAGAGTAGAAAAATTATTATTTAGTTTAGTGTGGTAGAATTCTGAATGCATATAAACCTTTCTTATTACTCATGAGGAAGGTTCAGCTCAGGTTTATCAAACCATAGATATGATTAGATCATTTCTAAGTCTATTTAAAATGGTTTTCCTCTATGTCAGAGTCAAATTTTATATACATTGCATGACAGCTCATCAGCTGTATTGTGTGGGAAGAAGATCTGGGGGTCCTTATTACAATCACAACTGTTCTGGAAAATCTGGAGTCAATTGGTAACTGGTTGTGTTCCTCAAAGAGCATTACTGAAGGATTCCACAGGAATGCTGGTAAACTGTTTTTCTTCTCAATATCTGCAGGACTCTGCCAAGAGGGAAAAGACAGACCATAGACCCAGCAGTGTGGTAATTTAACTTGCTTTCAACACTGGTGCTTCATATTTAATAATTCACAGAATCAAATTTTGGATGAAGGAGAGCTGTTGCAAAGTTGTTTCAGCCAAGATGTAGGCTTTGAAGAAATGTTTGGACGTGGTATCTCTCTTCTGCCCTTCTCCTCCCTGAGGTAGCAGCTGCAGTATATTCACTCAAATACATTGCAATTCATGCCAGATTAAGGATGTGAAAACTTAAGGATATGCACTTTGCAATCTAAAGTTTTAGGCTCATTAGAGCACCAAGCCACAACTAGCATAAAAGGGGAAAGAAAATGCCTGAAAACTATGGAGAAGCCCTTGACTTGGAAGAAGAAATCTAGGTTTTGACCATTTATGGGAAATTCTAGAGGCATATACATTGCAATAAATTGCAGCAGATTATTGAATTATTGAAAATTAATGAAGCTATGAAGTCAACTTTTTAAAAAATATATATATTTCAGGTAAGTATATATACATACATATGTGTCACTACATATATATAGTGAAAACAAGCTTCTTCAGAATATATTTACTTGTTGGCCTAAGCTGTACTAGTTATTTTACTTAGAGAATTCTCATGGCAATTTTGGTAGCATTTGCTGATTTTTATTTTGTATGGACATGATATGGATATGTTTTAGTTATATCAAATCTCAAAGATTTATGGGATTTACAGACTATTACAGCTATGGTTTCTCTACCAGGATTATGATTCCTTCTGGTTTTTTCTGTTCAGAGTTCTCTTCCATTAAGTATAAGCATAAATATGTGCAGAGCCTGATACAATTAAATGAGTTATAAGAACTTTTCTCTTGGAGTCAACCCTCAACTTTCTTGTAAATGGAAGTAAGAGAAGAGTCCAAAGCCACAAAAAAAAAAAATCTCATATACTTGATATTAGTATGCCTCAATCAGTTTTTTTATTTAAGAATAATCAGCAATAATATATTTTAAGTTGAAAGGTATGACCATACATACAAAACAGGATCTGTATTATAAGGAAGATAATATTTTAGTTGTCTGCATAATGTTTATTGATAACACTGCCCGTGCAACTTTGCATAGAGGTATTCAATATATAATGAACTTTAAAAGTTAGTCCTCTGGCTTCTGCAGTGGGAATTTTAAAGTGTGTGCAAAGAAGTTACTGTGCAACATGAGAACTGTGTTGTGCCATTTTATGTTTCAGCAGGTAAGACCCAGTCTTGTTTATTCTCCAGCACAAACCATGGGCTGGCTGTAGGAGGTCAGGCTGGGAAGTTGCTCATATTTGACACTGCAGCATTCAGGAGTGATGAATATTTAATTAGGCAAGTGTGGACTGTGGGGGAGGTTGAGGCAGCTCTAGATCCTGGTTGACTGTCTGCAGTATCATCTTAGAATGTTGTGTGAAAATGAATCCTTGGGGTAAGCTTCAAGGACACTGAGTAGGTAAAAAAGGCATTCTGACAGCAGCTAGCTCAGAGAAGATAGAAATAATAGAGATAAATGTTTTAAGTATTTCTGTTATACTAGTCAAAGATGCTGGTGGGCTAAGCCAACATGTTTTATTAGTTTACATAAATGTATTAGAAAATTCAGTTTGAACCTATAGAGTCTGGGAGTGTAACAGCAGTGAAAGTAATTTATTTTACACAGGTATCAGCTATCAGAATAAAGTACATGCATGATTTGTTGATATTATGCAAACAGTGTGAGGTAGCACTCATTTCTCTGTAGTCCTATTTTAATCACAGCAACAGAGCTGTTTGAAGATATTATTCTTAGCAAGATTTCAGGAGAAATTAAAAACTATAGACAAAAGAACAAGACTATTAATTTTCGGTAGCATAGGCCAGGATAAAAGTTTCTTACTATTTTGTGTTCCACATTTAAAAACATTGCATGCAGTTTGGATAAGTAACGGTTGGGCTAATAAGAAGGTCTTAATTCTGCTATGAAGAGTATAAAAAAAAATTAGGTAAATAAGTCTGTATTTGTAACCAGAGACATTAGCAGTCCCCTCACTCTCTGTCCTGGGCTCTGTGGAAGTTATTGTTTCTACAAGACAGAACGAGATCACGTCCACATCCCATGTAGACACCCATTTTAATATGGATGGAGCACTTGCATGAGCAAGAAATAGTTTTGTGTTCCTTGTTGTCACTATAACATTCAGGACAGACAACAAAGAACAATTACCATTTTAATCTAAGTAAATTTAGCTGTCATGTTACTGCTAATCAGTTAGGAATGGAACATATGCCTGTATCTCTGCTTCCCCAGCTCATCTTCTATCACATAACCATCTCTGGTCTGTGTTAATATCCAAGGCTAAATTTGGGCAAATGACGTGCAAGAGAATTTTTGTTGCCATTCACTGGCAGTGGCTAAAAGTGGCAGCTGATATTTTCATGGACATCACGAATAATTTGGAATTACTTCTGTGGCTTCCAGTGACTTCTGTGATGAATGGCTCTCATTTGGCTGCACCCACTTGAATAATGATGGCGAACTCGGGACACCTCAGTGCACAATACTGTCAAGTCAAGAAGTATAAGTGCACAGAAGAGCTATTAAAATAAATACAGTAAGGATAGGGACTGTGATTTAAGAGGACCCTTACTTTTATGACAGGCAAGGAGCAACTGAAAAGAGATCTGATGGTGGTCATCTACTTGTGGCAGCTGTTTATTATGCTCTATTGTAAACATCTTGCAGAAACACCTTGTGCTCACCCATCTGTTTGTTTCTGCCCATCTGTTATTGCTTGCCATGTGCTTAAGTTGTAAATACCACTGTTGTTTGAAATAAAAAGGTTAAAAATCCTTTGATTAAAAAAAAAAAATCAGTTATTGAATTCAGTGTTTGCATTAAGAAAAAAAAAAAAACAAAACCCAAACCTCTTACAAGCCTCTGGAGTCAATATCGAGGAAAGTCTGTACAGGTTTTCTGTGCTCCTGGATAACTTCCTGTGGTTATCCTTTCTGATGAGGTTGAAGCACTTAATTGAGTTGATTTTCATTGTGAGATTTCGATTTGCTTTTAGTCAATAGCAAGGGCTAGTTCAGGAGGAAATTTTGTTTTTTGAAGTCAGAGTATTGTGTGCAAATGAAAGAGGTTTACAAGGCAAATTGCCTGCAGGAAGCCAATCAGCTTGTGCTCTGTACAGGTCATTTCAGCTTCTGCTGGCTTTTTTTGTTCCCAGACTACCAAATTTATATTTGGTATGCACTGTCATCCTTATTCTATGGGTTTCTTCTCATCAAATATTTGTGATGGCTTTTTTTCTTTCTCTCCCTAAACTATTATATGTGCTTTTGGCATTTGAGTCTTTGCCATTGTTACTTAATATGACAACAGCCATATTTAATTTTTTTTAATGTTTTAAGAGATTTTTTCTATTTTTTTTATTAAATAAAATCTGTATTTAGTGACTTTTTCTTTCTCAAAACATAACTATAATGCTAGCTAATTTAGCATTATTCACGATTTTATGCCAGTCTATTGCAGTGATCAGTTCTGAGACATGCAATACTTTTGGGGTTTATATATTTTTTTCTTTTTTGAAAGAAGAGTCATCCACATTGTCCCAGGAACCTAAGCAATCACTGGTTTTCTTTACTTACTTTAAAATGTGTGTTTCAGTTGTTGTTAATGTAGTTCTCTTATGGTTTTGTCTGGGTTTTTTTATAGTGAAATATTATTCCTACTCAGGAACAAGTGAAGCAATACTGATACATACCTGCCAATAATGATCAGCTCTGAACTACAATATTGGTGTAGTTTTTTTTCTTTTGTAGTGTTAGACTAAAGCTATATCAATGTGTACCCTCCTTTAAGGATGGTTAGGTTGCACTTCAGTTGACAACAGGTGGGCCTGGGGCATGGACCTAGGATGATGAGACCCTAATAGAAGTTATAAAAATTCATGTGGAATTTCATCTTTGGACTGAATAGAATTTAATTTCATACATTTTTCGTTTTGTACTGCTTCTCGCCATGGTGACAATGATTTTTGAGATTTGTCTTGTAGCCTGGTGTAGAAATCCTCACAGGAAGAAAATATTATTATCAATTAATTTATCCTGACTGTGCTATAGTATGCTTTGTACATTCAGGGAAACGTTTTCATTTTGTTTTTAAACTTGACTGCAGCTGTTGACAGTCTTTTACAAAAACTGCATGTGTTTGCTTCCTTGTCATTTCATTCTTGCCAGGCACTTCAAAACAGAGTTATTTTGTATTTTATATTATACTAGGAGCCAACCAGCTGAATTTGGTGAAACGATTTGAAAATCTAGTTTACAAAGAGCTTTTACTTTTTTCTTCCATTTGTTTTTCCTAATGTTT
>VZSR01003371.1:14710073-14745222 GCA_013398615.1 Brachypodius melanocephalos | reverse complement strand
TGAAACTGGCATAACCATATGTTCATACTTAACAGTCTGCAAGGGCTATCTTAATTGTGAGTCTGTATTAACAGAAAATATTTTCTCAATTTGTTTAACATTTGAATTCTGTAAGAACATTAGAGATGGATGATGGCCAGTTCAATACCATGTTTGGATATAAAGTTAATGGCCAATCTGGAAAATAGCAGTGGTATGTTGGCTTGGAGATGTGTGGGCACTGAACTACCTGCTAACAGCACTTTAGTCTTTCACTGGTTATTCTGTGTGACTGGCTCTGATACAGCCAAACAGAAACAATAGAACTGATAAAACTTAATGCTGCTTTGTGGCTGGTGAAAGCCAATATTGTGTCCCATTACACTGGCAGTCACCTGTTCATGGGCAATAACACAGTGACTCTGGTTGTCACATCACCACTGTTCTCTTTCCTGGTGTGGTGGTCTTTATTTGTTTTACTGTGTTTAGAATTAATTTCTAAACTGAAGATCAAATTAATTTGTAACATTTATATTTTCTGTGTATAACCCAGCTCATTTAAATTCCACTATAGATTTTTATGTGTCCCTGCATTGGTTTGGATATTGACTCGTGTGAACTCTTCACTTGCCTCCTGTCTCTTCATGATGACAGCCTGTCATGGAGGAAAAGACAATTCACTCTAATACTTCTTTCATTTCCAAAATTGAAATACTGACTTTTGAAGTAATTTAAAATCAAACAAATGAAAATCTGTCTGAAATTAAACTCCTGAACTTTTCACTGCAAAAAGCTGTCAAAATTGGAGCAATTCATTTTTTAAGCATTATCTAAGACATTACCTTTATATTCTTTTTTTTTGAGTGCAAATTTGTCTTTGTATTTTTAACTGAAATGTTAAAATGTTAGCATGTTTGAAGTATGTGTATGATTGGACCTAGGGAATTCACTTCTCTGAAATGCTTCAAAGAATTGAAAATTATTTTATATTTTAAGTTTCTTTTTAAAAGCTACAGTAAGTATTCTAAGGGGTAGAATTATAGCAGCAGAAACCCTCCTGCTACTGAGGGTTTCTGCTACTTTTGAACATTTTGAACATACAACAGATATTGATTATTATTAGATTTCTGCAGTATTGAAATCTAATATGTAATGCAGTATTAACTTGTCATTAATTCTGCATTTGAAGTTCTATTCCAAATAATATAGATGCCATAATTTTAGAAACTGTTTGTCATTACTGTTTCTTCAGAATACATAAACCACAAATAAGCATATATAGTATTATTCTCTGTATGTTTATATGTGTGTGTATCAAATAGACTCTTTAGCTTTTAAAACTGGTAACAATTTGATTTACCCTTTTAAACTTTTTGTGGAGTGCCCATCTAGGCAGTGCAATTAAATTTAAATATAAATTTAAACTGTTTGGGATGGAGAGAAAAAAAATCTGTTTTCATTGACACCTATACTTCATTAGTTTAAGAAATGGAATAAATCTGAAAAGAGGTACTAGATTTTATGCCTGTTAATCTGTTTTTTGTCAGCAGATTTGTAATTTTTCAAATACCCTTTATGAGGCGTGTGAATAAAATCAAACAAGATTTAGAATTTGTGCATTGCAGACCTTTCTGTGACAGCTATTGTAAACTTCAGTTAATTTCAAGGAAAAAAATGACAATTGATCATTTATATTTGATTTATAGTAGTACTTGTAAAGGTCAGCAAAAAATAGATTCCTTAGTCAACTCAGAAAATAGGAATTAGGCTTTTCTGTCATTTACTCATCAAAAGTTTGTCCATAGATTCTTTATTCCAATTGCTACATCTGGTAACATTCATTGAAGAATTTCTTTGAAAATCCCAGGTCAGGTTTTCTACTCAGATGATTTCCTTGGGACAAGGACATGATGTGAGTTGGGCCCTCTGATTTCTGCAACACTTAAAAATGGAGAGTTGCTGGTCAAATGTGGTGTTGACACACACCAGCTTGGGGCCAAAAAATTTGGGTTCATTTCTAATCAATTAGAGTACAGATAGTGTGGGTACATACACCTAGGAAATCAACCATTTATTTAGTTTATCTTGGATTATGTAAAAACTACGATTTTTACCTTTATAAAAATATATATTTAAAATGTACAAGTACACCCAGTTTTAAATAAATCCCTCTTCTATACAATGTTAATTTTCACTTACAAGTTCTAAATGCGCTCGTATCAACATCTCTCGGGTACAATCAGTCCTCTTACCATCTAATTCACAGTCATGATGCCTATGGAATCCACAGCAATAAAATCTGCAGAGCCTTCTGTTGCAAATGCATCTGAAATTGCTTCATTACTGTAAATGTGAGGCTAATGATTATATATATTTAGTCAATTTCCCCAAATTATCATATGTTTGTTCCCAGACAAACAAATATTAAACACCAATGATAAGCTGCTTTTGAATTGCTGCACTGCAGCCTAACACAAGTTTTGTAAGGTGCTTCCATTACTGCTTCAGAAAAGGAGGTAAAATATAAGGGAAATCTAAGGAATTGTCTTCATGTGCAAATTTAATTGAAATTAAGTAAAACTGCTACAATGCAGAGGAATCAGAACTGAAGTGACTTCATTTTAATTTAGCATAATTCATTTCTCAAGGAAATGAAACAAAATTCTATTTTAATTCTGAATGAGTGGGTCTCAGTAGTGACTGAATTAATCTTAACCATTCCACCTTACTGATAATTAATAATTAACTTCCCTGAGTAGCCTGGTGCACAGGCTGGTCAGGATTCCTAAAAGGGCATCAGGGCTTTTTAGTGAGGACAAGAAAAATTTTAATATATTTAATCAGCTAATGACTTTTTAAAATGTAACCAAATGAAGAAAATTAGATGCAACTTAATGTCAAGAGAACTGAAAATATAAAGTAAGACTTTAAGGAAAATTAAGAGTGAGGGTGAGGAGAGAGGATGGGGGAGAAAAGAGAGCACAAGTGACACTAGTATATTAAATTGTGCATTTATGCAGAGCCTCTGATACCTCTATGTTATTGTGTATCAGATTCATCCTTGGTGTAAAGCTGCAGGCAAATCTGTACCAATGAAGAATTTGATCTGAGAGGAATATTTACAGCATGGTGTGGTGTCATGTCTTCACTCTCAGCCCTCTGAACCTCCAGCATGGAAGGCAAAGTTTTTACATATTTATTTCTTCAAAATTGGGCTGATTTTTGAATCCAGTGAGTTACAATAGTAACTGAAATGCATGTTGGGGAAGACAGAATGCTGGTGGCTGACAGTCACTACTCACTTTCAGTTTGATGTATCTGTTATCCTGACTGCTGGTTTGGGGAGTTTCGTTGCTATTCAGGCACTCTCCCTCTTGCCACACACAGGTGAATTTAAGTGCTGCAACATCCCCCACGTTCACATTCACAATGCTCTGAAACTTTAATGCTGAGTGACAGATTGAGAATAGAAACAGCAGGGCATTCCTGCCCTGTGAAGACTTAGCAGATGAAGTGCTTGAAGCTCCTCAAATAGCTACTGTAGTCTATTGTGAGAAGCTAATTGGATTGTATGTATTGCTTACAGGAAGTTCTGGCCTGATCTATTAAATTACCTACCTGTTGTCTGTACAGTATCGTACTGTGACAGTAATTGAAATGTCATCCTGTTGAGACAGTATAGGGCTAAGGCCAGTCCTTTCATGACTAGTCTGCTGAGATGTTTTCATCAATCAAATTGTACCATATAGTAAAAAGATGTCCTTGTTCATCAAGGAGGAAACTGCGCTTCAAAAACGAATAGAATTCGTGTAAAATATTGTGGAGTGGGATGGTGATGTCACACAGCTGAGGATGACAAAAGTGATTAGGGGGCTCTTATGAGTCTTACGTCCATCTCTGTAATGAGGAGAGGCTGTGGGAGCTGGGCCTGTTCAGCCTCAAGAAGAGACAACTGAGAGGGGAGCTCTCAATATCTTTAAGGGAAGGGTGCCAGGAGGATGGAGCCAGGCTCTGCTCAGTGGCAGAGGGACGAGAGGCAATGGGCAGAAACTGATGCCCAGGAAGTCCCACCTGAGCATGGGAAAGGAGTTTTACTGTGTATATGGTTGCACATGGAACACATTGCCCAAAGAGGTTGTGGAGTCTTCCTCACTGGAGATACCCAAGAACTGTCTGGACACAATCCTGTGCCATGTGGTCTGGGATGGCCCTGCTTGTGCAGGGAGGTTGGAGCAGATGGTCCACTTCCCAACCTCATCCATTCTGTGATCCATCTTGACAGTGTAAATAGGCAGTTTGCTATGTGTGTCCCCCCATTAATAAATTAGTAGTAGCACTGTTATCTCCTGTCTTACCAGGTAGAGTTCATTTGTAAAGAGAGCCACGTAATGATAGAAAATAGAGTGTTTACATTTTCAGTGCTTTTCTGTTTACTTTTAGCTGTATTGCTACTGATCAAAGTCAGAAAATTTAGGTTTAAGATTTTCTTTCTACTACAGCTTACCTGTAAGATAAATGTATACTGTGGCATTGTATGTATGGCTGTATGAAGAACAACAACAAATGTTTACAACACTGTTCTTTCCAAACAATACAAGGCTTTAGTTTATATTTTGTACTACTACTTTTTTTTTTTCCAAATTGAGTCAATCTGCATCAGATACCATATCTGTATTGCACCACAACTACTTAAGAAATACCACCAAAGTGTGCACTTGTGGATGAAGCATTCCACACTTAAATAGACTGAGTACTGTAACTACATCTATACCTTACCTGGAGGTGCATTGGCTTTAAAATCTTACAGGGCAGAGGATGAGAGGCAGAAATGGTTGCACCACAGTGAATTGAAAGAATGAAGCAAATATTGTGCTGTGTCTGTGGATCTGGGAGCTGTGAAGGGGAATGTGCAATGGTGGAGCTTTAGCAAGCTGGGCCATGGAGGAGCAGAATTTGAAGGAAGAAGCCTTCAAATGCATATAACTGTGTCTAGAGGGCACTGGGAAGATGATGGCTGATGGAAGGATCCTGCTTCATGTTTGTGCCCACTTACAGGCTGAAGCAATGTGAGAGACCCTCACTGCACTTACAGCTCCCTGCAGTTTGAATATGGCATAGGAAGCATTGCTGAAGGTCAGTAATTAGAAGATGAGTAGAGCTCACCTTAAATTTTTCTGAATTATCTCTATGCATTTAAACCTCACTTATTTTGTCTCTTTTACAGGATAGGTTTGTACTCACAAAACTGAAACTATATACTAAAAAATTCCTTATTTTTTTTTTAAGTTCACAGTGGCACATATATATACAGAGTTAGGTGCTTTGCTTTTGCTACTTTCTGTTAAGTCCTTTATAGTCTAGAAAATTCAGATCTTGTAGTACTCGAAAGTATACAATTCTTCCATTTTAACAGTTCTGTATGGTTGCTCTTAAATTCTTTTTATACTTCTGTAAAAATTCAAAACATTTTGTTTGCTTTTAAACAGACCTGCTGTAAGCTAATGGTTTTTCAGACCTATGAATTAGGAGAGTATGTTTCCATTTTTCAGTACTTGTAGTCTGTCTTGATTCATCACCCTGTAGTGTGAGGTAAAGTTGGTTTTCCTACCTGCCTTGTATTGTTAAGTCAGCTGCTTGGTTCCATCTGCCTGCTGTCTTTGATCCCTTCATCCCTGGTCTCTCAGTTCCATGTGGACCTTCTGCACTTCTTCCACTAACTCATCACTGAATATCATAAGTGGATTTTTCTAGCTTCGTTATTAGTCCTGTTTTTCTGGACACTTATGAATATGCTGAACATTTGGAGCTTTAGCATTTACCTTCTAGGGACTCCTTCACTACAACTTTCCTCTGATGTGATGTCACTGCCTGTAACTACTCTATTTCCTGCCTTTGTCCTTTGTAGACAGCCGATGGCTTCAATATCAAAGTCACAGGTCTCCTGGATTCAGGAGCAGAGTTAAAAGTCCGTTTTGTTGTTGTTTTTTTTTAACATATCATTAAAAACTAGCAGACTCCTAGAAGTAGTGAATCCAAATCAAGTAGTCATACACATCCTGAAGGGAGCCGATGCCACGAGACTTGCCCCAAAAGATCAGTGTTCTCCTTACAACCAGTCCACTGTGTGCCACTCATTTGTTTAAATGAATTTAAAACTCTTGGCATTTTTTGACCTTTTCTCTTTGCTTTCTACTAGAATAACAAGGTATTAAAACACATTACCAGTGCAGAATGTATCTATATAAGCCACTGTGAATTTCTTCTAAACAGAACAAGCACAATGACTCTCGCTCCAGTGCTTTGTGAGACTCAATAATGCCTTTGAAGAGATTCTTCCATGGATGCTACTGGCAATCATTAAGATTTGTCATTCTAAGACAACAAATGGTTGACTAGGTAGAATGTGAAGCTGAATTGAGACTTTTTTTTCACCACCAATTCCCTGACAAGGACAAGCTGGTTCAGCTCATGGGTAAGTACGATGGGACCCGGTGCCCACATTCTGCTGAAGTCCAAGAAAATATGGATAAAACTGCTGCCTGTGCTTTGATCCTTTCCAGTCCTGGGGCAGAAGTCATTCTGGTACAATTAAGTAGCTTGGTATCTGTCTTATGATGTAGGATTAAAGACTTAGCATTCCAGCACTGGATTCCTGAAAAGTCCAATCAAGAAAATACGTCAAAGGCATACAAATGCCTAAGTGCAGTAGCACACGACTCAATACAAAGCAAAGTTGCCAGGACAACTCTCTTTCAGAAGTGAGTGATAAGCTGCTTTAATATAATTCTACAGCAGTCATACCCTTTCCTCATCCCAGCCAGAGGCTGGAATACCTTTCTCAGAAGGTCACCTTCCACATAGCTTCTTTTTACAGCCCAATTTGTTAACCTCTTCTCTCAGGCAGTTTGTTGCACAGTATCCTGTCTCCTAGTGACACAAAAAACCCCTACTGGGGCTACTAAAAATTCATCATGTGCAATTTGTTGTAGATTTTTTTTCCTTGCTGCCTCCCCAGACTGAGAGCAGTAGCTGTTGGAAATCGAGTGCTTAAATTACATGGCAAACTATGATAAATTTCCAGACACAGAACTGTACCAACTGCCAAACTAAACTACTCATTTTCATTTCAGTTGGTCGTAAAAATGCAATCAAACATCCTGAATCCCAGATGGAAGTTCATGAAATTTAATTTGTTTCACTGTGTGCAATTTAAAAGAAAAAAAGTGTGTTCTAAAAGTGGTGGGGTTTTTTTAAGAACCCGTTGCATTTAGGCCATTGATTTTAATAGATAATTTTTACTTGACTTAGTATTTTTCTTATAAAGTTGTGTTTTAAACAATTTCATTATGCATCAAAATTTGAAAAATAAATTGCCAGAAAATAGTAAGTGTGAAGAATTCTTCCCATCATTTTAGAGTTTAAGAAGCCAGCTGTAGAAATTGCAGTAAACTGCAGGTTAGTCTTGGTGTTTGTGGATTTTTGGCTTTGTTTTTGTTATGTTTATTTGTAATTTTGTTTGCTTGTTTTTATTTTACAGTGCTGGTGACAAGAGGGCATCCACTTCTCATGCAGATGCCTATGAATGCCCCTTTGGTTCCCAGTTTGTCACAGCTCCCTTCATGCTGTTGAACTGTTGTAGTGCAGCCTGGGATCCCAGAAGGCAAAGGTCCTCTGTCAATGTAGATAGAGTGGAAAAGTTGAAGTGCATGGCCCTGAACTCAAGATCTGTGTTCTGATGTTTCCAGTTCTGTAGAAATGCAGTACTGGACTGCAGTGGGAAAAAAATCCTGGGAAATATTCTTTCCCATGAAGGCCCTTTTATATTTCCCTTTTTGTTTATTTCTTGGTCTTTAAAACATGTGATTTTGGCTCTGATTTCTGCTTTTTTTTTTTTTCTTCTTTTCCTTTGTCAAGGTATGGAGTGATGTTAAAATAACAGTTTGTTCCTGCTCGATGTTAAAATAACAGTTTGTTCTTGCTCTCAAACACATAATTAGCAGACAGCAGGGAAGAGAATTATTTTCAAAACCCAACAAATAGGTCCCCAAATGGCTGTCAATTACTGATACACAAAGTATGTAAGCTGTCAAAACTGGTGGCTGGTTTTTTGTTTGATAGCTCCTGTGATGTACAGTAGACGGTTTTCTCCTGGAAATTCAGCCTCTTTATGTTATAGAAAAACATGGCTTCAATGATAAGAAATGGTATAAACAATTTTTCATTTTTTTACTCAACTTGCTGAATTAAAAGTTCATTTTTTTAAAATGCTAAGTTTTTTTTTATTCATTAGTTAAATTTGTATTAGGAGAAAATTTGAGGAGTTTAGTGAAGTTCGTACTAGGAAAAATGCAAAGAATGTATTTTAAACATACTTAAAATATTGCATTAGAAATGTCTCCAACATGCTATAGGCCATGGAAGTAGTTGTGTATTTGCTGATAGGAAACCTCAGGCATGGGGTTTCTTTAATTATTCCATTAATATTCCAAACACTTTATTAAGGTTTTGTTCATATATATATCTATGGTATGCTCTTGTGTAATACTGCTGTAAGTCAACAGAAGGAGAAAAATTGGGTGCGGATTTCCCTGTACCCTATTCCAGTGGTTTTGTAATATACATTTAATTTCCACAGGTCCTGTGTATTGATACATCTGTGTATAGATATACCATCAAAAGAAGACCTCTAGCCCCTGGTTTCTGCTCAGTTAAGAAACAGAATTTAACTAAGAATTCTAAAAAAAATTTGCTAAACAACTTTTTGAAAAAGTTTCAAAGTATATCCAACAAACAATTCTTAAAGAAAAGATTCAAAGTATATCTGAGCAACATGTTTGCAGAATGTCCTTGAAGGACTCTGTTGAGGTACTCTAGAAAGATACTAATCTGTTTCATCACAGAAGTATCTTTTCTTAAAGACGCTGTTCGGTTTCCATCTAGTTCATTTGTTCGTTTGTTTTTATGTTTAGATAAAGATGAAGGATTCAGTCCTTCACTGTTCTGGCCTTTGCTTCTGGATGAAGTTCAGCAGCTCTTTGCCATCTTCATTCAAGAACTCTTTTACCTGACAAGCTCTTCACATTACTTACCTTTCCATCCTCTTGCCCCTGCAATGCAAGCAGTTACTCGATGGAGTTAAGGGTTTACTTTGCTCTGTAATACAGCAACAGCTTTGTCTTTCCAGTTTGTAATTAATCATACATTAAATTCACATATTCCTTAGCTAGTGCCTGCAAATCATGAGTTTAATTTCCTGACCCTTCACTGCTTTCCTCTTGCTCCTTTAGGCTTGTACAAATCCGACCACTTAAACACCACATTTGCTTTCAGGTTGTCACAAGCAATACTGATTAATAGTCCAGGGTGGAATGACAATTGTGCAGTGACCCTTTCGCAAAAATCTTGCAAAATAATCCTCCGTAAAAGAAGCAATTTGGACATAAAGGTTGGACTTGATGATCTTGGAGGTTTTTTCCAACATTTCTGTGACTCTATAAGTGATGAAAGATTGTGTATATGAAGCATTATTTACCTCAAATTGCATTGTTTTATTGTACAGGATTGCTAAAATTGCTAACTTAATTTTTTTTTTCCTATTGAAGTTGTGTTTTGGCTACAGGCTTTTTGACTTAATGATAAGCATGTATTTATGCTTCAGGACTCATTTTCTGTATTTTCATATTCAGGACAAAAAGCACTTTCATTCTGATAGATTGTGGACTAAAGATACACTTTTTTTCTCGACAGCAGTGCATTTGGGGTCTTTTGGTCTTTGTTTTATCTATAATCTCAGTCTGATTTGTTGTCAGAATTTAATTAACTGCACAAATTTATGAAGTTTACTCTGGACTTAGAAGAGGCACAGGTAGACAAGCTGGTTATTTATTTATTTATGCTCTTGTTTAGTTTTTTATGGTATGTATGTCTTTTTGGAAAAGTTTTAGAGCCCTCTCATGCTGAGCTAAGTTGAAACTGTAGGAAGCCATCTAGTTTTGGAGTCAGCTGCTGGCACTATGCTTCTTTTTCCATGAGTGTTTCTAGGGGGGAAAAAAAAGTTTAGGAACTCTCTTCAGCTCTGTTTTCTGGCTCTTCAGAAATTACATTTCATTATTTCATTTATGAGAATTGCTTTTGTTTGCTTCATTAGTTTCATTTTTGATAATAAATGCTATTTAGAAATCGTTCTGAGCCAAGTAGTCATACAGTACCCTCCTCCATTCTGCTTTAGGTGACCTGCGCTGGGTAATTGGAAGTTCTGTAGAAGATGCTTTGTCTTAATTACCAAGCCATTCTTACATTTCTGAAAAGCCTGACATAAACAACAGGTCTTTTTGTGAATACTTTGAAAGTTAACAGGCCTGGGATTTTTGCTAGCTTTTAATTCAGGCCTGTTAGTCTTCTGAATTTTGGGTAAAGAAGCTTGCTTTGTTGATGAAAAGCTAGATAGTGAGAATACATTAGAACTTTTAGCAGCTTTCAAAGCAGAAAGGTTGATAAAAATGCTTTGGCAGTAGCTGTCCTTTCATTCAAACTGTGGATGCAAATGGACATGGAAGGTGTGAAGGAAGACCATAATAAAAAGGGTATACAGAGTCTTGCTCCTAGTGCCACTGGAATCAGGAATTTCTTTCTGCCTTATACTTCTTTTTGAAAATTGTAGAGCGTGAATGCTGCCTACTGCTTGTTTTGGAAAACAAAGCACACTTATGGCTTTATAGACTGGGTGTTTCTACAGACTCCCAGGAATAAAAAAAAAACCCTATTACATTTAACAGCATCTCAGGGAAGGTGTCAGGTGGTCTCCTGGATGTGATAAAACACAAGAGAGTTATTTCTGCCTGTGTCAAGAAATTGGTGTCTGTAGCTTAGTTCAGCAATTGGAAAACTCTGATTCTGCTCTGTTGAGAACTGCCAGTCTCCTTGCTGTTGTGAAATCCCTACTATTAATAAAAGAATTTTTATCAGCAAAAGTACTTTTTTTTACAGTACTAGCTAACCCTGTCACATCATATCAAGAAAGCAATCATGTAAGACTGTGGGATTTGAGGGAAAAAAATTAAAACTGAAAAGAAAATATTTCCAAGCAGTTTTTTAATAAGACAGAATAGTGAAAATCCAGAGAAAAGGTGCCAAAGTTTTGTGACTTGCTCATGGTTATTGATGATGTTATTATTTAATTACTGCCCCAGTATTTGAATAACATTTCATTACTAAGATATTTTGCCATTGTTTCACGATCTCTGCTAAATCAGAACTTTTAGTATTTTTAATGCTTCTTACTTTAACCCAAGCTTATTGTTTTAGAAAATTAATTTGTCAAGGTCTTCCACATTCCATCAAGTCCACAGAGGATGTCATGGTTAATGAGAGCACCATTTGAGGCATTCAGTTAATTGAGTAGATGTGGCCATTTTTATAAGGTGAACTGTACATCTGTTCTCAAGATTCTGGCACTGTGTCATTTTAAGGATAACCTGAATTAGCATATCCTTTCACTTTGAGGCTACTGTTGCTTTTCCAACTTTTTTTTTTTTTCCATGTATATACTTCCTCTTCCATGCTTCCTTTATGCTATATGGATTTATGTTATTTGCCTGCTTAACCTCCTGAACTGATACATACATTAATCAGCAGTGCTGCAAGGGAACCTGATTGCATCCAGAGGTGATGACACTGGTTCTGGTTGTACAGTGTAGTTCAAGAATAATTTGAGGTTTGACCACTGCTGTTTTAAAGCCCTTACTTGATACTAACACACAGCATGTTTTTGAAGGGATTGGCATGGGATTCCTTTGTTCTGCCTGAGCCATCAAAGCACAGTCATGTTGAAACAAGCACAGGGGAAAGATTTGAGACAGCTGGTGATACTCACTTCAAGTGTTATTTCATGTTTAGCTAGTACAGAAAAAAATACAATTCTCTCTCTCCATCTCATATGAGAAATAAGGATATGTGACTGGAATGATTTTATGGGGAAAGAAAAGGGAATAAAGAGGTACATTTTACTCTCAAAAGTTATCATAACTACTTTAAGCCCCTTCTTAAAGACACCATGATATCCTTTAACAAGCAGTTTAACATTTCTGAGGAAACAGGAAGGAGGACAGTCTCAGCTGTAAAAAATAAAATGTCTTTAAGAAGGAGCTTAAAATAGTTATGATGATTTTTTGACAGTACAATGTACCTCTTTATTTCTCTTCTTTTCCCCCATGAAATCATTCCAGTGACATACCCTTATTTCTCCTTTGACATGTAAAGTGAGAGCAAGGGTTGCAGGAAAATGTATGAAAGCATTTAGCTATTACCCAGAAAAAAACTATTTCTTCTATATTTTATGAAAAGGAAAAATAACTTCCTGAGAAATAGACTATTGAGTATCCTAGACAATAACCTTGAATTTGACTATACATTACAAAATGCATCACAAATTATTTCAACCACAACCTGCAAATACAAAATTAATGCAAATAAGGTACAAGGTTCACTTTATGAACTATTTTAAGTCTGACAAAGATGATGAATGGGACATAATAAAAAAGACAGAAGGGAAAATGTGAGTGAAGACGAATGTGAAAGGTATCCTGAAGCTCAAGGCTTGTAAGTAAATAGTATTACTTTTTATATTATTTATATATAACCTGAAAGAATAGCAATTATAAGCCAAGGAGAACAGATGGTTCTTCACGTTGACTGAAAAATGTTAGGGAATTGTTGAGGAAGGATCCGTGACTTGTTGTGGAGAAACAGGAAAGGACAAGAAGTTCTCAGAAACATGGTAAAGAATGAGGCTAATATGGTTCAATAGAAAAAAAGCACAAACAAGTGGATGATTGACTAGATCCCTGGGAGAATCTCTAAATATAATGGGCTTGTTGTGCTGTCATTTAAGCAAAAATAAAATTCTAAGATAGAAACTGTTCTAGTTATGAATGAACAGATATTGTATGAATCTCATTAGACTGCATTGAAAGAACATCCAGAAGGACAAGGATTTCTTAAGATTCAAGAAAACAGAAAATTTTTTTCCTGTCCTGAAGATATATAAGTCAAATCTTATGTGAAGAAAAGTGCCATTCAAGAATTAAGTCACAAAGTGTATGCAAAGGTTTGCTGCATTGAATAGGGAAGCAAGGACTAACCACTAATACATTTGTGAGGCAAATTGTAACCCTGTGGTTGAGTGCTTACTTTGCAGGCTAGAATAGAATAGTAGATAGGACTGAAAAAAAGGGCAAATTTCTGCATTTCATTTTTTTGGAAAGAATGCCTTGGTCAGCTGCAGCAAATTATTTAAAGTAAGCTCCATCTTTTTCTGAACTGATCACTAAGAATGTAAAAAACATGTAGGTACAGTTTCTCAAGTGTTTTGTTCTGTTTCTGCTTCTTCCAATGCACTGTTTTCAGGTTTCCTCCCATGTTCTCATTGCTCAGTAGCTGTTTTATATACCACTAATTAACAAGTAAAATCATCATTCTAGTGAAAGGTGGCCCAGGGGTTGGAACAAGATAATCTTTAGGGTTTCTTCCAACCCAAATCATTCTATGATTCTATGATCTTTCTTCATTGCTCCTTAATAAAATACTGACTTGCATTTTCATAGGCAATTTTTTTTGTTTCTCTGTCCTTCACATATTAAATATTGTATATTAAAGATAGTTATACCATTTAAGCCTTCATAGTAAATAGTAACAAAAGCTAGTTGAGTTAGGAACACAGTTAATCCCATGATGTGAACAGAAAAACTTCCATAATTACCAGGAGAAGTTGCAAGCAGTAGCCAGTTTTCCTGGGGCAGTTCTCAGATCCATAATGGGTAAAAATTATTTTATTTCCATGTCCCAGTTCCTGAATAGTTTTAAAGTGAAGTTAGGTTTTAAAGTCAAGAACTGCTCAACATTGTCTTTTTTCCAGCACTCAACTTTTGAATAAATTTTTGGATACTCTAGGGCATTCTCCATGTGCTGCTGTTTCTTTTTTACTCCTCAGCAAAGGAAGCAGTTATGATGGATGTGAATCTATGCAGTAACTTTCCAGAGGGGATCTTGGGCCATGTGTGCTTGCCTCTGGTTGCCAGCCAGGAATCTGGCTGAGTTCTGCTGGAGACTGTAGATAAGAGCAGGTTCAGAGACCCAGCATCCACAGAGATGCTTGCTGCAATTAGTCAATCTTCTCAGTGATGAGTTCAATTTGATTAAAAACCTGTGCTACTCAGGTGCTGGGGAAAGAAGCTTCTTGAAAGAAATCTGCTACTTTGCTTGCAGAGTCTTCCATCCCCTAACCACTCCCCTGCTTTGATGAGGGACACGCAGAAGATGGTTTGCTGTTCCTAACTGCAGTTATATAAATATAATTTTTAATTTTCATCCTCATCATGTTTTCTCTTAATTAATCTTTAATGGCAAATTAAGTTTACTTCTTCTGTGCCCGTGTTTTTCTCTGCAGAGTCTTTATCTTAAAATATATACCACATATACCAGTGAACGAATGGCTCAGTAATACAGGTTAAAGCTGGTTTTGCTCATTTAAATTTTCCTCTATAGTCTCATTTGTACTATGCAAAATAGGACAGAGGGATCATATATCATGAAGATAAACCTGTCAGAACAACCCAAAGATATCCTTTTAGGAAAAAACCCCATACTATTAAAATAATAGATGTGCAAAACCCAGCAGAGTGATTTTACAGAAATTGCTGTAATTCAGTCAGGCCTAGTTTATCTGTATTTAGATTATTTCTGCATAGCTCTAGCTTCTATATGGGATATTTTTGTAATGAATTTTGATTTTTTTTTTCCTTCCTTTTTTTTTTTTTTTCCTTACCCTGAAAGGATTCTAGTTTTACTCTTTCAGGTAGTGAAATGAAGAGTAGCAGTTCAGCTTTGTATTTTCTCAGACCTTGTATTGCCCTCTGTTAGTATATGGCAGAGTACAGCTGAATATCTGTTTTCACTTGTTTATCCTTAAAGAAATAAATAAAATAATAAGATGTAAATATCAGGAAGTATCTTTATATCTGTATTGTCCAGCAGTTTCTTTTGGAGTGAATTATTTTAAATGTTGCTCTCCTCTTGCACTCAGCTGTGGGCTTTAAGCTTATGTGCATTAGGTATAGTAGTACAATAGAGAAGGTAATTCTGGCCTTTTAAGTTTTTTGATTCCTTGTGTGTGTGGCTGCCACTTAAGAAAACTAGAACCACTCTGCATCTTTGTATGCAGTCATTGTTTAGGCAACTTTACTTTTCTCTGCTTGAGTAGGGAGTGTGAGCAACTTGGAGCATGTGGATGGCAAATTCAGTATGCACACACAAGCTAACAAAAATATCAGACAATTTTTTTTCTTACTCTTGTAGAAAATAGTAATAAATTTCATCAGATTTTTCTTGAAAAGTAATGAAAAATTTAAAAGTACAGAAAAATATTGTTCTGTGCCTTCATGTTTTCTTTTTTTCCTTGAATTGATTATGGCTTGAAATGCTAACTCCTGACAATACAATTCTTATAAATGCACTCCCTTTAGTCTGCTGAGATTGAAAAATGAGTTCTGGAAGAGCTTATATTGCAAAAACAGTAACTTCCATTAACCCAAGAAAGTTTTGGGGTAGGATTTGCTTGTTTGAGTGTTTTTATGTTTTCTTTCTCTTCTCTCTCTCTTTAAAGCACTGGAGTCACTTTGTCCTTTTTACCCTCTTCCTAGAAAATAAGAATTATCTTTCTCACTTTCTCCTCCAGAAAGGTTGTTTTATATGATAAGGAAAAGGAAATCGGAGGGTCAGCTGTGGCACTATTTCAGACTTTCTGATATTTAGTTGGTTAGCAGATAAAGACCAACAGAATTAATCTCCTCCTTGGAGCCTTTGAGGTATGAGTACTGTGTTCCTTGGACCAGAAAACATGACTTACAAAAATTAACAAACGACTTTTTTTTTTTTTTAATATTAATGACTTGTAATATGACTTAGTTCGATATTGGAAGCCACTTTGTCCAAGGTGAATTCTATCATACACTGTAAGATCAGGTCTGTTGATTACTCTGCAGTCAGTTTTCAAAAACACACTATTTTCTGTCTTAATATAAAAAAATCTATCTTATTTATCCTTTATTAGTTTTATTTCTGAATCTCAATCATGGTGCACTAGGAAATGTGTGAGTGTCTCTGTAGCTGTACAGACATATGCAGCATTTTATACATTGAGCATTTAGCATCTCTACAATTTGATGGTAAGATAATCAAGCACAGATGCTGTCATAGAATAAATCCAGTGAAAAGATGTTCAATTCTTTTCTTTCATTTAACAGTTGGCTTGGCAGCAACACTGACTTCCCCTCACTAGAACTCCAAGAAATCTCAGTTAAAAGGGAGAGAAGCAATGTGCAATCCCAAGTTAGGATAAAATAACTTCACAGAAGTTAAAATGACAGTGTCTGGTAGATGAATGCCTGCAAAAAAGAAAACTGAAGAACTGCCTTGAGCTAATTTTGATTGGGAAATGTAGATTAGTTTCACATGAATGGACTTATTTCTGAAACTGGAAGGAATTTGTTTGTTTGCTTATGGAAATTGCAAGTGTCACTGAGGATTATCCAAGTCTAGAAAGTCAATGATAATAAATAGTATTAATAATTACAATTTTAAGCCCTCTGATAATTTCATTCATTTTTCAGAACATTTAACATTTCACAGATCTTGCAATGCATTCTTTAGAATAATATTAAAGGCTGTAGTCCACAGACTGTGGCAATTCCACTATCCTCACTGTGCCCAAGTTTCACCTCTGGTGAGAGAGTTGAGTTGCACAAAGGGGTCACTTTGCATTTGTCTTTTTATTACAGGCATGGTATTTCCCTCTGGATTTCAGAACTATGTCATCCTTAATCACTGTGTTGATCTTGTGTGACTTGCACAAGGGGCCAAATTTCCACCTGCTGTCTAGGAGGCTGGAGATGTCTAAGAGCTTGTATGATGTGTGCATATGTCTGGTTAACATTTGAAATATTCAGCAACATAGGCTGCTTGGTTGTTTTAGGCTGTTTCATTCCAGTATAAATTTGAGCAGTCTTTGGACAGAACATTTTGATACTCATCACTCTTTTGTGCACATACACAAACACACACACTCGGATACAAACTGGGTATTCAAGACTTACAGGTCTGTGCTGTTAAAAAGAGAAATCTAGCTTGCTGGGAAGGAATGAGCCTCCCTGCTCTTCTGCCCCGAGGAGGATCCAGTGACCTCCCTCTGCCTTTCTGGGGTGGAAATTGTGCTGTCAGGGCTCCATCCTGGTGTCAACACAGGACACTCTGCTCTCTGCTTTCCACTTGACTTTCAGCTTTGCTCTTAGTGTTTCTTTTTTTTCCCTTACTTAGCTGAAGCAGCATTTGTTTACCATCTTGGCTGGAAGATATTTTTCTTCCTTTTCCATCTAGTAATCAGTCTCAGTCAGAAAAAATGTCCTTTTTGCTGCTGTTAGTCATTTCAGCATGACTGCCCCGTGAAGACGTGGCAGGACACAAGACAGTTTCTCAAAGGCTACTGACGAAGGAAACTCAAATTCCCCTGGTTTCTCCTGGTCTTGGCATTTCCTAAGGGTCTTTAAAAGGCCTTCCATCTTCACATGTAGTTTAGTTCCCCATACACTTCCCAGCATCCAGATTACATGTTATGTGTGATTTAAATGAGCTGATTTTTTAGCGATGGGAGAAGAGGGAGCGGTTGAGAGGGTTACTAGGGAGCTTTCCAAGGCTAGAGGATCTAGGGGTGGAAAAAGAGGGACAAAGCAAGAACAACAAAATAACACCAGATGTGAACTGGTAAGGACAAAAATATACCAGAAAAAAACCCAAAAAAACCAAAAAATAAAAAACAAACAAACAAAAAAAAACAAATCAAAAAAACCCCAGAAAGAAATAAAAGTAGGGAAGGCAAACAATGTGGAAAAGGGGATCCAGTCTGACTTTCCAGATAAATAAAATTCTCTAACTTGAACCCTTTTTTCTATTGTATGACTGTACTCAGAAATCCATACTTTAGGGACTAGGTCTTTCATCATGAAGAATGCTCTTTTCCATTGGAACTGTTCTGTCTATTTTAATGAGTAGTACAGGTGACCAGAGAAGTTTGGTCATTCACATGGTGTCATCAGTTGAAACTTTAAGGTTTTCATTTTTATGTAAAGACTTTTCACGGCAAAAGTTCCAGCTCAGTTACAGCAGCCTCTTCTATCTGGTGCTACCGGGTGTGCTTTCTGCCCCCCCATTAATGACTTTCTGCACATACTGGAGTTAAAGGAATTTTTGAAGTAAAAAAGGATTGTTGAAGTAGGAAAAACTTGGAATAACTTTAATCTTCAAATCCCTGTTGCAAATATGGCCCTTTACTTTTAAGAGGATAATAATATGTTTCCTTGGGTTTTCAAGATAATCATAAGACCTATGTGGGTTATATAAGCTTTCTTGAGAGACCTACTAATCCATGGGAGACAACTGCCTGTTGAGATTAATCCTTTTTTTTTTTTTAAGGCATAAAAATATGAAGCTTTTCCATTTAAGCCTTGGAGTTCAATGTAGAATGCATTGACAAACTCCCTTTTTTTCCCCTCCTGCAAAGTTGAAAAAGACATTTGCAATTATGGTAATGTGCTCTGGATGAGATTTTTTTGTTGGGGGGATAGGAGAGTTGAAAGACCAGATTACATACACTTATACCTGCTTGATTAGAGATAAAAATAGTATCTCCTACTGATAAACTGTTTCATCACACAGCAGTATCTGCTGGGGCACATTTTCAAGCTATTAGAATTTCACGAATCTCACTTCAGGAATGGTTTCCTTGCTAACATGTACCTTGTGAATGTAGGTAGATAGAAAATAGTATTCTGGAGATACACCACAAACAAATGCCCCTTGTTCGTTTTTCCCTTCATGGCAGAGTCTTGATCCCATCCAGAATTATGGTAGCAAAATTGTCTACAACCATGATTTAGGAATAATTCGTCTGTCAGTTTGTTTTCCTATTACATTTTTTGCACAATCGTCTTAGCCTTTCACTTTCAATTTATCTGGTTTAGCCCTTTCACTGTGGTAAACTAAGCTGTTCTTATTGGTATAGAAGATGTCAGTGTATATATTGCCCCACTTGCAAAAGAATGATTCTTTTTGACAATAGGAATCATGCAGGAGACATCTTATATTTTATCTGTGATGAAAAAAATGTATTTCACTTCTGTCATGGCTAAGAAAGGATAGTGAATGCCCTTGAAGGATATATTTTCAAAATACAGTGTTAACTGCTTTGAAGTTGGTACTTTCTGTGTGTTGCAGTCCTAGGAATGCACCCACAGTAAATCTACAGATCACCAGAGTAATTTTGGTTTAGATGTTAGCACATTTGGTCAGATGGCATTTTTTAATAAGTTTACTAGATGGTGGTGTGCAGGTACCAAAACACAAAGCATGGATATGGATTTAGGATATTTCACACTAGTATCTTCAGGAATAGTAATAGCAACAGTACATTTTGTTGGAAAATTCTGATTTAAATTTATTTGTTCATTTGGTTGGAATTTACATTGGTAGAGAAATTTACATGGCTGGTGAGTGTTTGGGTTCCTCAAATTCTCTCTTTTTGGAAACATTGGATTATTTTTCCTTTTGGGGCTTACCTCTTGGATTACAAAATACAATCATATATCTTTGTTATGGAAGGAAAATGTAGGCTTTTATCGGTAACTTTCCAAGCATATTTGAATTCTAATGCGATTTTACACCCTTGGGCCACCTGAGACTTTTTATGTGCAATGCTGTATTGACTGTCTCAGGGATTCCATGAATACAGTCATAGATTGCATTCTCTCAGTTTGAGAAGATGCATACTAAAACACAGCCATCAGATAAACACTGTTTTTCTAACATAAGAAATAACAGTTTCAATGGAAGCAGAACATCTAAAATTAAATGATTGCAGGAAATTTGCATCTAGTGAGGAGTGACTTAGCATGACTCTAAACCTAGAGGACAGTTCTGAGGACATAAATTAATCACATAAAAAAGAGTAATTATTTTACAAGGGAAATTATACTAAATAGACAATGTGCAGTATAATCTTGCCACTGGAATTTGTTCATGAAGCTGTTTAAATGTGAAAGTGAATCTAGCAGTGTTCTGGAATTTATCATTGCTGTTATAGCAAGTGAAACGTGCAGGTTTGGGCTCTGTAGTCAGTGGAGTTGCCTGAATTTCCTGAAGGAGAAGGCAGGGTGGAAGTGTAGAGACTCTAAATAGCTTGTTGAGAGAGTGAAATCATCAGTCACTTTTGGGGGGTAAAGAGAGTAGGAGGGCTCCAGTATTTCCCCCAAATAGGAGGGAAAGTGGTTTTGTTGCTCAAACTCCCCACTCACAGTGATTCCATCCTAATATGACATGGTACTTCCCAGTTACAGAACTGTGGTTCCCTCAGGGTGTGTTTCACAGGACCAAGGGACTTTTATTTGTCCTACTGGTGGCACTTCAAAATCCTGGCATCTCACTGAAGGTGGCTGGGCTGTGAGGACCTTTCATACTTCACAGGTGATGGAGTTTAACTGCCACTAGAGGTAATCACATTTTGTGGGGGTTTGTTTTCCCCTAAGACTCATTTCTGTGCCATCTCTTTGCAACATACCTCATTGCCCCAGTTTTTGTTTCTAACTCCGTATTAGGATCTTAATGGTTTGAAAGTATCAAGAAGAGAAAATGTTCTTCCATGGGAGAGTCATAAGCTTCTTTAAGGAAAAGGAAAAAAAGAGGTAAAAACACTGATATTACTCAATTTCTTGCAACAATAATGTTGTATAAAATTGTGAATTGCAGCAATTGTGATACAACCTTGCAATCAGATCACATTTTTGGCTTCTCTTTGGAGGGTGTTATTTGCCCAGAATATTTTTTCTCATGCCACTGCAATCTTTATCTGCTTTTCTAAGCCAGCTGCTATCACAACAGCAAACCACCCTAAATATAGATGCAAGTGAATGGCTTCCCCAGAGGCACATTGGTTCTAAAAAACCAGACAACAGTAAACAGGAGAGTAATGTCCTTCAGGGATATCAAATATCTTGCATTCGAAGAAGGAGCATCCTCTGAGGAGCAGAACCCTGCATCATGAGCACAACTCTGCTTTGCTCTGTACTTACCCACCAGCCTGCTCTCCAGTTTTCACATATTTCAGTGTTCCTTGTATTTATTTTGCAACACACCAAATATTCTGTGATCTGTGATTCACACTGAGGTTTGAAACTTACAGAATCAATTCAAACAAAGTGGATTAGATAGGAAGTTTCTGAAGAGAGAGGGAATAAAATTTAGTGAAGATCTTAATTGCAAATCAATGACAAAGAGAAGAACCCACCCACCAAGCTGTGGGTTTGGGTCTGACCTTGCATGTACATTGAGCTGAAGTTGTCCAGATACAATTAATCCTGCCTTATTTTTTACTCCTCAAGGAGCTCCACTACTATATTGAAGTATATTTATAGAAAGACAATAAAGAAGCCTCTGTAATTAGTTTTCAATTAGTCTACTGCTGTATACACTGTACCTTCCCTGACTGTTTTCTTACAGATCTTCCAGTTCCACTTTGTAAAGATTATTTAAATGTAGTAATAAATTTTCTTCTCAAGTGTTAATGACTTGTTTATCAGACTTGGTTTCTCAAGTATCCTTTACGCAGTTTAAAAAATGCATGCAAAGAAGTGGAAGAAAAACGCTGATTTGAAGCAAATTTAATGTTAAAATCAGACTCCAAGTAGCCTTTTAAATTACTTATGCTCTTCTACTGTGTGTTCCCTCCACTACTACACAGTGACCTCCAGCACTTTCCTATTTTTAGAAAAATCCTAAGTGTGGTTTTAAGATAGCGCAGTTTTATTTGCACTTTCAAACATATTAAATGATACCGGGATTTGCAAGACATAGGCTAATGTTGGATCTCATCTACAATGCCAAAAAAAAAAAAAAGAAACAGGTGTTAGCAACCGCAGTATGAATATTTTCTTGCACTATTTCTTTGTCAAGCATGTATTTATAGCTTAAATATGCCCTTAGTTTTTGCACTCAAGATTTTATGCAGCTCCCCTGGATACAGATATATTAGATCAAGCCTGAAATGTTTATATTAAAGCAGTTTGGTAGCATTGATACCCTGTGATTACCGAAATAATATTGTAGGCTGCAAAAAGGAGCCAGAGGCAAAATAATTTCATTTTTGGAGGTACAATGAAATGGATTAAGTTCTCCTGGTTACATTAAAACTTCAGAGATGCTGTAAGTTGGTTAGCATTGGAGCACCAGAAGATCTCATTTAACTGACTTTTATCAGCTGGTACTGAAGATCAGTGCCAGAAAGAAACACACAAACCAGTGTACCCAAGGCAGGTACAAACCCACACCAATCAATGATGTTTGATCTCCTACAGGTTTGAGGACACAGATTTGAAAACTGGAAAGAATAATGGCATTATTTCAATCCCATATACACCAAGAAGTAGTATTCATTGTGTCACACCTTTTTTAGTTCTTGGTTGCCTGATAGACATAGTGTTCAAAGAAAGAGGGTGGTGTTGATTTTTCTGCTCTTCTTTAGTAACTGAACTGATACCAATGTTAGGATGATCTTTCAGCTATCTAAAATCACAGCAGTTTTAGGTCACTGTTAAATTGAACTAATAATGATTAATGAAAACTAATGGTCATTTAAGTTATATGGAAATGGTATAATTATTCAAGGCAAATGCATTGATTCAGTTAGGGATAGTTATGTCTGTAATATTTTGAAGATATCACTGACAGAACAAAGGAAAACAGCTCTGATTTTCAGAAGACTCAGAAACTTTTACCTTCAGATTACAAGCTAAGATTAAGACCTTGGAATACCAAAAGCAATGTTGGTAAGACTAATATAAGAAAAGCATGCATCCATTTATGCTGAAATGCTATGTAATTTTCCAGGCTTGCAATTGAGTTACTACAAAGATTATTTACATCACCTGTTGCTTAAACTAAATTACTCCTTTTGAATCTGGAGTAGTGGCATGCCAATGAAAGTGTTAAAGTGCTTCTTTTATTGGATTTGTACTCAAGAAATTGCAGCTGCTAAGTGTCTTTCCACTGAGCCTTGCTTTTAGTAGTGAGTCTCTTGTGTCTGTCTGACATAATAAATCATCATGTGTCCTTGCTGACATTATCCTAGCTAAAGGTTGTTTGCTCCCCTAGATTTATAAATATTAATAGAGACACGAGGGTTCATTGTTCCCACAGTTTTATGCAGTAAAGAGAAGTATACAAACCTCAGGCACTCTGTTGCCAGTGGACTTGCAGTGAAAACAGATTCATTTTTGTGATGGTTGTATTTTAGAAGGTGTTTGTAGCATCTTTCACAGCTTTTTAATGCTATCATTGAAATGATTGTCAGGTGGCTCCCAGCATGTAGATATAACAGCACCAAGCCTGACAGAGTTCAAGATGTGTTTGGACAACACTCCTGGGCCCTGATGTGACTCTTGGGGATGGTCCTGTGCAGGGCCAGGAGCTGCATTCAGTCATCCTTGTGGGTCCCTTCCAACTCAGCTTATTCCGTGGTTTCCTCTGGGAGAATGACACTCACCTACCAGAGGCCATGGTTTGGTTCATGGATGTAGCCCAAGCAGGATGTGTAGGCACTGTGACACAATGAATTTAAAAAACCTGCTTCGATGTACAAGGCTTTCCCATTATTATTTACCTGCTATGGTATTAATTGTTGTTATTATAATTATGAATTATTTGTGCAGCAAAATGTAATATTTATTGGGAAAAGCCTACTCAATCTCATCTATAGAAAAGACCTACTTTTTTTTTTCAGTAGAGTTTGAATTACTGCAAGGTTCATAATACAAAATTAAACTTTATGCAGTTAAAAATTTACCACCATAGCTCTTCTAGTTCTGCACATGGCCTTTTTTTTACCATATTTAGGTCTGAAAATTTTGACATGTAGTTGAAACAGCAGAAAGAAAAGCCCTTCTTATTCTTTGGGGCTTTTCTGAAGTGAACCAATCTTAAGTGTTTGTATAGCATTTCAAAATGTGTAATGCTATATGGATAGCTATTTTTAAGGTATAGAGAGTATCTCTTTTGAATGGAGCTGTAATTAATGAGGCAGGATAAATTAGTGAATACATGTAACATTTTATGAAGTCCTATTCTCTAACTATTTAAATACAGTTCTTCAGAATTTTAGTGGCAAATTTCACTTTATATTAAAAACAGAGAGACCTCCATCCTCTCACCATGCAAGCAAGTCCTCATCGCTAATTACGTGTTGGATAACGAGGAAGCTTGAGCTGTACTTAGCCTGATCTTTACTTTCCAATTCAGTAGGTCAAGAAGAATATCCTAACAGCTTAGAACAATGCAAAAGTAGCCAACTGCAAGGTTTTATCTCTCTTTCACATTCTGGTTATGTAAATATTTGCCTGATAATTGCATTTCAGTTGGTATGTCCTTTACCAGTTAATTGCATAATAAATAGTCTAAGAAAATATTTCACAGCAACTAAATACTTTCTATTCTTAATCTATTCTTATTCTTATTCTTAATCTATTCTTATTCACGGCTGACATATTCTTTAAAGTCTTGATGTTTGTGTACATACCTGGAAATCTTACTGCATAACAGTACCCCAAAAAAACAACATGAATGCTCCAACCTGCCCTGCACCTACAGTGGAACTCTCTGCCTGCAGTTCACATGAAACCTCCCTCTAGTAACATTTCAGCCAGTGCACAACACGTACTGGGAATGGAGTATCTGTAAAATTGACACAGAATCCCACTTAGAGACATGTCAGGTTTGTTAAACCCACGGAGAGCTATTTCAGGTGACAGTAAAATATGGGTAGACAACACAGTTGCAAATGATTATAGCAGAACAACTATGCTTAAATTGCATTGTGGTTGCAGTTAATGAGGTATTTGTTGCTCTTGCTTGTCTGACTTGCTGCTTTTCTCACGACAAGGTAAAATTCTATTTCAGACCTTGCATGAATTTTAATTTTGCTGTTAGTTGAGTACTTTGTAACTGCTCATCAATTTCAGCTGTTACAGGCTTGCTTTCTTTCTCACCTGGAAACTCTCTATCTGCGCTATATTGGCAGACAGCCTTGCCCTTCCTAGTTAGAGGACAGGTTCACTTTCTGGGGAATGTAAACATCATCTTATTTCACTAGGAGTTGTTTCCTGCACTCCCCTCCCCAGGCTTCAACCAGGGAAATGCAAGACCCAAAAGTATTATTTTATGGAAGGTGCACAGGGTTATCTAATGCATGGACATTTTCTACTCTAAGCATGTTATCTTACTTTTTAATGCCAGCATGTTCATTTAGAGATGTCTAAGATCACTTCTGAACAGGAAACACGATTCAGAGTAAATGCCTGGATGGAAGAAATGGGTTTTCGTGTTGTTGGTTGATATCTTTTGAAAGGATGTACGAAGGTTTGAGGACAAACCTTTGGGTGACTACGGTGTTCTGGAACCAGCTGAGGAGAAGAGAAAATGAGTGGCCCATGAGGGTACCCCATGCCCACCCCATTAGGTGCTGTACCTGTGTTTCTGTGAAGCACTCTCTTGTGGCAATGGTCATGGTCTCTCTGCCAAGGCTGGCCAATCTCCATCAGTCAGAGGATCCCAACATGCTCAGCTGAGAACATCTTTGATGTTACACGCTCTACTGCTTGATTGCTTTTTTTCCAGGTGAACAGTGGGGAGTTTGTGGGAAGATCTGAGTACTTTCATGTCTCAGGATGCCAGACAGTTGTGAAAGTGGCTCCACAGGAAGGAATTAGATATTGTGGACAGGTGGCTGCAAATTCCTGAAGGAGAGAGATTTAGATTCTGATAGCATCTTATCCATGTCTCATTGCTGCCTTGCAAAAGCCCCTTATATTATTCTGATTTTAGATATTCTGATGTTTACTTTGTCTTTAGTTTAAGGTATGATTCACTAATTATTGAGTTTGCCAAGGAAGATAGTGACAATAGGAAGGTAATTAAGGTATTTTAGGTTCTGGCCTTAACTGTGACATTGAGAACAGCATCTATAGTTGCATTCAACTCTTGTGACTTCTTGAGAGGCCACTCAATAAGTAGAGTACTTATTGCGTCATTGCAGTGAAACATTCCAAAAATGCATGTAATAATGCTTTCTGAAAATCTGAGGGAGCTATGTTTGTTTAGAAAGTAGAATTGGATGTAATAGATTTGGAAGATTCTGCAAAATTCAACATTTCTACAATTTTTAATAGCTTCAGTTTTCATCTAGAATCCTGATTTTTAAAAAGGTATTTATGAAGCTTGATTCACTCTACAGGTTTATATTGTATGTCTGCAAGTATAGTGACAGTATAATATGCTAGATAAAGAACAAATCAAAAAGATACTGTAGACACAGTATATAAATTCAGCTTGAGAGAATATCAGCTTTTGTTGTTAAACTAATAACCTTGTTCAGTGAGTTGAGTCATTCTCTAAGGTGACTGGCACCCTTTTAAAAGATGGGTTATCAATTTCACTTTTTTATAAAATACAAAAATTGAGACACTGATAGGTTGCAGTTTACTTTTCATTCTGTGTTTATCTCAATGGCAAAAGAACATGGCTAGTGCAGAATGACTAAGTAAAACAATGTTCACTGAGACTTTTGTACTGAAAAAATGACTGTCTGCCCTTAAAAAAATTACTATCTGCTTCCCACATACATCAGACTGCTTGTAAAGGCTTTAGGGATAGGCACGGGCTCTCCTGAAATAGTCTTTATTTCATAGTTACCTGTCTACCTGATCCTGTTTCAATTGATCTTAGTCTAAGTGGATGATCATATTCTTTATTTCTTTCCTTGCCAAACAAGTCAGTTGTGGTCCATTAAATACTGAGAAGAGGCGTAGCTGTCATTGTTAAAAAGCACTGTTCCTTCTGAAACATCTGCCATCCCCTCTTCCAGTTGTTGCCCTGCAGACATAGACTCAAAGAATCAGAAAATTCAATACAATCAATCAACTTAAGAAAATAAAGTGAATACCGAAATGTTTTCATTTTTAAGATATGAAGAAACAACAGTTTCCAACTTGGCAGGAGTAAATGCATCCAAGATCAAATGTTGTGAAGAAATGAGGTTCTTGTACCCACTGGTGAGAACCTGTGCCACACTAACTGCTCTGCTGCAGAACCTTTCTTTTGCTACCAAGGTTGTTTTGTTTCAAGTATGTAACAGTGCTTATAGTCCCAAGGAGAACAAATTTTCTCTTTAGTATGGTTCTCACCTGTGATTAGGTAAAACAAGCTTTAGATTTATGTGGTGAAATTTAGGCTGTTAAAATAAGGGTAATGTTGAAGATGGTTTTTGAAGTCTGCTGTAATCCTTATCGAAGGTGTATTTTGTGGTCTTATTTTTTTGATTTTTTAAATTATTAAAAATATTTCAGACCTAAAAAGGATAAATTTTCTCACACTACCTGTTTTTGGAAGATACTGACCAGACAATGTTAAAAATGGGATCAGAATGCTCAAGGATATTCTTGCAACACATCGTGAGGAAACTGAGTAACTCAAACTCTAAATCGATGTTTAAGCCGTAACATAGTGTGAAACATATACTAGCCTTTTGTGAAATAGCTCTGGGACATGTTTTCTCTTTTGCTCTCAGAGTAGAGACATGTTCAAAGAGAAACAAGAAGGAGGGCAATAAGGTGGTGCTTCAAAAAGCCAAGTAGTCTGTATTCCTCAGTTTCTTCCTTTACACCTTACTGCTTCAACACATTTGTATTTATCTTTTAATTATTAGGTTTATGACCTTGGATAATAGCTTTTCATTGTCTACCTTGCTTTTCTAATATACATATTTATTTTTAATCCCTTATTGGCTTTAATGAACTAGATTGCTGTAGTGCATTTTAGACCTATTGAATCTGTAATTTTATGTCATTGCTTTTAAATAAGTGTTTCTTTATATTTTTTAACCAGTTCAGCTATTTTATGGAGCTGTCTGTTTAATCAGGAAACTTGACAATAACTTTTTCTGATTCAAATACTATCTTCTACTGTGTTCTGAAAAGTTTATCTAGAAAGTCATGAATATGGTAATTTCTATTTCTGAGCAGCTTTCTTATGCTATTTTTGTTCCACAATAGTTAGATGTATAGTTCTAAGTGAGTAGGCACAGTGTGAGCACAAGATGGAGAAATGGCTTTCTTATAAAAAAGTAAGCTGTAAAATGAAAATCATTAAATGATAATAATACAGTAATCATGTTTCTAAATTTTGCAATGTTAATTCAAGCATTTAATTCTAGTGTGACATAGTAATTCTTAACAAAGAATAATTTTTAAACAGAGTTAATCTTCTAATGGAGGATAGCTGTCACTTGAATTTTGTGGATGAATGATTTTCAAGAAAGGAAGAATTGTAAGAAAAAAAGTGCTAAGTAGAAAAGAAGGACATGCAGTGTAAGTGGGCTGAAGGTCAGAACAGGATTTCAGAAATACTGATTTATACTACAGTGCTTTTCAGAGATTCTTGCTTTTTAGATCAGGAAAAAGAAAATCTGTCTAGCCAAGAAGAGAATATACTAAAGACCTGAGCCAAACCTTCAGAATAAATATCAGTGATGAGTGATGAGAAGGGCAAAAACTATTTTAAAGTATAATTATACAAAATAATGAAAAGAAAACATAACAAGGGTTATACCATGTCATCTACTAAGTATTCAGTGAAATTCATATGCTGACTAGTCATGAAAAGCATAGGAGAAATTGAGGGTAAATTTAATGTGATCCTTCCTTTCATGGCTTTTTAGGCTCCTGCAATAAGACTTTTAAGAAGTTTTCAGTTAATAACAGTAGTCACAATGACTATTCCATTCTTTTGCCATTTTTTAGCACTTTTCATGAGCACTTTTCAGCCTTTTTTTGTGTTTGGTTCTGTATTGACTTTTGACCACACAACATCCCATGGCAATGAATGTCACAGTCAGTTCTATGGGAGGAAGGGGGAAAAGTCCCATCCCTTTGTTTTAAAATTTCTACTTGATATTTTCATGGGATGTACTATGGTTTGGTCCATTTCTCCATGTGTATATCTTTTCCAGAAATCACTCTGAATGCATGACCATCCTTGCTGTCCTCTCCTCTTAAATAAGTTTCTTTTTGCTTTATTTTTGAAGATTGGAGAACCATCACTATGCACAGTATTCAGGAGTTGAGTGCAGTATATAAAAGCAGTGATGCCCTTCTGTTTCGTGTCCTTTCCTAACAATTTCTAATGTTGAATTTGTGGTTTTACCACTGTTAATCACTGTGATATTTTGTGATAGCTGGCTCTTGAATCACTTCTGAATGGATGTAAGTCACTGTGAATAATTGTTCCTTTTTGTGCTCAGTGTGTTAATGGATTTATTATTTCAGGCTTCATATTCCTGTGTGTACTGTTGAACAAAACCCAACTGAGACGTAATTACAGGATTCCTGGCTGAGAATTCTGATTCCTCAAACAGGTTTTTTTCAGTACTATTCCATCATTTTTTTATTCAGTTTCTTAATTGTGAGAGTAACTTGATGGTGGTAACTCAGCAAATATCACATTAAGCTTATGAGTAACAATAAGTTGATATATATTTTTAAGATTAAAACCCATGAAAAGCTTGTCTACTTATCATTGTAGGGGAAAAGTCATAAAAGAAAGATTCAAATATGGTCAGGTAGAGGATGCACATAGTACAGGTGAAAACCTAAACCCAGTAAATATCGGGTTTCAGTGTTTGGCTTTTGTAAAAATTAAAATTAATATTTAGCAAATTATTTGAATGTAATTTTGTAAGGAATAGGCAATTACGAAACTGTAATACTACAACAGGGACTACTGTATTTAATGAGTTTCTGCTAAAAAATCCAGCTAACACAAGGGAATGGTTCTTGAGAATAAACTCTCTGAGGCAGTGATGAAGGAACAGGTTCTTGCTATGTTGGCATAGTTGAGCTGCAGTTGAGCTGCAGCATAAGCAAGAGGTGTTAAATACATTCTTTACCATCAGAAGGTAAAGAAATAAGGTTCATTATCACTCCACAGTTTATTATTCAATAGTATGCATAAACTCTTCTTGCAAGCAAGCAAAAGCAATTCAATTGTAAACTATACAAGATCTTGTCAATATCTGATGAAAAGAGGCTGAGCTATCCACAGTCTCTCTAATCTTACCCAGGTTGCAAAGATGTCTATCTGCATCTTAGGATGTTTCTGTTTTTGTTTACATTGTTTCCTTGAAAAGGAGGTCACCTGCTTGTCTGGGAGGCTGTGTTAAATTTGTTGGGCTTCACAGTCTACACCATGACTTGCTAATCAGATAAACAGCTCATTTCAGCAGCTCTAGGAAGGCGAAAGGATTCTTTATTTCTGCTGCCTGCTTGCTTGCTGATAGAAAAATGCCTGCAGACAGAGTAAGGCCCTCTACCCATTTTTTTCCACTTTATTATCAGCCTGTGTCATGTTAGCAGAATATCAATATTGTGCGTAGAAATGTGAACTATTTATCATGAATAATACAGATAAGTTATAGAGGGAGATTAAATTGTAGCACGTGTTGGTATTGCATGATATTGGCATAGTGCAGGTTGCAAAATATGATAGACATGCATAACTTTGCCCTAAAGTACATAGAGTTGGTATCAAACTTTTCCTGTCAAGAAGAATTAATTTCGTTAGGCAGTATAGCTTTATTTGGTCATTTTATCTGCAATGAAAATTACTGTACTCTTTAAAGTGTTCATGAGGGTTTATGGGCATATAAATGGCAATACAAAACATAAGAATCTCTTGTAGGTCAGAGTGAAGTTCATTTAGCTTCTATATTGGCTTTGTCAAAGGTCAACATGTTTAGAGAAGGTAATAAATAAGAAAAGCCTACATTGAGATATCCTAAGAACGTCCTCTGATTCCTAGCAATTTATCACTTAAGGATTTCCCAAACAGGAGATAATGACATTGCATTTAGTATATATTTTTAATCTATGAATTTTTAAAAGGTGGGGTTTTTGGTTTTTTTTTTTTTTGTTTTTTTTTTTTTTTGTTTTGGTTTTTTTTTTGGTTTTTTTTGTTTTTTTGTTTTTTTGTTTTTTTTTTTTTTAGGATTAATCTATTTGGAATCTGCAGCATTCTATATAAAAAAAATTTGCATCTTAACTGTGCAGTGTGTGAAGAAGATACTTCTTTCTCCACCTGCTAGTTTATTACATGTCCTCTAATATTACAGCTGGAAGTGCTACTGAGCTACTGTTCTCTAATTTTATATTTTGTCACATTTTGTACAGAAATCCATTCTTAACCTTTGATTATGCTCCTTGCCCTTCTCTGTTATTCTTCTATTTCTGCTATAAATTGAAACTGTAGACATTGCCTTAAGTTTTATTTTGTATTTATTCCTGTATCTATTGGGACAATAGTTTTAAAAATTTATTTTCTAAGTTTTAGGCTTTTTTTTTTTCTGTTTCTCAAGCTCATATGCCTTTTAAAAGATAAATGACTATTTAAATTTTGAAATCCTCCATGTGTATGTTCATATGTAGATATATAAGTGTAGATATAATAGGGCCTGTAGCAACTGAACAAGGCACAGCAGTTTTGACCTGAAAGAAGACAGTCAGACAAGATACTTGGAAGGAACTTTTTATGTTGAGCATATGAGGCACTGGCACAGGTCACCCAGCAGAATGGTAGATATGCCATCCCTGAAAACATCCATGGTCAGGTTGGATGGAGCTGTGAAGAGTCTGACCAGGTTGAAGTTGTCCCTGCTCTTTGCAGGGGGCTTGGACTAGATGACCTCTAAAGGTCTAATCCAGTCTATGATTCAATACTTTAAAAACCCCACTTGTTAAAAAAAAAAAAAAAAAAAAAAAGAAAAAAAAAGTGTTTTGATTTAGGGGTTTTTGTACAGGTGTTTTTTGCAAGGAAAAGGTGTGCTGAAGAGCAGATATCTTCATAAACATTTCCTCTTTTGTTCTGTCATTATTAAGGGTAAAGAGTAAGTCCCGTTTGCAACTTGATCTGTTTTACAGTGTCTAGCTGACTCTTAAGTGAAGTTATTAAATGCTTCAACCCATGAGAACATTTAAGTCATATGATCAATTTATTTATTTATTTTGAGTGAGGTTAGACTATTTTACATTTTGAATAACTCCAGAGACATGTTGAGAGATGACACAGAAGTATACATTTTCATTACACATAAGCGTTCTCTAAAGTGAAAAAAATTGAGATTTATTATCCTTTGTGAGCTAAACTTCAAAGTATTATGTTGGTTTTGCCTGCTATAAGCATTATTTACATTTTTCCTGAGAATATGCAAATAAGACTACAGACACAGCTTTTAAATATTTTAATTAAACTGGATATTTTAGCATTTTTTTAGACTAAAATGGTACTTGATTATTTTTACCTTCTTACCTTCTTTACCTGGGGATCACACAGACATAGAGGTCTGTGACTTTTTGGAGTTTAGTGAAGCACAGTGCTTTGTTCTTTCAGAGCATCAGTCCAGGTGGTGAGCATCATGTACCAGGTGAGCACTGACAGAATAAGCTTCTAAGATCATATAAATCTCTCATGTCATTTACTGCTGCATCTTCAGTCTTCATTCCTCTGATAAACATATTTTGGGATTATTATTTTTTTAATGTATATTTTTAGTTTGGCTAGCACCTGAATCAAATCAAGCAGACATAAAACAAGGTTTTAGCCTTTTCAGTGAATGAATATGTGTGTTCAAATAGCAGAGCTTCTCTTTTATACATTCAGAGAAAATCCTGGCTTAAATTCACAAGCCTTTACAAGGAGGAGGACCTGCTGATGGCATCTTTTTCCCAAAAGTCCCTGAAGCATATTCCAGAATGAGGGAGGTGCATTCACTACTTTTCTGTTCAAAAGAGGTTTAACTGCCAATTACTGCCATCAGTTTCTTTACCCTTGCGTGACAGGAGGTGGAAATTACTTGTCTTAAAATGGCATGGGTTGAAATCTTGGGTAAATGGGTAAAACCATGCCTTCATTCACCACCCTATATAAAATATTGAAACAAAACTTTAAATACTAATATGAGAAAATTACAGCTAGGAGTCAGTATTTTTTAACTTTCTGTAACTTTTTTTTTTTGAGATTTGTATTTTTGAAGCATGCAAATCATACTTTAAGCAAAATTGTATGCTGGTTTGCCACATTTTAACAGTGATTATATAAATTTCAATACTTTATACTTTCTTTGTTTGCCAAGGAGTTTATTTCATGGAGCATTTAATGGAAAATGCCTTAAGTTACTAACATTAAACTCTTTCAAACCTTCCCTTTCTGTGTGCCTTAAAAGCAGCAAAATAGGAATCAGGTCTGTGATAATTTCGTACAGACATTTTTTTATGCCATGACTCTCAATGTATCAATAATGATAGTGACCTACTTGGATAAAATTATCTCTTTAAAAAAAACCTCTTTCACTACTGAAGGAGAAAGAAAAGAAGAGACAGGTTTTCCATGTTCCTTAAAAAATGTAATTTTGTCCTCTAGGTGCCTTTTTTTTTTAAACAGGAAAATGGCAGTCTCAAAAAACATTGTTAAACAGAACAGAATGTGTCTTTCAAACTAAGCCTTTTCATAGAATTTCTTTTTTCAGTCAGTTTGGCTGCCCCTACTGGTACAAGCTGCCTGTGGATATGGGCTGCTCAGTGCTTTGGCCTGCCTGTGAGTTGTCTTGCCTTACTTCTTGTTTAATTAATGGGAATATAAAGATCAAACTTCAGACTAAAAGAATTAAAATTAGAATGGTGACTGAAAAAGGCAGAAACAGACTGGGACAAAGGAAGAAAAGATAGAAGAAATGAAAACATAAAACTGTACTGTCAGAGTTTTAAAAGGTTTCTTGAATTTAAAGGAAAAAATATCACTACTATTTCATTATGCCTTATTCCTCTTCCATCCATTTTTAAGGATATGAGACATATTGAAGAACAATTTCTAAATAGTCATTCCTTGTATTTATTGGTATTTAGCTATAAAAGTAATAATTTATGATTTAGAAACTTATTCAGAAAGTATGTCCTAGAACATGCCACTTATAAAATACAATTATTATGGACAAATGTCATTATCACCTATGAAGATAGGTTAAGTGCAATTTCAATCAAATATTTTTTAAAACCACAAGTACCTGTTGAATGTAACAGCTGCTCAGGGAAGGATAAGAAAAGAAGTTTTTAAGTTGGTTTGCAAAAGTGCACAGGATCCAGTTCAAGATGTTATTGTCAAAAAGCTACTGTCCCACTCTTTGGGTCACTGTAATGTAATTAGATCCAACATTCTGATAAGAACAGCAGAATTCATTATAATACTGCCTAATTTGAAAAAATCATCTATGTTAAAATGAGAAGTTCAAAACAAGGAAATTCAAAGAACCATTCGTAAGGGTAAAGTACATTTGGATGTAATGGGAATAATTTTAATTTTGAAACATTAAATTAGAGTTTCAGTGAAAATTCACATTGCAATATCAAAACAGATTTCAGTGAGAAAATAAAAGGTGTCATTAAATTAAAGGATCAAATGTATTACTAACTAGAAAATCAGTATTCAGAAGGTGCAAGAAAGGCAACTAGAAAAGTGTACACACTCTGCCTAACTGCAAAAATATTACAGCATTCCAATCAAATCTTGAAAAATAACTTAATAAAGGTGTAAGAAAAATGCTGAAAGGATTGTTCTGTGTGTATAAGCAACAGAAAACCTTACAGAGGACCTACAGGACAAGTAGAGCTGGGGGGGTTTTTTGTTTTGTTTTTAAAAGAAGCTATATAATCAGAAAATGGTGTGCTTACAATAGGATGAAAAGAGATTGTATTGATGTCTCCTTAAACCTAGGCAGTCATTTAGCAGGGGAGAGCAAAGGATGAGAAGACCTACAGGGTAGTCCTTTCCAGAGGAACAGTAAAACCATCTTAATGCCTCCTGTTAGACAATTGTTGCAGTAGCCCTCTTATTAGAGGGTAGAAACGACCCAAGACACAGACTTGTTTATCACAGCATGAAGAGGGTCCTGCTTTATTCCTCTTTACAGCTCAGCCATCCTGAC
>VZSR01003371.1:14648984-14709973 GCA_013398615.1 Brachypodius melanocephalos | reverse complement strand
ACACAGCAGGGATTCTCTCTCCCCGGGATCCTTCTTCTTCATAATTCTCCTTGTTCCCGCTTCTTCAAGATTCTTCCTCATTCATGATTCCCCCTCACCAGCTAACCCACTCCCTTTTATCACACTGGTCTTTAGTGAATGTAGCTGTAGCCACATCAGGGGTGAGGCTGTATTGATTAATTAACACAGTGTTAATTACCAGGGGCAAGGTCACCTGCATTCCCTTCTCCTACAGAGAATCCTTTGGATTTCTTACATTGCACACTACATTCAAATAACTGAAATGGCAACAGTTGCAAAAGTGCTGGAATTAACTAAGTGGGAAAGATTATCAAAGTAAATCACAGTTCAAAGCATGGTGAGCAGGAGAAATTGTAAGAGGAGGGCGAGGTTCATTTTAGGGCTAACAGGAGCAGGAGGCAGAGGGACCTTCCCAATACAAGTTAAATTAGTGGATCAAATGATCTTTAAAGCACTTTTCTGCCAGAAAACTTAGACATTGATTAAAATATTCTAACAGGAGTAGAGAGAAGTTCACATATAGCCTACTCTCTAAAGGAAAAGCCTGTTAAATATCAACATGATTGTTGTACTTAAGGAGGTCTGCATTGGCCTGTTTATCTCTCCTCAGATATTTCTTTTTTGCCTTTAATTAAAAAAAACCCCAAACCCTACTTTTTAATACTTCTATTCATAATTGGTAGACATGGTAGAAAAACAGCTCATTTATAATTGCAAATGGTGGAAAAATAGCTTATATTGTAGGAAAAAAGCTAGAATGGTTTCCAAGCTTTATGTGTAAAGATTATAACTACTGAGGTTTTTTTCCGGTGACCTCCTTAAATCTAAGTCTCATCCTCATTGCCACTATTACAGTCCCAGGAAAGGGGGAGAGTAGGTGAGGGAGAAGTTGCCTTTCGGGCAAAAGACAACTTGAAGAATTGCAGAAAAGTGTTGAATGAATGGGTATAACCATATCATAAATGTAAAGTAATGTATATGTAAAACACAGTCCTCCCATAATATCCACAGTGGTGTGCCATGTTCCTGGTTTTAGCGCTTCAGAAAGACATCTGTGAATTATCATTTAAGGTTGTGCTCTGAAAATGTCACTTCTGTGCTGAGTAGCTATCAAAACAGCAAATATGACATTAAAAAATATTAGAAAAGGAAAAGGGAACAAAAGAAAACATCATTATATCCCTGTATGAAGCTATTGCCTTTATCTTGATTCCTGTATGCTGTTCCAGTGTCTCAAAAAGGACAAAACAAAGCTAGAAAAGGTACAGAAAAAACAGCATGAATGATCAAAGGTACAGAAGGGGTTTAGTACAAGGACATGTCTAAGTAGATCAGGACGCTTCAGCATTGAAAAAAATTACTAATGAGGGGGAAGGCAGGAGATGAGATAGGAGGTTATAAAAGTGAGTGGCATGAAGGGACATAAAGAGGTTCAGTGTTTCTCATTATTAAGGTATGAGGAGTGAAATTATCCTGTGGCAGATTCGGAAGGTGCCAGGGGTGTATCTATCACAGTGCATATAGTCAGCTTGCAGATGATACTGATTCTGGCCAAAGCTTAGAGGCATTAAAAAAAAGTTTTACAAATTCGTGAAGGATAAATCCAAAAAGACATCTATGCAAGAAATTTATCTCTACTTCAGAAAGCCCTGGCTGAAAACATCAAGGATGTTCAAGGAGATACTATTTATTTAGTCTTCTCTGGGCATCTACAGAATACTGTGTTGGAGATGTAGTTGCTCTACCTTGGTACAAAAGTTCTTAAGTTATGGACTTGGCCTGTGCAGGCTCTGAAGTCATGGGTAGAGGAGGAATATCCATCTTAGAAACTGGATATAAACCTAGTTACAGCTTCTGAAATCTGTGCTAGGAGATGAACACAAAGAATTTTAATAATTTTTCATTCCTCTATAAAATGTCATTGGGCTGAATTGTCCAGCTTGACAATTTTTAGTGAAGGGATGAAGCTGACTGCTTTGGTTGTGTCTTAGAATGTGGGGGTTTCAGACCATGAAGGTTCCGAATCCTTATATTTTTTCTAGATTTCTTTCTTGGCTTTTACAAAGGAACTGCAAACTATTTGTTTCTATGGTTTATGCAGTATTAAGAGAGCTTACATGGATCATGACTTGTGAAGATGCATTGGCTAATATTTAGTGATGTTTTCACCTTGGCTTGTTTCTCTGCCAAAAATCACGCATTTTAGAATGAAAATAATTTTAAATGTAGATGGAAGAATATAGACAGAACCTCTGAGACAGTCTAAAAATAGGGGCTACTTGGTTTTCCTTTAGTCATGCCTCGTGAGCTTTAATACTTCAACCATATATGTATAAAGGTTGCTGTCAATTCAGTCCTTTGGCAGCTGAAGGAAGGCTCATTGCCACTCAACAGTCTTGCTCTGGGACACATTTTTCAAGCAGAACTTGTCTTGCTTGACTTCTTTGTGCTGATCTGGGAATTTACTAGATGTTTTCTGCAGTGCTTTTTGTTGTGTGATTATTTTTTTTTCTGAACATGAGAAAGAAGAAAAAAAAAATAGAATCAGCAGTTTATCTGAGACAGCTTCTCCTGTGCTTGTCTAGAGAAACACAGGCCACAATAAAGTGATTAAAACTCACAGTGATCTACATGAGGTGTCAGCCACAAACACAGAAGTTTCTTGAGCTCAATAAATAAAATTTTATTTCAAAACAATGAAAGTACACATATAAAACCAGTTCCTAATTCTACATCAGAGTGTTTTGAGCAGTGTGTGGCCATACTGGCAAGTCTATCTGCAGGGTAGGAACTACATGTACAGCACTGACACTAAAATTATTGTTATCGTGGGAAGAACAGTAATTGTCTCAATAAAAATTGTCAGAAAATTACTGTCTGGTATTAACTGTAAAATATATTTTAGTTGTTGAAATTATGAAATTAGGGGCCTTTATCATATGCCTTTCTGTTCTACAAGGTAATTTACAGTCATTAATGTAGATTAGTTTTTGAATTCAAAATCGACAGATAATGCTGGTTTGTACCTTAGGTGTTAGAGGGTGCTAATTGCTGCAGAATAAGAACCCACGTGAAAAAGAGGAACATTAACAATTACTCATTTATCTGGTTTTTTTTGCCAGATTTTATCCTTCTGCTTGGTAGAAAAAGCAATTCATTTTTTATCAAACAGCCAAGGATCTTCAGTCTTGTGGCAATGCAACACAGTCACAAGATTCTTCAGACTGTCAGGCTTGTGAACCTTAGCTCCATTCATTTAATAATTCAAAGAGGAAGTTTCCTGTATCTTTGCAGAAAAAGATGAGGCCCCTACTATTAAAGAAGTGTTCAGTATGTGAAAGATTGAGTTTGAAATATCTCCTATTTAAACATTTAAACATTGGATCAAAGCTACAAATAATTTTATTTTAATTTCCTCTACCAGGTACAACATGGAATCATATTTCTAACTGTATCCTTTATTTGATACATGTTGGGATTTTAGAAAATTTTCAGTATGTATCAGATAATCTTGCCAGTACATTAAGCAGCTTGTTTCAGCCTCAGCTGCTTTTTGACACCAGAAATTGATAGTTGTTAGCACCTTCCTGCATTCCACTATCAATTATGCAGACGTGTTTTCCCAAAACAAAGCCAGTCACAGAGCATAATTTGTGAGATAGAAATAATTTCAGACAGAATCAGCAGCCTGCTATAAATAAAGCACTTTTTTGACAGCACTGTGATCAGCACTAGGCTAAAAATGCTTTAAAGCGATGGAGTACTCTGCACTCCTCGCCTCAAATGAAGGTGGTGTGACTGGGTCTGTGCTTTCATGAGCCTGTGGCAAATCCTCTGCTCTGAATATCAGAAGCTGAGAAAGTAAATGTGGATTAGCTATAAATTTCTGCAGAAGAAATCACTGTTTTTTGAGAAGGAAGCTTTAGTTTTTTTCACTGATATGCATTAGTATTCATAAGATAATACAGGCATTTGGGAGTTGAACTCTCTTAAATTAAAATAAACGTGGAATAAGTAAATATGCCACTTCTGATGACACACTCGTGTTACTGGAACTGCACATACTTCATCAATATGTGTCCCCTCTGGTATTCTTTCCTAACACAGCATGAAAATAGCTTGGCTTTTACACTTCAGAGGAGACAGATGGGCTGTCCATGCCAGGTTTGCTCAATGCTGGAGAAGGGACAAGGGACAAAGCTGGATGAGTCACTCCAGTCACCTGCAGGTCCTTCCCAGCTGCTCTTTTTTCTGTGGGAGTGGTCTTCATGTGATTGGAAGCATATCTGCCATGGGATCAAAACAGACACTTTAATCATGAGACAGGTGGGCTGCAGGGGAGCTGGTGATGAGCCAGTGGGTCTTTGTGTGTCACAGCCCACGTTGAGATGAATACCTGCTTTGTAATAAACCGCTGGAAATCTGTAATGTGACATGGAAAAATTGAGGTGTCTGCCCTGCATGCTTCATCCAGGTCACATGGAGCTTGCCTTCCAAGGGATAAGCATCCCTTAACCTCAGCTGGAGACCACATTGCAGTCCCAAGTAATCTTCTGCTGAAACTGGATGTGTTCTTCAAACATCAGAGGTACTGTGAATTCTTCAAAAGCCTTGGCATTGCTGTAGCAAACTACTTAATTTCTTTTATGGCTCATTTCCTCTTTGAGCATGAAGGTACTAATTAATGTTTGGCACGCTCCTGCTTTTGCTTTCCAGTGCACTAGGAGTACCTTTCCCCTCTCCAAATTCACAAAACCCATGCATATTCCTGGCTTTCATAAACTTTGCTGTTTTATTGATTGAGGATGAACACAGACCTTTATTTTTTTAAGTATTAGTGTTCATTTGCTCTTACATAAACAAACAAACAAATAAATAAATAAATGTCTCATTAGCTTTTTCTAAGAGGTAAGATACCATAAAATCAGTAAACATAGTAATATCCCATTTGTGTGTTCTTATGTCCTCAATAACTGTGAAGTAGTTTAAACATCTGTAAGAAACTGGAGTTTTTCACCATGTAGGGATAAGATGCTGCCATGAATGAAATGAATGTTTGAAAATTGTGTTCTAGTTTTCTACAAAGTAGCATCTTTGTAACTACAGATGTATATAAATTTCAGGAGTTTTTTCAGGAGTAAGGACATTAATTTTGCTGGGTATGTCTTAAGTACATTTTTTAATTCATGAACATTTGTTCTACTTATAACCAATCTGCTTTTCAACCTCCAAGCAATATATTGACAGGCCAAGTCATCATTTACTCCATGAAGTTAAGATATAAAGGCATGTTCCACAGTGTCTGGGAAACACTTGACCATTGGAGTTATGACAGCCATCAGGAAAGGTCCTATAAAATGATGATTTTGGATCCATTGTATCCCTCAAGGGTATTTAGAAAATAAGGCAGGGACCACTAACAACATATGGTTAAAATAACATGTCCTCATTTCTTTTGTGAAGATGGTCTGTGCAGTTCGGAACAAATTAGTAGTGATATTACTTAGGAGTCCAAAACTGTGGTTTCACAGTATCCCCTAAACCCATATAACAGAAAAATATTATTGCAAATACAATGCATATGTATAGAGAGTGCATATATGGAGAGTGCATATTTATTAGTTATAGAGGGTGCACATATGTATGTCTTGTAATGTTTCTAGGTTGACAGGTCAGTATTAGCTCATGAACTATAGCTTTGTGTTTATAATTGTCTCTAATAGTCTCTCTCAAAATATCTTTTCTTATTTTTAAACTAGAGAATTCCATTATTTATTTTGCATGTTGTGAAACTCTGGTTAGAAAATTATAGTAACTCCATAAATCATAGCTGGGTAGTTTCTTAAATACTTGTTTCTGCTGCAGCATCAGACAATAAAAGAAAGTTATGTTCTGTGTTTGTGTGCCAACAGATAAGTTAGATATATGCATATGTATTAAAAAAAAATCTATTGTGAATTTCATTCAGACATCACATCCCCTTTGTGGAACTCTTTTCCCTTTCTAGAAGTATTATCATTTTTTTCAAGGTTAAAATTCTGTTAATGTCTTCTCTCTAGGTAGACTTTAATTCTTTGTTATGCAAGCTAAATCCACTTTTCATTAAGTAAATTTAATCTATAAATTTCAAACAGAAGTAAGTTTTTTTTCAGTGAACTTCCCTACCCTGAACCTAAGCAATCACAAAACTTTTAGTGGATGGGAAGGAAAGCAAAAATTTAGGCTTCACCTAAACGTGAAAATCTGATTCTTATATTTGTGTGTGTTTCTGAACTGATGGTTGGGGATGTTGAAGATGATCTGTTAAGGGAGCACTGTGGGGATGTTTTCCTGTGTGACAAGGAAGGGCTCACCAGAACCTGTGGTTGGTTATGATGGACAGAATCACTGGTAACTCATTAGAAGGGAACAATGTGGTTAAAGACAGTGCAGGGATATGAATGTTCATCCTGGTGACTCTGTTGCAGTGTAAAAATAGCTGGCTACACTTAAACCAGTTGCAGGAGTATGGAGCTCTGTGACACCAATTAGTTCACTTTCCTAATGAGCTTGCATTGCTGTCACACCTGTCTCACTTTATTTCGAGGCCAGCTTTAGTTTGCCTTCCTGAAGAGTGGAAACTAAAAGCAGTAGAGAGAAAAGATGCTGTTACATAGTTCTAAGCCAAACAGAAATCCAGTTTTGACTCTGGCCTATTCTATCTGCTCGTTAAGTTCAAGCAGTTTCCACTTCAGTGGGCCATACATGTTGACTACTTGAGAATCAGCTCTGTGACTAAGCTAGGTAATTACTGAAACGGCCATTTTAGGTTGGGGTTTTTTAATTTCTGTGAATATTTTTTGCAGTGAAGTGGTCTACTGCACATAGAATTTTGGCATGGCCATATTACATTTTCTCTCATAAATTTTCTTTCATATATTTTTAGGATCACTTTTAGTACTTTCAGGAATTCATGAAAGATTACAGTCTACTTTATTTCAGCAAAATGAAGCAGCATTTAGTGGACTCAGGAAATAATCAATCAATCAATTAATCAATCAATCCAGCTTCTGTTTGTGAAATATAGGTACCTTTGTAGCATGTTAATTTGTGTGTTTGTGTGTATCATTACCACTCTATTCTGTAAGCAGTAGGAGCTTTCAGTATGACACTGGGTATATGTTCTTCATCAGTCCTGTTAAATTCAGAGATTTAATAAAGTATAGCATTTAACTTACAATAAACCTATAAAACTATTAGCTAAAAATGTCTATTTCAAATTATGCTAAATGACTATGAATTTCTGACATTAATAATGGGCTTTGGAATATAGGTAGTACCTTGATTTAAAATCCATAGGTCATGTCATAGCTGCAGGCAGCACACAGGCAGCTACAATGCTCTGTTCCTTTAATTGTTTTCATTAAACATTTCTGAAATTAATTTGAAATATTTCACAATATATTGAAGTTAAGAGGTGATTATGGATGACCTGGTACCAGTAGTTTCACAGTAAATGAACTTAAAGTCATCCATAGCAAAACATAGATAAATTTGATGTATACTGATAAAACGACTCCTTCAATTATCAAAGATAAAGCAGGATGACAACCCAGGAAGTCAATATTGAATTACCAGTATATGATGATAACAATAAAATAATTTTTAAAAGATTGATATTGTGAGTAATTTGCTGTTTACAGACATTGCTGATAAAAAGATAAAAAAATTGCTATTTTTAATTAAAAAAACTCTTCACGTTTTCTCAAGACTGTTTTGATGTAGCCAAATATTTATTTCCTCCCACAGATTTAAGTATTAGAATTTAATAGCTTCTTCTTTTTGATACAAACCACTAGACTCTTTCACAGAAGTAATTTATCACTGTATATTTAAATCATGAGTCAGCAAGCCCCAGAGGAGAAATGAACCTCTCAAATGGGATACTTCTTATCTGTTTTTGGCTTGTCTGATATTCTATATATCCAAATTTAGCATAATAAAATTTAGGTTCTCACAACAAATGCATGATGAAAGTACATACCTATGTGTTTGTATTGGGTACACAAATGTTTTAAGAGATCCTCCATTAATTTCATTATAGAGTTACACTATGGATATATAGGTTAACCAGATGTCTCAATCATCCAGATCCTGTCACATAGGATAATCTGCAAGAGTAGTGCTAATTAACTGATTATAATGCAAACACTACTAAGTTTTCAGACATTTTCACATTAGACATAATTTTCTGAAATATAATTAGTTTTCCATTGTCTATTGCAGAAAATAAATCAACAAAAATCAACTGATTAGCTTTTCTTAGTTGGTATAGCTGTAATTAAATGTTTGATTATTTTCATGACTATACGAAGTCTTTCTCATGATAAATCCTTTCAGATGTATTTAAATGAATAATTTCCCTAGAAAAATTAGGTCTTGCCTTTTCCAAAATACCAATAATTTTCTCTAAAGCCTTTAAGAAACTATGAGAAAGAATTTCAGCCTTTGACTTCAGGCATGAAAGAATAAGTAGTGTTATGAGAAGGTACCAAGTCAAATGATGAGGAAAATAGACCTGCTCTGTTTAAAATGAGACAACCTGAACATGGCTAGAAGGAAAGTAGTACCCAGTAAGAAGGGGTAGAGAATGGAAGGGGTGAAAAGTGCTCAGTTCCTTTATTTATATGAAATGGGAGGGAAAATGAGAGTGGAACATTGCTGCAAGTCAGGAAGGTTTGGCCATAGATAACAGAAATGTGGTCGTGAATTTTCCTTTTTGAAGAAGTGATTCTGAATCTGGAGGATTACAGAGTGGGCTGTGAGTGTTTTTGTCACATATAATTCCTCAGGAATTAGATTTCATTGTATTTGCTTTCTCTCATGATCATTTGCACACACACACAGATGCAAGCCATTGGGATGTAAAAAACCAATATAATTTGCCCTTGAGTGTTCTGTGCCATTTCTATATCTGACTCATTTGCTGAACTGCAGAACACTTACAGAACATTGCCTGCGCATTCCTAAGTTCTTCCTATCAGGCATAACAGCAGAAAATTTCTTTCACATCTTTGCCTGTGGGTCTGCAGAATGGTTTTATAACACAGCAAATCATCATTCAACATTTTGGTGAACTGTTTTGTATTTTAAGACTTTTATTATGGAAAAAAGAAATTTTAAAAAGTAACTGTGGTTAAAAAACAAAAAAGGTTCTGCAGTGATTTGGAATTCTAGAGCAGAGAATTAGTCTTCCAAACAGAATCCAGTTCACTGGGGACAAGGAATCTGTGAATTCTGATTTCAGCTGTTCAGAATTTTCAACTGACTCAGCAAGATCTTCTTGAGACAAGTCAGTTCTTCCTCTTAAAAGGCTTTGCTGCCACACTGTGGAAAAATATTTATTCTGTTTTAACTACAGTTAAAAATAACACAGCAGCTGAGTTCCTAACTCTCCCTAGAATACAGCTCTCCTCTCAAAAAAAGACAGCCAAAGAATTGTAAAATAAAAATACCATGGTGGGATATTTAACAATCTAGTTTCAGTTTCAGCTTTGACTTTAGTTGCATATTCTAAGGCAAGAAAACGATGGTAATAACATGAAAAACATTATTTTAATAAAGGACTGATAGAAAGCAACAAAAGGATCCCTCCTATATAAAAATGACAGGTCCAAAGAAACAATTATACAAAAGAAGCTATACCCAAAGTCACTGTCATTGCAGATCTTAATAAGCTGAAACTAAGTTAAAAAAAAAGAAAAAAAGACGTTTTCAGATATGACTCTTGAATCCATGTTTTGATTTTTTTTTTAAGTCTGGATTGCTTTCTGCTTTTAATGAGCCAAAACATTTACTTCTCTACAAGCAATGTAAAGTATGTCTGAAAGCCATGAATTCACCATGGGTTGGGGGGGTTTTTGTTTTTTTTTTTGGAGGCAGGGTGTTTGTTTTTAGCGAGGGGAGTGGCTTGGGGGGGTTGGTTTTTTGTTGTTAGGATTTTTTTGTTGTTGTTGTTTTGTTTTTAATTTGTTTTGTTTCTTGTTTTGTTTTCTTGACTGTCATTTCATTTTCAAAGCTTTAAGTCAATGCCCAGAATGCTTGCCTGGTGTAATGCACCAGGGTAGTGCTTGAAACAGATTTCACTACAAAAGGCACTCGAGATTCATAAAGTATTGAACAAAAATGCCATTAATTGGTGCTAACACTAGAAGGGAAAAGAACATGGTATAGATACTCTTGCAACCCTTACAGATGGACTGATGGGCAAAATTCACCACATCATTTGTGCCTTAGGTGCTTGGATGGAATTTTTCTAGCAGGTAGCAGTTCCATGCACGGTTTCTACTGGCAGCAAGTGTTCCCATGAGAACATGCTGCTTCCCACCAAGGTAAGCACAAGCACAGGCAGGTGAGGTAATTGCTGGTGCCGAGTGGGAGCAGCCTGCAGTCCCCTGGATGTGATCAGCTGGTGGCTGTGTGCTCTGCCTGTGCTGTGTGTGGATGGAGCAGTCCTGTGCCCTGCTCAGGTCACCCGCTATCATCACCTTTCCATGGCAGTGGGCTCCCATTGGCACATCTGCACTTCCCAGCTGGGATGTAAGCACTAAATCATCTTACCAGTCGAGCTCAGGGTGTTCTCTGTTTGCCTAATTTAAAAATACTGTCTTCATTTTACATGGAAAGTTGATGGAGCAAAGTTATGTGAGAGGACCGTGGGCAGTGCAGCAACTCCTGCCATGAATAACTATTGGACTTTAAACTTACAAAAAAAAGATTGTTCTCAATACATTTTTCTTGTTGCCCTTATCACATCTTTCATTTTACATGACGTTATTTCTTTACTTTCTATAGATACTATTTTCTATCTTCTACTTTCTTTTATATTCGTTTTTTAAATTGAACTTCCTGGCTTAGCAAAAGAGGAGAGGAGGAGTGCACTTCAGGCTATATGATGTTCCTTAGTGCATGACATGAAAGTGGAAATTAATAAAAAATAGCTTTCAGGCTTCCAGCAGGGATTGGCTCCATTAATCATGGGCTGAGACACAGTAAACAGGTGAAGCTGGAGATGACAGAATTAGGTTGTATTAATTCATAACATTTTCAACACATTGATATACTGTCCCAGGAGTTCTTAATAGAGGCATTAGATACATGAAAAACACAGAAGAATAATACAAAACCATGACATGGTTTTGGATTATAAATAATGAGATAAATGTCTGAATTCTCAAACCTGGTAAATCTAGGCACATTGGAAACACCTCAGTCTAGAAAGAGATACACATACAATTAAATAACTGGGGTTTTATGCACCTAAATTATAATATATTTTATTTGTGAGATTGGAAAGGTTAGAACTAGATTTGGCCACTTAAATTTAAAAATCTCATAGCTAATTAAAATTACATTTGTAAAAACACCCATCTTACCTCATTTTTCTTTTCTTTCCTTTATTTAGCTAGAATTTTCACAAAGCTCCTTGGTGTCAATGTTTAAAAGTAGAATAAGTTTAACTATCGCCTTAAGGAAATAAGTAAACTCTTTTATACAGAAAAATCATCCACTGTATTACTAAACATAAAACTTACTTGATATCTAGTGTAATATTAAGTGATAATATTAAGATAGATAAAGACTTAATCAGAATTTTTTTAAATGCCGGTTTTTGAAGGCAAAAGCTAAGGGAAACATTAGGAGTAGCAATTTGTATATCTCAGTATGCTTGCTCATTAAAAAGCAAAAAGCAAAAAAAATTTGAAGTGTTGTTAATTTAGCTACCAAAGGGATTCAACTCACTTCTCTGTAGTTAGAAAAGGTAAAAATAACATTAATCTTTGTTTACTGTGAGCATGTGGGAGACACTAGAATGCAATAAGTGCACTTTTCACACGCTTCCCTTAAGGTTAGATTTTTGATGGAAAGAGGTTTGCAAAAGAAGGTCTTTGTCAATCACTCAGCTGTTTTGATGAATTTTTCTTGTTCTCTGTCTCGTGACTTGTTCATATGTAATCATATTTGTAAGGTATATAGAAACACATTGTCCTACTTGCAAAGACAGGGGTAATGTTAGTTTTGGAAATAAGATGGATTTTACATGGAAGAAACCTCTAGAAATCTGGTGGGAATTTCTGGGAAAAAGAAATCTTCTGCTGTGAATTCTTTCTTCAAATACCCTGTAAGGCAAAAAAAGTCAATTGCTCAATTATTAGCTGGCATTACTGAAATAAATCATAAAATTAAAACTCTATAGTTGGACAAATTATTCCTTGTCATTACGGCATGTCATATTTAATCATTGTTTTATTTGTCTTTGTGACTCATTCCAGAACTAGTCATGTACATCCTGTAATGTGACAGCACAAGCTAATTTCTAAAGCTTTGTGAAGCATTTTAGTCAGTCAGTCTGGGATTAATCTCCAGTACAAAAACAATTACAGTGTTCTGCTTCACTGTTCCTCCACCAGGTGGAAGAAGTGGAGAGAAAAAAACTCAGCTCTTATAAATAATTCCACTCAAAGGCCTCATTAGCAGTTTATGTAGTTATAGGGCATCCCTGTGACCCTTTAATTAATATTGGACAGAAAAGAAATAAAAGAGGCATGGCAGAAGCTTTGTCCTTCAATCCACACACACTGATGAAGTTTGCTTGAAAACTATTTCTCAAACAGGATTAGTTTGCATTTCCTAAAGCTCTTGGTGTTTAGGGTAGCCTGTGTAATTAGAGTATTCAATGCAGATTACCTATGAATGCATATTCCAGCTGTACATTTGGCTTAGTTCATCTCCTTTTTTTAAGAAAAACTTCCTTGATTTATCCCACTGTCTCACCAAATGAATTGCCAAAGATGTCAGTTGTATTTTACTCAGATTTTGCTTGATTAATTGGAAGCTCACTTGCAAGACGTATGCTGCAGCATGAGGAGAATATTGCAGGAGTTTGGTGTTTTTCTTTCTTGGAGAAGGTTCCATTTATCTATAATATGAAGAAATCACGTCAACATATGCTCTGTGTATTCATTGCTGTCTGCCATTGCTCTGTTCCTTTTTTTGGCCTGAAGATTGCCATTACCTAATGTTTTTTGGAAGCACAGGAGGTGATGACTAGAGAGAAATTAACACAATCAACAAGGTGCATGGGGAGAAGAGCCTGACTGAGAATATTTGCATCTGAAATATATCTGAACTGACTTTGAAGTGGCAAGAAAGGTATTCATCATCTCCTGTATTAATCAACATAATCAATAGTGTGCTTAATTTCTCATTCCACTTTCTTGAAATTAAGCTGTGCTGAGTACATTAAAAAAATGTGATTAAAGAACCAATTTAAATCACATTTAACACAAGTGACTAAAATCATACTATACCTAAAATGCACACTTTAATGCTCTGTTTAAAAACTCAACATTGGTGCAGTTTTGGGACAGTAGTACAGAGCTGTGGAAAGGGTGTGAGAGTGCACAAAAGTTCAACAATAGATAAATTTTTTTCTGAGGAATTTAACATAAGTAGAACTTCATCTTACAGTTGTACTTATGCAAATTTGTGACAACCTTCTTAACATGGATTTCCATGTCTTATAAAATGTGTGCATTCCTTCCTAGTGCATTTCCCATCAATATAACAGCCTCATCATTTCTTGAGTTCGTAGCAGAAAGTCTGTGGGTCCTGAGCTGAAGATCAGCATAATCCCCAGTTCTGCACTCACTGAACCTGCAGTACATAGCTGAGCTTCAAAGAATGCAGTTGATGTTTGCAAGAGTGCCAATCATACTTCTTACAGCAGTGCCTGGCAGCTAAAACCAGGATTCAGTCTTTGCAAGTATAGGGGAACCAGGGAAACAACCACCCATAATAAACAGGCAGAGACAAGAAAAGCAGTCAGTTCACTTGCAAAAAATCTCTCTTTTTTTTTTTTTTTTTTTTTTTTTTTTTTTTTTTTTTTTTTTTTTTTCCGTTGATTTTCAGGGCTCTGGAGGTGATACCTTTATCCTGTCTCTGGCTCATGAAAATCAAAATTCCAGACTGACAGTGTTGTCTGTATTAAAGAGATGCAAATTATCTTAAAAATGTAGATTTCCAAGGGCAATCTAAAACGAAAATTATGCATAATTGTTTTTCTCATGGAAACAAATATACTCACTGATTAAAGCAAAAAAACCTTTATAAAGTATTAACATTTCATTCATTGGTTAAATTGGTACTATCATCACCATTCACTCTGAATCACATTCTCAGTACACAGACTTTATGTTACAGCTATGAACATGACTGTTTCTTCTTTTTCTATTCTTTTTGTATGACTCATTTCTGCTCTTCACAAATTCCTAATAGTGATGTTTAAATTTCTCTGGATAATAAACACTACCTAAACCTCCAGTATAACTTTTAGATTTTAGAACTATTTTAAAAGTGGGAAAAAAAATTATGCAGAGAATAAAATCATTAGAAGTCCAAAGCAGACATAGGATGAGTTCACAATCTGATTCTGTAGAGTTCACAATGACATAAAATATGAAAAACTACTGGGATTTTGAAAGTACTTAAGTACTCCAGAAGTACTTAACTGCTCCTTATGGGCTTTAAACAAACAAATCCCAACAAACCAACCCCAAAACATATTGGTAGAAATAGCTTAGAAAAACCAAGAAAAGCTCTTTTGGGGTGGTTAGGTGGCTGATGGCAGCCAGCAATAATGAAAAATCAGGAGTTGCTACAACAGAAGCTCACATCCAGAATAATCCATTTCATTTCCTTTGGCTCCATTTTCTTTGGGAAAGAAAAAACAGAAAGACATCAGAGAAGTTAGCTGGACATTTTTTCCCATAACCAACCTACAACTGAAAAGTTTAATTATTTTTCTGGGAAATACCTCATAAACCAGCTGGTTTATTCAAACCTTCCAACGTGGACCTTATCTTACTGTTTTACATTCCCCTGTGAACTTTTACAGAGTTATCCAGATAGATAATATGACATAGTAGTACTTCTTGATTTGCTTTTTTCCATATTATTTTCACATCCTCTCTTAGGATGAATCTAGAATGCTCATTTGATTGAAATAAAATGTAGGTGAATTTTATTTGCCCAGGAATTGATGCTGGGTAGTAAATAACTCCTCTGCGTATCACAGGTCCTGATTTTTTGGGGGGCTTGGGGTTTTTTTGGTTATTTTGGGTTTTTTTTGGTTTTTTTTAAGGAGTAGGGAAGCTTCTGTTGCTCAATGAGGCATAAATTATTTCAGTCAAAAAAAACACAAGCTATCAAGCAAGAAAAATGTGTCAGGATTAAATACGGGATCTTTTCAGGAAAAGAAGGATTTTTTTCTCCCATTACTCATCAAAGTGTTGCTCTTAATTTTTCTTTTCATTAGCTGTAGTGTTGTTTTTATTCCTTCTTGCATGCAGATGTTCTTTTGCTTTGCAGTAATTATCAGTGTGTCAGTGCTTGCTGATGCATTTATTGCTTCCTTCTGCACAAATTTCCCAAAAGAATTTGCTATATTGGGAAAACAGCTGTTTCTCCCTGCCTCTATGTGCATTTCATATAATTTTAATGCATGGCCAGTCTCATACTAAAGTTTCTTTAGCAGAAAAAAAAGTTATACAAAGTTTAGTTGTACATCAAGTTCTGTGGAGCAAGCATGTTGAATGAATAATCTGTCTCTAAACCAAGAGTTTTAAAATCATGAGGAGCAAGGTAATGGCACAGCTTCAGAGTTCTGGAGTGCAATTAATTTTGTTTCAAAAAATCTGTTTTTCTGTGAAGATCTAAGACAGTTAAAAATGATCAAGCATTTCCTCCCTCTGGTCTATGATTTGAGGGTGATTTCTTTCCCTGCAAAGTAATTTTAATAGTTATGTGTTAGAGAGCAGTACTGCTAGAGATGAAAGCCAGAAAAGCTTAGACATTGCTGTGAATTACTCTGTTTGAAAGCAAGGTCTTGAGGAGGAAATTTTCCAACATCTTTTTCATAATTCTTCTGTCATAATTCTTGCACTCACCTGAAAAAAAAAGCATACTGCATCAGTGATAACTAGCACAAATTCAGGTAGTTGGAGATTTGTTTCTAGAGTGTTGAGACTGTGAATTCTACATGTGCTGACTTCTTTTATTAAATAATTGATCAAGTTCTATTATTCCTAATGGGTTTATTTCTTAGAATTGATGGAGCCTTGTTAGTTATCCTGGGAGCTATGAACTCTCAGCTTTATAGAAATTATGGGCAAAGGAATTTGACAGTTGCTGGATTTTTTTTTTTTTTTGAGAAGCATCAAAGGACAAGGATTAGAGTGTCAGTAAATTTCAGTTTTGTGAGACCATATGAAACTCAGAAAAAAATTTTTGAAAATACTTATTTTTTTTAACACTTTTTATTTTTCCCCAGGAACTTTTTAGCAGGAAGGAATGGATTCTCCATTTTTCTATCCAATGCTACATCACGATGTGTTACTCTTTACTCAATTTTAGAATATGCTACACTTTATCCAGGCTACTACAAGATAAACAGCTTTTTCTATTTATATTTTCAGAATTCTTGAACTCATATTGAAGAAGTGTGCAGGTAATGGTGCATGAAGCAATTAATTCAAATGCTGAGGATGTTTTGCTGTGTCATATTCAAGCTCTCTCACTAAAACGTGTCTCATATTTCTGACTATGAATATCAAGCTAGAAAATCTGAAGAGCCCAGCAATACCAATACTTACATTGTAAGGAGATGTGTGCTCATAGAAAGGAGGTGACAACAAGAATTACATTCTCTGGGTTTGTTTTCATAATCCCATCTAATTTTCTGTACAGATAGATGATCCCTAATGTAGTAAATGAGTATCAAGAAACAGAGTTGTGGGACAGGAGGTGGAGACAAGTGTTACAATTAGGAGTTTTTCTGCTTTGTTAAATAGAGGAGATGCAGTGGAGGTGTCAGCCTGTTTCCATGTGATGTGTGGAAGCATGTAAGCATTGTCTGCAAGTTTGCAGATTATTTCAATTTATATATGTATGCATACATATGTGATGTGTGTGTCAAGTTAGACTTCAAAATTCTCTGTGACATATAATTAAGTATTTTATCAAATTATTGTTTTGGTTTTATTGTAAGATTTTTTTGAGGATGAGCAAATAAAACAGGTATCTGCAGAGGATATTGAAATGCCAACTACTTAGACATAAGAGTGAAATACTCCACTGTATTCAGTGAAATATTCACAATAATTTTCCTCCTCTCCACCAAGGTCCAGGATAGGGAAAGTTGACTCTGTGATGCTGCCTAGATTTTGCTTGTTGTTTTAGGAAGCTGTGATTATGGATTTAAGGCTTCTCATTAGCAAGGAGATTTCCTCAGTTTTGACTTTGCTGTTTATAAAGTCATAACTAATAGGAAATAGCAGCAAAACTGACTTCAAGCAAGGACACTAGCAGGGAATTGCAGACACAGTCACGCCTGCCAGGGCTCTGGTTCCAGGCAATCAGATGTCCTTGTCACACTCTGTGCTTCGTGACCAGCAGTGTGAGTTGGGCTATTCATCATGCCTACAGCAGTAAATACTCCTGTTATATCACAGAAAGATGGGAAGACTTTCATTTCAAAAGCACAAGGTAAAACAAAGAAAAAGGGAAACTTTAAAATGAAGTTGTTCTAGAGAGTGTTTTCCAGGTCAGGTACTGAAATGTTTCCAAGTATGTCTCGTCAATATATAGGCTAAAGTTGATGTGCTTGTGCCTGTGCGTATGTGGCCAAAGAGGGCATGATTCAGGAAGGACTCTAGAGGAGAGTGGTGTATAGGGCACTTGTTACTTTTCTGATTTATAGAAACTCAGCAGCTATCACAGAATGAGAAAATAAGTATGTGTGTAACAGGAAAGATTCTGTTGTGCATTAGGACTTCACCTTCCAAGGACACAGCTTTCCCTGAGACATGTTTTAAGGAGTAAATAATCTATGAAAGCACAAGTTTTCAGAAGATGTGCAAATACAGCTGCATTAAGGTCACATCCAACACTGTTCTCTCTGTTGAAGAGGATTCTCAGGTACCTTTAGTGGCTTCTACTGACATCTGAGAGCAGATATTGTCTTCCTCCTGCTCTTTCTATTTTGAAAAACTTTAATGATTTCTGTCCTTTTTGGTAGTTTTAGCCAATTTTTTTTTCTTCTTCTAACAGTTATTTTTCCATTTATAATCTTTGCTGTTGTGCAGCTAAGTTGATGAAAAAGTACTAAAGCATTTGGGGAATTTCTTAAGAGATGAAAAGGTTGTGCTATGATAAAGTAGATTTCAGTATCATACAATTCTGGAAAATTTAGCTTGAATGAAAGACAAACTATCAGAATGTTATCTTTTTCTGTTTAAGCAACATTGATGCTTTTTAGAAGTTGGTATTTCAGAAATATGTTTCGCTAATGACTTGTCAGAAGAAAACTGAGACAGTGACATAAATCACTTCAAAATGAATAAAAATCTAATTTAGGTATCTCAATAATAAATTAATACAAGAAACTGTGGCTTGAATAATAGAAGTGCAAGAAAACATGTTCACTAAATAGTGGTATGGGCACTGAAGGAATGAATCCTAAAATAGCTGACACTCAATTCTCTAAATACCACAACTTGTAAATTCATGGCTGAGTACAAAAGGATGGAAGGAAAGGATGAGAAAGAAGCTTGTCCCTGCTATACAGGATGTAACAATACCATCTTTATAGTAAAAAGCAAACTTTGCATGTAACTAGCACCAGTAAACATAACTTCCAAGGAATTTTGGTTGTTGTACTGTAAAGTCTTCAATGGCATCTGAGCTCAGTTGCTGGCAGGCATGGCTTCATGATGGCATTATCACCCTCCTGGGCTGCTCAGCAGTACCAGGCTGACCTTGATCAGACTTGGGTTCAGGATTGTGTTATGTCAGTTTAGCCAATCTGGATTTAGACTGGTATGTTTTCTTGGTCACCCTTATGCTACCTGGGAGGACAAACAAAATTTGTTGTGATGAAACCCAAGAGTGATGAGGGCATATAATCTAACTTTACAGATGAGAGTGTCAATTCAATCTGGCGGATTTTTACCTTTTTTTTTTTTTTCCAATAAATGGATTAACAAAAAAGGCAGTGTTGACAAATGTCAAAAGATTGTCAACATTATACCATATTTTACATCAGTCTAATTGTTTCAAAATACATTATTACTCAAGTCAGTGAAAACCCATTGTAACATGTATGAGGAAAAAAGTAGAATACTGAGTAAAGAGATAAATAAAAGGATCCTTTTTCACTAGGGGAAAAAAAAAGAAAAGATTGCAAAGATTAAAGCATAATGCTCCTTCAGCTCAGCACCCATAGTCTTTGAAGTGACTAATAATACTTCAAAATTATTCAATATTTTTCTCAAATTCCTCTAACTTAAAGGCTGTCATACAATATTCCCAGCCTCAGAATCAAAGCTTTCCTCTTTGTTCCAAACAAGCCCTTCGTGCCAGGTCTTCAGTCTGTTCCTTCAATTTGTGTCAATTCTTACTCCTCTCACAGGCAATTTAAAACTTGCAGTCCTGGGAGAATGTTCTTCTCAAAATAAATGCTGCAGATCTGGCTTTCAACAGCAGCACTGCCACACTGTTCATTTGTCATTATTCTATTTTTGGTAGCCAGACAGATGAGTCAAAATTTATACACCTAAATGGACCTGCAGAAAAGAAAGGGGCTAAATATGAGGGAAGGCAGCATTTTATGACCTCAGTGCCTACAGAGAAATCAGTAGAAATTTTAGCATTTGCTCTAAGAAGGCTGTATGATATCTTTTACCAACATTCTGTCCTAAATAATCCTTAAAACCTTAGTCCTAGGTATCATTTTTTTTCAAACTCTTAAATTCAGCACCTGACCAAAGAGTGAGAACAAGTATTTTCTCTTTTTTTGAAATGGAAGCAATAAATTTAGTATCAAATCTTCTATTGAGAAAGAGCTTAAGCCTTAAACATTTTCATAGTGATGCCTGATTTTCCATAAATCTACTTTCAACTAGCTTTTTATAAAATGGATTTTATGCCAAATTTTAGTATTCACCAATAGTCTCTTCATGAAAGTGATGATAGTTTGAAATTATAGGATGGCGATATGACTTTCATCATCATCTCTGTATCTTGTCACGTATCAGTCAGCATAAATGCACACTCCAAATAGGAATACTGTTGTTTCTAATGTTACCATAATCTAAATCCACCCTTCACTTCTTCAAAACTATTAAAAAAAGTCTATGGTGCTTGGTAATTATTATTCACTTTTTTCATCTTTCAATATCAATTAAATAGATTTTTATCTCTGTAACTCTGCCATGCTTTTCAGGTCACTGAATATCTCAGACCTGAGCCATTTTAGCTTTCATTTTTTACTTCAATTTTATCCTCATTTAAATTGTTTCCATTAGTGTCCACAACTGCACTGCAAAAAAGATAAAGTTGGCATCATTAAGCAAAGAAGTAGTAAATTGCCCTACATAAGTGAAAAATGGAGAAAGGAAAAACCTGAAAAAGCACCATTGATATATCAGTTTGTAGTTTTCAAATAAAAAGCTGTGATTGGTTTTGGACTAATAGAAAAGTAGCTGAAATAAAAAGGAAAGAAAAAAAAGAAAAAAAAATCTCTTTATTTTTTGGAATCTTGGGACTTTAACCAGTATTAAATTATTGCACTAATGTGATAGATCCTTTTAGATAGGAAAGGAGTTCATAGAGCCATTCAGAGCTTCACCAGAATGAAAAGTACCAAGCTGTCTGTGGAAGACTGTGCACAGTAAAATTATGGAGCAGTGACATTCAGTGGTTTAAAATATCTGGTTAGATCAGCTTTGAACTGATGAACTGAGAGCTCTGGTGAGTGAAGGAACACTGGCTAATGGGTACAACACCTCTAATGAGAAGAAGCCTCTCCCTTAAATCTGTGGGTAAATGAGGTGTTCCTCATTCCTCAAGTTTGATAAAGAGAAATAAGCCACAGTAGTTCAGATAAGCTGGCCAGGATACCCAGCCAGTAGAGTCCCTGGGAAAATCCACACCAGTGGATGTCCAAAACACAAGGACTGAAAACTGGAATTTCTAGAGAGTAGGTGAGTGTCATGCTTTAACTCCAGCTAGCAACTAAGTCCCACACAGCTGCTCACTTTCCCCCTCTCAGCCTTCCCCTGTGCAAAGGAGAACCAGGGAGAAAAATAAAATTTGTGGGTTAAATTGAGAACACTTGGATAATAGAAACAAAATAAAATGTTAATAATTAAGAGAATAATGACAAAAACATTATTAATAATAATGATAATTGTAAAGGAAATGTGTGTGTGTGTGTGTGAGACAGAGAGAAGTGATGCACAATAATATTGCTCACAATTCACTGATTGATGCCCAGCCCACCCCTCAGCAGTGATCAGGCCCCCTTCCAGCTAACCCCCCCTGCCAGGTTTCCATGCTGAGCATGGTGTTCTATGGAATGGAATATCTCTCTGGCCAGTTTGGGTCAGCTCTCCTGGCCATGATCCCTCATGTGCCTTCCTGTGCACCTGCTAGCTGGAAGAACAGGAGAAACTGGAAAGACTTTGATTTAGAGTAAGCTCAACTTAGCCATAACTAAAACATCAAGTGTGTTAGTGACATTATTCTCATACTCAGTCCAAAACATAGCACAGCACCAGATAAAAGAAAATCAGCTTTATCCCAGCTGGAATCATGACAGAAGGAAAGACAAAATTTGACCCAAACGTTAAAAGACTGTATTCTGGAAGTATTCAAGCTGTCAGTGAAAATATGTACCTGACATTGGCAGGCATTCAGGTCACAGCTTAAGCCTTAGGATGAGATCTGGATGAGTCATGATCTTTGCATTTTATGTGAAATAGTCCGTGAACCTTCATGGAGTCTGACAGTGCGAAAATAGGAAAATCACAGCCTGACATGAACTGCAGGTAAGCACTGAACTGTGGAAAAGAAGGGTTCACTTTCTTCTTTATTCATCCAGGACATGATATGCCTAAGCTGAGCTAATGAAACAGCAAATGCCTCAATATAAAAGACAAATGAAAAGAATGAGAAGCATGTTTTTTCTTTTCATAGGAGTAAAAATAGCCTCACGCTGATGGCAGCTCAGACATTGTACTGACACCAGTAAGTCAGATGAGATTAAAATTAAATAACGAATGAGAGGCAGTGGAGCAGAGCCATTCAACGTGACAGAAGTGCAGCATTTGAAGAAATAACACGCTTGAGTGATCCAGCAAATAACACTATCTGCTGGCAGTCAGCTGCACTGCTCAGCAGAGTTTGTGCTTTTGGAAATGAGTTTCCTTGGTGATTCATTGGCAGGTGATGCATGGAGGGAAACGTGGAAGAATAGCATACAGTTCTGAGAAGCAGGTGGTATCCTCTGGTGACAAACACTGCTTCAGGACTGTAATAATGGTATAGAAAGCGGGCAGACAGAAAAGCCTTTCACAGCTCTAAAGGCATTGAAATATGATAATTTTAGAAACAGGATTTTTTACAAACTTTCGAGCCATATGGAGCATCATATGTTTTACAACATCTGCTTGTCAGTTTAAAGAGAAATAGTAAATTTGCATGGCAAAATAATTCAGCAGTTTGCAGGGACTGTGTGCAAATGGAAAGAGATATTCTGGAATCCTTAGAACACTTCCACACAGAGAATTTTTAACAGGCTTCATTTTTTAAGTTCAAAAAAGTAAAAGAGTAGTAGATGATTTTAAAATTTTCTGTTGTCATGTTATGATCACACCTTGTCTGATGGTGCTCACCAGCTCTGGTCAAGCTTTTAAATGAAATCCAGTTAACTTTGTTACCTATAGAAATTAAGTGTCTAGTAGTTTTATATTGCACACCTCTAATTGGATGCATGTCTGCATTATGTGGGGCATATCTTTGACTGGATAATGTTAAGAAAAATCTAATTTCATTCACGCTTGGTGGAGGTTAGATTCCTCAAAGGTTGCATTTTTACCTGCTTGTAAAAATGTATAAATAACCCAAGTAGTCAGGAAAATAATTGTCAGTGCTCAGTCTCTGATAGAAAATTCTAAGTATTTCACTAAATATTTAGATGAAGTAATACTTTTAAGATTTTCTTTCCTTTTTACTTGTTCAGTCAATGTGTTTGGTACAAAAAAACAAGGTGATGGTTTTCAACATCCCTCCTCTTTTTAAGATAGTAGTAATCATCATCAGCAGCAGCATCATCCAATCTTTTCTGTACAAATAGGGGTTAATTTCAGAGAAAATAAAGTAAATGTCCATTTTTTAATAATTGTACTATTTTTAATTTCTTTTATATATTCAACAGCTTTTATTTGTCTTTTACAGTCTCCTCTAGAAGATTATAGGCTTAGAAATAGTAGTCTTGTGGCTCATGTTTATGGCAAAGAAATATCCTACAATTATTTTTTGAGTCTTTTTTTTAAATCCAATTTTTAGTTTTATTACATCCATGAAAAACACCAAAGTTTCTTATAGCTCTTTTTCACAGCCATTATTTTTTCAGCTGAATCTTCTGTTCCGCTTCATAAGGCAGCCATGGCAGCCAGTGTTGCTGTACAGCAGATGGGATGGGATATGTACCCAGCAGCCCAGGTTGCTGTAGATCTGAAGGAGGGAAAGTCAGAAAATTATGGGAAGTTCAGACTGAGCTTTTCAGTTTCTACCCTGTACTGAGCCCCAGCTTTTCTTCACTACCACGTGTAAAGTGATGGTCGTGCAGCCCACGTGGTGGTCTAGGTCAGGCAGCCAGTGCTTCTGAAAAAACAAGGAATAGGGGAAAATTGTTTCCAGCTGGACCATCCCTGAGCCATCCACCTACATGAACCCTTGTGCCAGGAGAGTGGGCAGGGAGGATGGGAGGCTGAGAAGGGACCCAGAGAGGAAAGTAGGGAATCAAAAGGTGGTAACACCAAAACAGCTTTAGGAGTGGAGAGGTTGTGATTTATTGCTTTATGATAATCCAAAATGGTGTGGGGGTGGCAGCTTTATTAGGTTATAGTGGGCACAATGTCCTAGGCTGATGAATTACAGAATTATTTTTCCTTTACAATAGATTGTAAGTGTAAAGTCTCCTTACATCCAGCTGATGTCAGTAGTGTATCAAATATTTTATTAGGTAATAGCTCTATAAAATATGACTAAAGAAAACCCTTTGAAATCTTAGCTGCAGTATACAGCTAGTATTGTCACAAATGATGCTCTTGTTTATTGTCACAAAGTCTGCCCTTGTCAGCAAAGACAGAGTGAGTCATGAAAACTGGAACCACTCTCTTGAGATGTATTTCATCTGCCACTCTGTCTGGAAAAGTACTGCGCTTGTCTGTATTTGAAGAAAGTGGCTCACATCTTACACTGATGTTAACTTTCTAAATAAAACTTGTATGGTGACTGAGATTGGCATGCTCATTCATGAGAAAAAAAAAAAAAAACAAACAACCAAACCCAAAACAACCCAGGGAATCTTGGCATTTACACTTCAATTGCGCATCTTGTGTGTGGGATGTAACACAGGGCTGTGTTTCCCTACACCAGACCGTGTGTTATGTTGCACTTCTAAGTGTCAGATGATGCTGTGAATTAATGAGCACTCAAGAGTTTCATAGTAGAAACTAAATGTGCTCAACACTCAGCATGATCCAAACACTAAAAATTCATGCCTGTGCTCGTTGTCACATATACAGAAATGTTATTACAGGCTTTGATATCGCATGAATATAAACTTCCAAAGCAAACCGTTTACACTTTGAAGATAATTTGGAAAGTCTGGTTACACTTGTTATTGTATAAAACTTCAAAGTCAAAATAAGTAGCAGGGGGTGTTTCACAGACTGTTGGGGAGCAGGCCTTGTGCCCTGCCATGCAAACCGGCTCAGGTGCCTTGGGTAACACAGCTTGCCTTGCAGCCTGGGCTGTCCCTTCACCTTCCCCAGAAGAGCAGTTTATTTTGGAATCTGGATGAGTTCCCAGTTTGGCTGACTGCAGTCACAAGCAGTGTTGTGCTCACACACCAGAAAGATGGAGTGGTGGGTACAGATGGGTGGCAGAGAAGTGTGAGGTGTTGTTTAGATGTCACCTGTGGAAGCACAGTCATGTCACCTAGTTATGTTGTCTTTATAAATGTTGTCTTTATAAAAGCACGGGAACATCCATATCTAACTATTACCATTTGAAATGCCTGTTTAGAGGACAAGGCAAAGCAATGTGGGAAAGAACCAGTCACTGTAAGGACCTCAGCACCTTGCCAGCTGGGTATCATCAGCGTGGTGTGAGCCACGTGAACACAGCTGGGGTAGCTCCAGCAGCTGTGGGCAGCAATGGGTGCTGATCTGTCTGCACATCTGTACAGAAATATCATGCTTTTGTTTGGCTTGTAGACCTCTTATTCAAGGCTACAAGCTATTGAGTTAATGAAATCTGTTTAAAGCCAATCCATCCCCAAGTCCATCACTCTGTCCTCTTCATTTACATGAGGCACTGTTTTACTTTTCTGACATTAATTTATTTATGTTAGCATTTATATGACACATCAACAGCATTGCATTACACTGCTTACCAGATGACGGAATGTGACATAAGAAAAACTACTTTGGTGAAGAGCTAAGGATTTAATAGTCCTTTGATGATGATGGAAGTCATTATTCAGAGTGAGAAAGTGTTTCAGAATGAGGTTTCCGGAAATTAAAACACTAGGTGGTACAGCCATCTGATTTAATTTATAATCTTTTCATCATGGTTAACATATTTCCAATTCAGTAGCAGTCATCTAATGTTCTGTGATGCTCTGTGATGTTGGTTAATGATTTCTCAGATATTCCATATTCACCAAAGCTTTTCTCTTTACATCTGTTCTGTAGATGAATTTGCATTTTAATTAAAGTGTTTAAATGAATGATATTAAAGCCTGGAAAAGGGAACATAATTTTCACATCCTCTCTAATATGGTTTTTAAACACTGGATTTAATCCATTGTATAAAATTAAAGTTATGATCAATTTATATTTATTATTTTCCAGTTTATTTAATAGTTGCTATTAATATTTTAATTAAGAACCATAAATTTAATGTTGTTTAAATTAATGTAATATAAACTACATTGTTATAGCATAGCCACTGTGCTCTGTGAAACACATGACTTTCTGAATCTTTATGATTTTGTTCTTACAATGTCATAAAAAATCTAAAGCTTTAAGTATAAGCCTCATAAATTACACCATTTCATAAAGATTAGTAAGTGGCAAATTTAATACTTTGCATCTATCACTTCAAGAGGGTTTATCCCATCTCCTTCTTAGTGGCAAAAGCATAAAGCCACAAACAGACACTGATTAAATAGTAGAATAGCAGAAAAGATAGCCAACTACCATTTAGAGTTAAATATATAATTACTATCCTATACGTGGTCCTAAAGGAATGCTGTAAACATTGCCACCTTCAGTTTCTCTTCTTCAGGAAATCCCTAACTCTAGGTTCTCCACAAATTTTTCTAGAGATCTGGCACAATGGCCACATCATGCCTACTCTTGCTGTTCTCTTCTTAACTTCAATTCCACACCAGTTTTCCTTGACAGACTTTCTTTCTTTTTTTCTTTTCTTTTTTTTTTCTTTTTTTTTTTCTTTTTCCTATCAGTGTGACAGAGATTACTCATGTTCCAGTGAGGAGCTCTGTCAACAAAGATTAGATAAAAATTATTCTCTTAATAGTCATTGAAATAAAGAAGGAAAACAGTAACATTTAGGCAACTCACTTGTGAAGTTCTTACTTGGTATTCCTGCTAGGAAATAGGCTTTCCTCCACAGCTGATGCTCCTATGTGCTTTAGCATGTCTTCCCAGGGCAGTTCATTTGTTTCTTGAGGCCAGCTGAAATCTGGTTACCCATGATGACAGATCTACTGATGTGTCAATAAAGCCCATCTTTTCCCATCATTTTGGCTGTACAAACACAATTCTTCCCTTTGCTTCTCTAACCTTCTAGTGTGTCGCTGCTTAATTTTTCAAAAGGCACATTCTCTCATGCAAAGTAGATTTCTTTTAATCCAATGTTAACTTGATTCAAAGTCATTTAAACAAAGCACAGAAGTGGAATTCAGAATTATCCTACAGGCTTATAGCGTGCTTACCCAGCATCTTGTCCCACCAGACCAAAAGTTACCATCAATAAAACTGCACTGCTAACAAGAAGCCTTAAGGTTTTTGAAACTGGATTTTGTAATCTTAGAGTGCTGTGATCATGTACCATTGTATCAGTCTTTTGCACACACAGTTATGAACTTCCTTCAGGAGTATTTATTATTCTTACAGGTCTGGTGATTTGGGCAATATTTGTTCTTAATTGTCTTACATAGCTTCATTAAGCAGAGAGTATTAATTTTTGTGTCTTAGTTTTTGAACTGAAAAGCATTTACTTTCTAAATAAAAACAAATTTCAGGTGATCTTGATTTTGTTACTCCGGTATTCATTACCTGCTTTTTCTGTTTCTTGAGTGGTAACCTCAGCAGTCAGAGAGCCCGAGATAAGGCCTTTGGACAGTTGGATTGCAATGACTTACTTGTTGTCCATGATATTTGGTGATATTTGTGATATTTGAATTTGTACAAATCTGCTTTGATATCTCCCTCTCCCTACAGGCTCAGCAATAACAAATCTAACTGTAAATGAAGACTGCTTTTAGAAGAGCTTAGAGTTAAAAACTATTTTGACAGAGTATACAATAGGTGATAAGATCAGATAGTATTAAACTGGAAGAGGTATGAGAAAAAAGAAGATAGGAATTTTCCCTCCCTCTCTTGTTCCCTCTCCCACTGATCTTTGGATTGGCATGCAAAGTGAATATTTGAAAGCAGGCAGGGAAAATTGCATGTCGAAATAAGTGGGTTTAGGTTTTGTGCAATAAAAAGTTAGTTTAAGGCTTGAGGCTACAGTGAATTATTTATAACAGCTAGTTAATAGAGAAGACAAGAGAGATGAATCAATTAACTTTTTTTTCAATTTTAGGATAAACCCAGGTTTGACACCTTTTTTTGCCAATATTTAGTGTTCTTTTCCTGTGTGCTGTTAGCAAGTATGTAGGTTCTCATGGCATTAAAATATGTCAAATCAGTAGATCCATAATTTTTGTTTTTTCCTGAGAAGGTTTTAAAAAGTTGTTTGAACCTGGTTTACTCTAGGAAGACATACTAAGAAAGAAACATGTGGAAGAGATTAAAAAGGAGACCAAAAATGAAAATTGACATACAACCTTGGTATATATATGAAGAGAGTGTTGAAATAAAAAAAAAAATAAGCTCACAATTTTTTTTCTTTTTTGTCCATAGTATTTTTTAGCACTACTGTACTCTATGACAGTTAATATTAGAAAGATTATAATGCCAGTATAAAATAATATAATGCAAAATAATACTGATATATTATACTGATTTACAGTATGATTTGAAAACCGAAGTAAATTCTATTTTTTTAGATAATCAGAAAAATATTTATGTTCTTTGAAGTAGAGTCAAAGCAGAAACTATTTAAAGCGTGTTGCTTTTCTTGTTCAGCCCTGCTGTTCTAGCAACAGGCTTAAGAGGGCAGCAAAGAAACTCCTAGAAGTTAAAACTTTTATTAGGAAAGAAATATAAACTAATAACCACTTTGTCAGTGGAAAGGTTGATATTATAAAGTAACTGAGAAATAATGATTGCAAAGCTAATTGACAGAACATTCCTGAAAATGTGTTTTCCTATTGTCAGAGTCATCTTCCTGCTGCCTATTACCAATAATAGGATTTCTGGAATACAGTCAAATAACAATGTTTGCCTTATAGTCATGCTGAATGAAAAACAAAATGACTTATAGCCTCACTGAAGATTTGTTGAATACAATGTATAAGTAATACTCTAAAGAGAGATCTGACCCCTAATGTTCTCTATCACAGGAAGACTATTTTGGACACCATGCTCTCTGCTGTTTAACAGGGTGGCTCTTGCTGACCTAAACTGGGGTCTTACTCAACAGGCAGGTGAGAAACGCTCTGCCAGAGTGCCATTTCTAGCCTGCCAATTAAAGTCCCATCCTAAAGGAGCTACAAATTGCCAAATGGAAATGATCCATCTTTTCCTGGATGGCTGCCTAATCTATTCAGTTACTGTGCAAAACAAACCTGCTCCTTTTCTTCTCACTCCATCCTGTGCTTGGAAGGTCAGGTGAAAGTGGAGTACTGTGCTGGATTTTGTGTCCAGCTATGAGTGGATGAGGCTTTTTCCCTCCAAACCCCTCAGCTCCAAGCTGAGCTTGCTGAGTTTTCTGCACTGCCATATGAGAAATCCAACAGGTTTAAAGTGCCTCCTGGCTTGGGCAATCAAACTGCCTTTTACAAACATGAGCATCTCCTGTCTAAACTTTGAGTTTCATACCCTGAGTTCAGCCTAAACAATGTGCCTGAGTCATGCAAGTATTTGTGGTTAAGCACTATTTAAACACTAATTTGCCTCTGGACAGAGGCAGTCCTTAAATCAATAGGCCAGGGTTTTCTCTGTGAAAATTACATAATTTCTTCTTTGTCCAGTTTCACTGCCATGCCCAGAATATAAATTAATGGAAATTTATGAAATATCAAGCAAGGTTGACAGGATATTTCAAAACAAGGTAAAGTACTCTAAGGTGTTATTTTACTGCTAGGAAAGAGCCTTTAGTGACCTTAATCCCATAAAAGGCTGCACCATAGGAGAGCAGCCTATCAGACTTGAGCTGGCTCAAAGAAGTGCTCCCTCTGCTTCTGATTTCCTTCTTTGCCAGCACTCTTGTTTCAGTATCTTACTGGAGTAGCTCAAAACTTCTGAAACCATTGACTTTATTCTTAAACTCACACAGTAGTTTCAATTAACTATCACTGATTAGATTGAGAGACACCTATGATAAACTAGCACTTAAAAGATTTTACTTTTAAAATTTTAAACAATTTTTTAAAATTTTTAAACTTTTTGCAACTTTAGTTGGCCCTTTAATGTTTGGACACAATTCATCTCTGCTTTCCCTTCTGATGCTGCTCATGTATCATGACTTGTCTGATGTTATATCTCTAGAACAGCTGTGAAGTGAACCTTGCTGTTCAGTGCAGCTTCTGGAAACTTGTGTTTGTGTTAAAAAACAGTAAGCAGAAAAAAAACCCAAAAATTATTTCAGAGAAAGAGAAACTGACCCAAAAATATTTAGAATACAATAGACTAGAATTTGGATTTTTTATCTACACAGTAAAAAAAATCTAAAAAAAAATTCTAAAATTTGAACTCACAGGGGGAGAAGAAAAGATTAAAAGAAAAAGTGTTGGGAAGTAAAGAATTACCTTTTCTGGATATGTTTTGCATGTCCTCATAAAATGCATATACTGTAAATGAGGTTGAATATAAGAAGTATAATACACCTATCATACAAAAGCATGTCATAGTTGCTTCTGGTCATATTGACTGAAAAAAATGTTCATTGTTGATTTAGGGTGTTTTTTACTTCTTTTTTGTTGTTTTAGAATAATACTAAAAAAGCAAAGTTATCTATAGTTCCCAAGTTTAGAGGAAAATGATAAATGAGCCTACATAAGTTGCATTCAAATTCAGGAATAAAATTATTGTATTTTTTCTCAGTTAAATTACTAAGGGAAAGCAATTTTCTGACATTAATTTGAATCCATTTTTTAATGTTCCTTCCTTAGTAATATTGTTTGTAATTTGAAATCGTGCTGTGATATTCCTAAATAAGTAATATGTCAAGGGATGGTGTTTGAGCATTCAATAAATGTAATTAAATGGCATTCTGCTCCCTGCATTCCTCCAGGTAAAGTTGTTTGGGCCAGACCATGGCAAGATGCTGAAGTAACACACAGACATCAGTGATAAGGTTGAGACAGCTGGAGCTGGGCTGCCAGAGCTGCAAACTCTGCTTTTACCTAAACAAGTGAGAGAAGAGTGCTTGTGGTACCTAAAGATTTATTTGAAGGAGATGTTTACAGCCCCACTGCCTGCCCTGCACACCTCCTAGCAGGCAGTCTGGCAGCTTTACACACTGCCTGGGGGGACTTGGGAATCAGTGCCTTATAGGAGACCCCAAGTCCTTTGCAACCAAAGCATGTGTCATTGCACAAAAGCAGATGAGAAGCAGCGAAAAAAGCAGAAACCACTGCAGGGTGTTCTTGTAAGAGTCGTCCTGGGTCTCTTATTGGGGGCAGAAGGGAGCAGGATGTGGTGATCAGGACATCTTTGATCCATGTAAACATGGCAGCAACCCCTACAACCTGGTCACAAATAATGGTGGGTACAAAAGCCCTCTGCTGTTGTGAAGCCTTAGAACACATCACAGGACTTATTTCATAGAGTCAGTGAAGCCATGGGTGGCTGAAAGTACAAGGACCCACTTTCTGTTTGGTGGAGCTCACACTGGTGTGGTCCTGTCAGAACTGCTGCTCCCACCTGACCTTGCTGTAATTCTTGCATTCAGTGCAGGTTACCAGAAGTATTGAACTGGTATTTGATCTCATTGCACTGTTGGAAAATCAGTTTGATAAATGGAATAAATTACATAACTGTGCTGATTTTGGTTGGGGTGGGGGCTATGTTTGGGATTTGTGCTGAAAACTGCAGATGACACAGGGATGTTTTAGCTGTTGCTGAGCAGGGCTGACACAAAGCCAAGGCTTTTTCTGCCCTCACAGCACTCCAGCCACAAGGAAGCTGTGGGTGCACAGGGAGCTGTGAGGTGACACAGCAAGGACAGCTGACCCCTACTGACTGAGCCAAGGGATATTCCATACCACAGGGCACCATGCTTAGCATGTACAGCTGGGGGAAGAAGCAGGAAATGTTCAGAGTGATGGTGTTTGTCTTCCCAACACACTGTTGGGTGTGATGGAGCCCTCCTTTCCTGGAGATGGCTGACTATCAGCCTTCCTGTGCAGAATGCTGAAGCATCTCCTCGTTTTCTATGCTTGCATGCATGGATTTTGCTTTATCTGTTTAAGTACCTTTATCTCCAGCCATGAGTTTTCTCACTTACACTTCTGATTCTCTCCCTGATCTCACTGAGGGGATGGCTGTGTGAGGCTTAGTTGCTGCCAGGGGTTAAACTATGACAGTCAAATAATAATCAGTTATATAGCTGACTTTTAGGTGGATAATCTCTATCATTTAATACTCCAATATCTGTATAAATACCCTTTATAATATTGCTTACCTTACAAAGTCACCAGAATATAATACATGTGCTATAAAAAATGTTTTTCTATTTCTGTTTTTTTTTTTCTTATAAATGTTGCTTCAAAATTCAGTTTGTTGGATTAAGTTTTCCTCTTAAACAACATTGTTTTATTGTGACTAGGGTTTTGTTTGCTTTTTTTTTTTCAAAAAACTAAAAACATTGTATTGCCCACATAACCAATCTTATTTGTTGAGTATAATTTGAAGGGAATAGATATCCTACAGACATGAACATAGGAAAGTATTAGTCAATTAAATAAAAATATGCCTTTGTTCAGATACCAGGTGTGTTAATAAAAGGTAATTATGTTGACTGAAAATAAGCAAAAGCTCCATCCATCAGACACGTACATTTTTTCCATCACTCTCAGTAACAAATGCCTTTTAATACAGTGGAAAATTACTAGGCAGGTCTGAAATAACTAAGCAATTACTGAAAGCTTTTGTTTAAAATTCCTCAAGAGAATGTCACAAAGAAAATGATTACTATTATTTCACCAATGAATATAGTACAGAAGTTTCACATGAAAAATAAGCTCACATTTAACTATCAATTAGCAGCTTTTGATATTCTGAAATTCTTTCAGCATTAGTATATCAATTCACATGCCTGCCTAAATATGCCTGAAGAAAAAGGGGAATAAACTCAAGTTCTAAACTACTGCACATTGAGTGAGAATATTGCAGGGGAAGATGACTCTTCTTTAAAGTAGTCAATCTACTAGACTCCTTATTTAGATTGCCTGAAAATCTCACTTATTGGCATGTGGATTTTTCTCCTGCATGTCAGCTACCAGAAATATTTCCATTCAAGGCAATAAAATAGGAATAATTTAATATAGGAATTAAAATAAGAGGAGCTGTACACTATAGGTCTAATTTTCTTTTTGGTTATAAGTCAGATTATGAGCTCAAAAGTAGCTTTTAAAAAGGGACAAGGAGTCTTAATTTTGGCTTTTTTTACCAAATGCCTTTTGTAATGAATGCTATTGGGCACAAATGATGGTCTGTGCTCAGTGCTGAAGGGGTCTTAAAATATATATGCATCTAGCATGTAGAAAACTTTGCTTTCAAATTCAGGGAGCAGAATCTCAGGTCCTTGCTCCTCTTTTGTAACATCATGGTTGAATTCAGTGCTGGCACATAACAGAAAGGATTAAATGATCCTGCAGAGACTGCAGACTCCCAGATTATTGGAGAAGGGTTTCAACCATTAAAAGATGGAGTTAAATCTAAAACATAGGTATAACTGAGGGTAGGTTGGTTCCTGGGCCACTTAGCACACCTTTGAAATCCTGGAGCCAACAGGGGTGGTGGGCCCTGGCAGCCTCAGTGGCAGAACCCTGTGCAAGGTAAGATTAGATTTTTCTCTTTTTTTTTTTTTTTGAGTGAAATTGCCTGGTGAATAGCCTTAGCACACACCCTGTGATTTTAGCTGGCAGGAAGAAGACTGCCAAAGCTCCCAGCTAAATATGAAACCCTCATTTTTACTTTGATTAAATCATCCCCTATGATCACTAAGGTAGGAATCACACATTATTATGATGCTTCTTTTCCAAATAATGCACATCACACCTAAATTTTATAAAGATGATTCCCACTTTCAGTGGAGCACCCATGTATCCAATTTGCTTGAACACCTGCTGTGATTTAATGCTCACCCCTGTAGGCTCCCAGATATTCAGTAGCTGCCTCAGCTGTAAAAAGCAGTAACTATAAAAGCCAGTGAAGCTAGGGGGAAAATAACAAAAATTACAGAGTAGAGGTGTATTTATGACACAATCAAGAGCAACTCATGACAAGATTTGACTTGCCTTGTGATTTTTATCACAAGTAAACAATGTATTCAGGGTTGAAAAGAAAAGCATTCTGACTTGTCAACAGCAAATACCTAAAATTATCACAGCTTTATTGTGGAAGATAAATGTTCTCCTGATCCCTATGTCAAAAAGTTAGCTCACAGCAAGACCTAGATCTGTAAAAGCACTGCCATGCAAGCAAATCTGGATCTAAAAATGTACACAGAACACTTACCAGGGAGATATTTTAAATGGCTTTTGAAGTTTTTGTGTGTTTCAGTAGAGACTTAGGCCCACAAAGTCTACCATCAGTGCTATAAATTGCACTAATAAAAGCTTCTCATTTAAAGTGAGGCTTCACAAGAGAGAAGATTCCAACGGAAGAATGGAAGAAATGAGGTTATAGGTCTCTTTTCCATTTTAAATGTTTTCTGTCATCACCTCAGACAACCATTTCTGTCCACAGATATGCTCATTCTTCTCCTGTCTGAGAAAACAAAAGCTGGTTTTTCCACTTCTCTAATTGGCTTTACAGTTCTGTAAAGTAGCATGTTTATGTTCTGCCAGATTTTCAGACTCTGTATATCTCTTTTTGGTTTAATTGTATGAGTGAACAAGTGGTTTCTGTTCAGAGGTTTTCTTTTTTCCAAACTTTTTTCCTTTTTTTCAGTATTTAAATGATGGATAACCGTGTAGAAGACAAAAACAGACAAAGTAAATGCCATTGGTTCATTTGTCTCATTGAGTCATGCTGTGCTTTAAATGTATTTGACCCAGACAGAACCAAAGAGGTAAAACCTAACTTAATAGCTAGAGGTAGAAAGCTTGCAAGAAAAACTACAATTTTGACTCTAATCTACTGAAGGGGAAGAAAAAGGAAGAAAAAAAAAAAAGCAGTATGTCTAAGACTGAGTCTTCAGCATCTCTAAGTAAATTTTCTGATTTCCTGCCTAAACTTATTCTTGAGCAGTTTAATCATTAGTTCTTCCTTCAGTTTAAACAGCTTATCTCTCCCCCCTGTATTTATCATCTTCATTCAGCTATTGCCACAGTTAGCATTTTTATCCATCATTTTGCTACAACAAGCAAGACAACCTTTCCTGACCTCTCACAAAGGAGAAGTCTGCAATGCCTGTGTCTTCATGGAAAAGAACAGGATTTCAAAGAAAAATGAAGTCCTCTTTACCTGTTCTGACACAGTTCAAGCTAATTTTTCTTGGATTTTATATGGACAGAGATGCGTACTTGTTTTATATATTATAACCTGGTAACATCTCATTCCTAGGATCATAGAGTGGTTTGGTTTGGAAGTGACATTAAAGATCACCTTTTTCCAGCCTCCCTGCCATGGGTAGGAACACCTTCCACTAGACCAGGTTACTCAGAGTCCCATTCAGTCTGGCCTTGAACACTGCCAGGGATGGAGCTTCCACAGCTTCTCTGGGAAACCTGTTCCAGTGCCTCACCACCTTCACAGTGAAGAATTTCTTCCTTATATCAAATCTTAAAATGTTCTCTTTCAGTTTAAGGACACACTTTGCTGTGTCTCTTTCTGCCCATGTAAAAAGTAACTCTCTGGCCCTCTTGAAAGCCCCATTTAATTACTGGGAGGCTGTTCTGAGGTCTCCCCAGAGCCATCCCAACTCTCCCAGTTGGTCTCCACAGGAGGGGTCCTCCAGCCCTGTTACCAGATTTGTGAGCCTCCTCCAGACACACATCTGCAGATTCATGTCCTTGTATGGAGGGCCCCAGGGCCAGACATAGCTCCCACTCCAGTTGGGCTGTCACAAGAGTGGAGTAGAGAGGCAGAATCAATTCCCTTGGGCTGCTGGCCATGGCTGCTTTTGATGCTGCCCAGGATGCTATTGGCTTTTGGGTCATGGTGGGTCATGTTGAGCTTCTCATCCACAAACACATCCAAGTCCTTCTCGACAGGGCTGCTCTCAATCAGTTCAGCCCCCTGCCTGTTTTGATACTGGGAGTTTTCCCAGCCCAGGTGCAGTACCTTGCACTTGGCTTTGTTGAACTTCAAGAGGTTTGCACAGGCCCACCTCTCCAGTCTGTCCAAGTCCTTCTGGATGGCGTCTCTCCTCTTGTGTGTGTTAGCTGTGCCAGCCAGCTTGGTGTTGTCAGCTAACTGGTTGAGACTGCACTTAATCCCACTGTCCATGTCACCGACAAAGATGGTACATGGCACCAGTCCCAACACTGACACCAAAGGAACACCAATCACTGGTCCCTTGGATGTTGAGCTGTTGACCAAAACTCTTTGATTGTGGCCATCCAGTTAATTCTTTGTACCAGGTGGTCATCAGTGAAATCAATGTTTCTCCAGTTAAGAAACAAGTCTTGCAGGACACTGTCCGGTGCTTTTCACAAGTCCAGTTAGCTCTTCCCTTCTCTACCAATGCTGTAACCCCTTCATAGAAGGCCACCATATTTGTCAGGCACAATTTGCCCTTAGTAAAGCCATGTGGGCTGTCACCAATTACTTCCTTATTTTCCATGAACCTTAGCATAGTTTCTTCACCACCTTGGCAAGCATTCCATGATGTGTATGCTTTCTTCTTGTCTGTGAGTTACTCCTGTGTTGTATCTTCCTGCACTATTTTTCACAAGGGTAATACTTTTAGAAATTTTCTGTTGTGGGAAGCATAGGCAAAGCTTCCGAGCCCTTCATCTTCAGAAATATTATTGGAAGCAAATTTAGAATTTGCTCAGTCCTTGTACAGTATCAATTAACTAAGTTTTTCACTAAGTATTTGAAAGGACCTTGTAGCTCCATCAACTCCACTGACCTCAGCTAAGAATCCTGTGCAAACAAAATGAAAAGAGGTTTGTCCCAAAGGAAATATCACTAAATTCATACACTTTTCTTACCATACTACTTGTGGTGCTTAGTAGCATTTTATTCTGTGTATTTTGATTTTAGTAACTCATTTAAAATGATGACTTTTGTATTATTTCTGTGTATATGCTTAACCTTGCATATACCAGATGTCCCATAGGAATGGCTCTGAAAAGATTTATTCTTTCATGGCTGTCAACATGAAGATTCAACTTTCAAGGAAAAAATATGAGTGCATCTCACCTGCATTACTAATCCATTAATAAATGTCATAGGCTACAGTCAAAACCTAAATGCTAAGTACTTATGAGATACTCAGGAATAATTTATCCACAAGAAGCTGGTAATATACAGAGCCACCTTTTACAATTAATTTGAACAAGTCAGCAAAAAAATATAGGTTACTGGGTCTTCAAGGATACAGCACTTAACTACCCCAAGTGTTACTTGAACATTTTCTATCCTCTAGTGAAAAAATACTCTTGCAGAAGAAGGGTGACAAGACTCTTTAAACTGATGAATTACAACAAATGGGGTAATGTTGCAGCAGCCCTCTTGCTAGAGAGCAGAAATAAGCCAAGACAGAGACTTCATGTTTATCACAGCATGAAAAGGGCCCTGGTTTATTCCTCTTTGCAGCTCAGCCATCCTGACTCCAACTATTCACTGACTCTGGCTGCAGCAGCTCCTGCTGGAGGTTTCCCTTGCAGCCTCTGGCTGCTGATTATTGCCTGCTAAAGTCCGACTGCAGGGATCAGTTTGCAGACTCTGAATGCAGGCTTGCACCCAGCTAGATTATGACTGCAGACCCAGACTGACCCCACAGGGGGGTTTCTCTCCCCAGGATCCTTCTTCTTTATGATCCTCTTCTTTCTCAAGGATCCCCCTCCTTCATTATTCCCCCTCACCAGCTAACCTACTCCCTTTTATCACTTATCTTTATTGGCAATAGCTGTGACTCATCGGGGTGAGGCTATATTGGTTAATTAACACAGCTGTTACTTATCAGGGGTAAGGTCACCTATATTCTCTTCTCCTACAGGGTAAGAAGTTTATTTCTACTGCTACACGTAAATTGGTAAGTTTACTTGCTATTTTTCCCATCCAAGTTTTTCATTGGTCCGTGATGCGTAGTTACAAGGTTGTTTAAAAACTTCTTGTTATGAACTTGCTCATTTTAAGCAGTCCTTGCCATTGTAGAAAGAAAGTAAAGCAGCTTTTGATTGAAAAGAGCACTTCAGAGAAAAGAAAGTCATGGCTGAAATTCTGAAAAATCCTTCAAGAAAAAGAACTGCCTTGTGTTCTATGTTTATGAACAAAGTTAGCTGAAATGCATATGGCAAGGAGAAGAGGTTGAAAATAGTTTTATAACTCTTGAGTTAACAATAGCTTTTTTTCTCTTTGTTCTGCACAGTGTTGGTCAGTTTAGCACACTGAAATAAAATTATCTCTTTTTAACTGAGAGGGGTCTAAACAGAAGTACCAAATCAGTACTCAGGGAGAAAAAAACACGTATCCATCTTCTCACGTCACAAGTGCCCATACAAGGGTTAGCCAGTTAGTATTTATTAAACAAATAAACTTTTAGCTTCACAGATTCCTAGAGATACTATGGCCTGGGAGGGAGGAAAGCAGAGATGAAACAGGCAGAAATGATTGAGAGCTTCAGAAGAAAGGTGATTTGAAGCATGGATGGATTCATTATCACTACTTTTCTCAAAAGATTTTTCCTTCCTACTCCCAAAACAGCAGGCACAGACTTCTTTCTTGTTTAAACTGATTTCAGTATTGGGGAGGAGAGACACAGCTTTGCTGTCTTTTAAACTACACTTGCTTTATGTGAAAAAGAGTTTGATAATTACATTTTTGAGAAGGAAGACATCCTAGAAGCTGGATGCTTTTTCTTTACTGAGTTTGTTTCTATAGAAATTGTTAAATAAGTAATGGGAGAGAACAGTCTATCATCCCTTTTTTACCTAGCACAGCACAAGCCACATAGATGTGAAGAAACAGGATGCTGAGCTGAAGGGCTCTCTCTCCTTCCTTCAATTTAGAAGGTAATAGGGAGCAGCAGGAGATGCAGCCCTGCATCAGGTTTTTGGTTTTTTTTTTTCCTGTCAGAGATGCTAACTCTGTCAGAGGTGCTAACTACATGTATGGAGAAAGTGAGAGGAAGCAGAGCAGAGTCCTTATTTCCTTCGATTCTTTGATCTAGGAGTGAGGAAAGGATCAGCTTTTCTCTCAGGTCCCTGCATTTCCAAATACTTGTTCTAACAAGCACATGGAGAGCCCCAGGAGAGCCAGCAGCTTGGGTAATTGCACACTCTTGTGCTGAAGTGAGTGAGCAGAAATACTTGAGAGGGAGGTTTGTGTGATTGTGATCAACCTCTCTGTGAATTCTGGTATTTCAGCTGATCCATATATAACTCTCTTTTGTGAGTCTCTCAGCTAGCAAAAAAATTCCTTTGATTTGAAGTCAGATTCGTTCTTGCTTTTCATATGCATACTCAGTGAGAGCTGGCATTACTCAGAACCACTGCAAATGTGCCAGATGCCACTGCTAGTCACTTGTAAAATATAAGATGGAGCTGTCATAGCCATTTCAGTTTTTCCTGGCCAGAGTCAGTTCAAGAAAAAGTAGTGATGTATTAACTTGAACTCCTGTTTCCAGTATTTGCTGAACTTTTTAAAACCTGGGGTAATATCTGGCTTTCAGGAGCAAGAGAACATTTTTGGGGATTCCAGATAGTGGTGCTTGATGCTCTCTATGTCTTCTGGGGTTTTTTATTTATTTATTGGGGGGAGGGGTGTTAGTTTGTTTGTTTGTTTTTAAATTTTATGACTATGGACAGGTAAACCGAGAACTGAAATGGTAGAGGGTTTTATTTCTGTACTTTCCAGGCAGAACCTGCAGTGCAAATCTCCACTCACACCCAGGTTATATGGCATCATTCTGGGAATATTTGTCACCAAGCACCCACAAAATACTGCTCTTTTTCTCTGGCCTCCAAAACCCATGAATTGCATTGTGTTGCCTCCTCTATGGTTTTGGGGCTAGGAGACTTATAAAATGGAACAACTGAATTTCAAACTTGAATCTGTCACTCAGTCATCGAAATCAATCTAAAATTTTGTTTCTTCACGGTATAAAAATTAAGTCATTAAAAGTCATCAAAAATAAGACACTTTCATATATAAATAATTTCTTAGTCTGTATTTGATTATGGACATATTTCAATGTTTACTGTAAAAATTTTCATTAAAATAAGGAAATCTTTCTAACCACGTATAATCGTACAATGAGTTAAAAACCAAAATTTCTGCTGTTATTCATATGTACCTACCTACTTAACCATGCAGTACAGGTCAAATTTGTTTGATGTAAAATGTTTTGAAGAGGTAGAAAGAAAGCAGAGTAGCCTTAAATTTTGGTGTTAAGATTGTCCAAGATAGAATAAAAAGTGTCTCTGAATGCTTCCTGTCCTATTGTCACGTTGCTGGCATGTGTTTACTTCAGATTTCCAAGGAGAGTTTAAGAGCCTTACTCATCTTTTTCACTTACATGTAACTATTACAGGAAAAACAATTTCTTTTTACTTCACCACCACCTTGCTGCACAGCTGTCCTGGTCTCTCCTCAGTGAGGAAGCGGTGCTGTCAATATAGAGATCCAGGGCCTGGTTAAAACATGGTCTAGAAAGCCTGAGAAATGGATGTCCCCACTGTGAAAGCAGCAATTAATCACTTTAGTTTGTTTTTACTAGATGCAATGATTTCCAGTGCTTAGCTAAATTCCAGGACAAGGGTATGGACAGAGCAAATGACAATGTACTTACAAAGGTATCCTGAATGGGCAGTGAAAATCTGAGAGATCCAGAAAGAATAGATATTTTTGTATCTTGATCTCATTTTCCCCACCATCCCCACCCCATCCCCTGCCTTATATATAGGATACATAACATTAAAGCTTAAGTTTTAATGGGAGAAAAACTAATTAATCCTTCAAGTACTACAAGAACTATGCTCAGAAGGGGCTATATTACTGTAGATTGCTATTAAGAACAGTAGGTGATATTATTAAGTATTTGTGGGGAATGTGGTGACAGCATTGTTCAATAAGTTCAGGGTTAAGTTATGAGAGTCTTAGTTTTGAGAAGTCCTTGAAAAGTAGGACCACTGCTTTTTAGATGCTCATCCAAAGAAAAATTATCAAAATATTTAAAGATTGCCAGTGCCCTCTGCTAGTTTTCAGGACTTAACACAGCATATAATGCAAAATAGCTGCAGCACATTAATTAGAACTAACCAGCACTAACTGAAGTTAAATGACATTTTATTACTTCCTTGTGAGGAATTTTTTTAGCCTTTGGCTAATTAAAAAAAAACCTCATGAATGTTCAGTTGGAAAAGATTCTGTTGCCATGTAAAAAGCAAGCAGTTTTCTGGCAATAAATCTGAAAAATTCCCTTTACAAATAATCTGCCATTCTGTTTCAGCAGTATGAGTTAGATTGAAGTGTGCATAAGGATTTGCTACTTTTAAGAAATGGCAGCTAGTAAATCAGTTGCAGGGAGATCCTTTAGCTTGCATATTATTGCAAAAAAATTTATTCATTTTCATATATATATATTTCAGTGACAAACCTAATTTAAAAAACAGGGTCCATGTAAAAAATGAACAACAAGCAAAGGTCCCTTGCTGTGACTGATTGCATTATTTACAGTACTGCTTCAGGTATAACCAGGATTATTTGTCTTTCTGACATTACCACAATGATATAAGATACAGTATGCTAATATGCTAATCTAGGGTTATAAGGTATTATTAGTCCTTTGTTTCTTTCAGTGTGTTAATTAGTGACTTGTTTACAGTCATCCATCTTTGCTCACATTTATGCAAATATTCCAAATTATTAACAATAGCATCAATAGGGTCATGTTTATCTGATTTTTTTCAAGCAAATATTTTTCTAAAAGCCTCATGTAACCAGTCTTGTTTACATGGAGCAGAAACTTACTCTGCTAATAAATCTAGATGTTTTGAGGAGCAAAGAATTACTGCCTGTTAATTTAAATTATACATATGTGGTGTGTCAATAATACACAAATGAACACCTCCATGAATTGTACATCAGTATTTTCAAAGGATGGTTTGAGTGACACACAAAACAAGCAGTGCTGACAGACTGGCCAGCATGCAGCTAAGTGATTATATATTATATATATATATATATAATTTTATATATATTTATATAATGTATATATATTTTTATATATATATTAATCACAAACTATTCTATTTGCACTGAATAAAAAGGAGAAAATAGTAGAAAAATATAATTATATTAAATATCTGTTTTTAAAAGACTGACTGGTAGTTTCCCTCCAGTTTTGTTTGTGTTTATTGATGATCCATGAGGGACTGGAAGGAGGTCAGAAATCCCTTCCCCTCTCCTGGAGAAGGAGGGACATGGGTGGAGAGCAAGTGGGAGCAGACCCAGGTGACTCTTCCCTGACCTGTGACCAGGTCTCTGTTTTCTTCCTCTCTCCTTTTCTTCCCTTGCTTCCTTTCAGAGCCTTGGCAGTGACAGTGACAGCAATTAACTGCAATCTCGTGAAGGAAGATGTTGTGTGATCAAAGCACCCACTCAGCACAATACAACATACTCCAACAAGGAGTTACATTTTGTTCCACCTCATGCCATGGGATTTCCCAGGATATTCCCCTTTTATGCCTGCCTGGGCTCTGCAGTTTCCCCAGTGGATGTGGTTCTGAAGTGAAAATGTGGTGTTTATGAATATGGTGAAAGAGCCTCTCTCCTTGCTGATCTTCCTAATGAGCTGGGTGCTTATTTTGCTGTGCACTTATGCCAGCTTAATGCTAAGGGACTGAGAGGCTTTGCAAGACTGAAAAACCCTAAAAGTTTTAATGAGCTTTGAAAATGAATTCTTACTGGTGCCAAAACAATATGTGGAGTGACTGAGGGAAAAGCAATTTGACATAATTCTACTCATGTTTGAACTTACAGAATATTGGATTTGAGCACATCTACAATTAGCTTTGTAACAAAGCCAATAAGCTGATTTTATAAAATTGTTTGGGTGGTTTTTGGAAAGGTGTTTTCAGATTTTTTTTTTTGTGGACTTGGTTTTTTCATTTTTAAAAAAAAAAAAATCTTAAGTTTATGAATAATTTTCATTACAAAGTACATGCAACATGTTTTGAATAAAATAGCTGCAACTGAACAATTCTTTTGAAATGTCTTAATCAGGTCTAATTCCAGTGCTCCCCAGTAGCATGGAAGCAAAAAAGATTTTGTTTTTTAAATGTTAAAATGAGTCCCGTTCACACCTTCTTTTGTAGAAGAACTAGAAAATAATTTTGATGAAGCAACAATTCAGTGGTTTTCTTTGGAACTTCTAACAAAATCTGTACTGCAATTTTACATGTCCTTTTGTGAAAAAAATAATGGTAATTTTTAAAGTATTATTTCAGACCTCAATTATCAGTATTTTTTACTGCTTTCAGACAAGGAATATATAGAAAAGGAAATATTAAAAACGAGCACCTTTTTTTGCTTCTAAAGTAATATAACACATTAAAATAGGACTTTACCTCTTAGTATGAAGATGCTCTCTGCTAGCACTTAAAAAGGCAGATCAGAAAATGAAATAGAGATATTGAAATAATATTACTGTTCTGATTTTTCAGAATATGTTCTGTTTGTCAGGAAAACGATCTGAACTCTGCAGTTTGCTAGCCTGCAGTACATTGGTATGTGTGTAAAAAATGTTTGAACACTAAAAGCAAATTGACTTTATGTAGAAAATAACCTTAAACTAAGAGTGAATTTTGGTAGTTTGTGACTGATTACAGCTCTCAAAATCTACAGTCTCTACAAAGACTTTTCAGTCCATATTTTAAATTATATACAGTTAATGGGAATATGCAGTGGTTCAAAATTAGTTGCAGATCAGTATCTGTAACCTGAAAAATGTTAATTCCCTGTTAATTCCCTGCTTAGACATAATGTAGTTGTGTGTCTTCAGGATATATTATGAAATAAAACAGAAAGTTGAGTTTGTATGCAAAACTTGGCTTGAAAGCCTAGGAGTTACTTTGTAATTCTAGCAAGTGTTACTGGAGCAAGGAAAACTGAGTGTAGAGTATTCAGAATAAGGGAAAATGTGGTAAAGGCCAAGCAAAAAGAGAGAAGCAAACTTACAACACTGAGGAATTGCTTTACTTTAAGGCATTTTTGGCTGTGGACAGTTAGGGCACTTTAGGTGGAAAGTTTTCTGTTGAGTTTTCATGCCATGGTATGATATGACTTCTGACTACCCAGAGACTTTATTTTGATGTTTTTTCTTCCACACAGTGTCTTTCCCTCATTTGTCTGTATATATCCTGCCTTTTTGTTGGTGTTGTTGTGCAGTCACGCCAGTGAATTGCTGGCACAACATAAGCACTTTGTGTTCATTGTTTGGCTGTATTAATTGGGCATCCTGCATGAGTACAGCTGTCTCCTAAAAAAATGCATTATTAAAGATTCTGTGTTTGCAGTGGTCATATCTCATTATTTAAACATGTTTAGTATGCCTTCCTGTTAAAAGCACAAAAGAGCTACTTCAGTACAGATGAGGTAATTACTAAATGTCTCTCACTTAAGAGTGACTCTGCAGGTAAACCAGCCTTTTGAAACAATTCCCTTATTAGCAACAAGCATATTTGAGCATCATCGGCATAGATTTTGTTTGCCTTTAGTTAGGAAAAGGTTGCTGCTTAGAAAAGCAAAGGGCAGTTTGACCAAAACCTCTGATCTGATTTTACTGTGGTCATACCTTTGTCATGTTGTTCTGCTCCAGAGCTCCAGCCTTGCATTTCAGATGGAAAGAGCCCTTTCTATGAACAGCATGAGCCCTCTGTGAACATGTATCATTTATCATTTCATTGGAAGCAGCTGAGGATGTTTCTAAAAATAGATGTGTAAATGATGGACAGTTCATGATTTGTTGGCATGGAATCAAGATGTGACAGAAGGGACCAAAGGAACCAATTGCATCCTCACCGCTGAGGTTACCATGGAAGCTTTAACTCTTTACACACCCTCCATCTCTTGCTCACATAACTTGTGCAGTACACTTTAATTGTTAGGGATGAAGCATATTTCATAGAGTAAAATCTACCTGCCCACATTAACTGAAGCTGTCAGACATGATTTAGGGACTTTTGTATATTCCATAAATTCTCGTGGGAGAATAGAAGTACCTCTGCCAAGGTCTTGAGGAAAAAAGAGTAAACGTGCCAATTTGAAAGGTAAATAAATGCTCATTTGTGTAAATGTAAATATATTTACATGGTGGGAATATAAGGAAAAGATCCCCAGTGATGAAACAAAAAGGAAGGGAAAAATTAAAGAGAGGTGGAAAAATGAAATCTCTTACCTAAGTCTCTTCAACCCGTTTCTTTGTGGTCTGCAAGCATCTCATTTCTTACCCACCCTTCAGTTCACCCAGTCTACATAGTATCCTTATAACTCTGAACTTTTCTTCCTTTTCTATCATTTCAATATATTTTCCTCCTTCAGCTACAGACAATATTTAATTTAAAGGTCCCCTTGTTTGATGCAGGCATCCCAAAGCTTCCTGCAGAAACCACTCCTCAGTTTCTTTCATGTACAAACATGGAACTCTATCTTTTCATCTTCACAGACAGTGTGGGAAGAAAATAATGGCTTTTAGGACTTATAATATTGTGCTTTCCCAACTGTTGATATCCTGAGTGGATGTAGTGATAGGAAGCTTCTTCTTTTTTTAACTTCCTATTTTCTGACAAGTAACAGATCCTGCCCTATTTTATTTAATTAAACTCAGATTGAAAAAAAAAAAAAAAAGGCATATCAACAGGTAGGTAAATAGCAGTATTTAAAGTGTCTCATTTCTGGGACAAATAATTTCCCTTATTTTCTCAGTATTTAAGCACCAAAGGAATATTCCTTTTCTCTTGACTTCTGTTGACTGGAACCTAAATAAGAGAGGTAAAACTTTCAATTGGATTCCCTTTGACCTTTCTGAAAGTACAAAGATAAATCCATTACAGTGTCTCTCTCTGCCTTAGAATTCTTCTGTCATTATCCAACATTTTGTTTTCTCACACAGTTACTACAGGTTTTCAAATAAAACTGGGGTGGGAAGAACAAATTTACCTTATTTTTCTTTAGCTTCAGTCTCGGAAATACACATTCCACTTTGATTTTAACCTAATAAATGAATATGCATTCTGTTTTCCCTGCTTTACATTTATAGTGGTTATATCTGTTCTTTATGGCAAGTAGCACCATAATTTTAACTGAAGTACGACAACTAGATCTAGGTAGAATTGTCCTGTCTTTCTCTGAGTTGAATATGTTGTTATGAGTTAAGGAGTCCGCCTGAAAACAATTTCAGAAATCTGGAATATTTTTTTTTTAATCTCCCAGAGTTTGAAGAGTACCATAGATAATCTGAAAGTTTTAGCATGTACACAGCATTCTCTTGGACTCCCCTAAACATCAGGCAGCTCATGTAAAGATGTAGCTTCATACAAGCTGACATTTGAATGTATGGGTACCAGATGTGCTCAAGTTGAGTTTTTTTGGCAGCTGGTCCCCCCTAGTACCCTGCCATGTGACTGTGATGTCAGCAGTCCTATGCAAACTGAGAGGTTCTCAGACCAGACAGGCAGGGCATGTCCCAGCACACTATTCTCACTGTACCTGTGGCCATGGGTCAGTTGTAGGGAACGTCAAAAAGAAGTTTTTTCACGGGTTGAATACATTTTAAGGGTGTGTATTAGGCATTACCTAGAAGGTGTTCCAATCCTATACGGGATTCAAATCAAAACCCATCATAGCTATAAGCCACATGAACTTTTATTTCTAAGTGTTTCCAAGTTTTCCTTTCTCCCATTTAACATTTGTAGAGAAATATGGAGAGAGATTTGGATTATGATGTCACATCAAGTGAGAAATTGTGTTGAAATATCTGTTCCTTATTGCCAGAATATAAATACTAAAGTTTGTCAACCCCAATGCTTTTTCTAGCCCAACTAATACGGTGCTAAATGAGGAAAAATGGTTAATAACCATCGGGCAGTGAATTCAGCTCCTTTGTTCTGGTATGTCTTCCACTTGTTCCTCACATTTCTTAGATCAAGATTTCATATTACGTTGTGAAAAGATTGGAACTAAGGTACTGCTAAGCTACGTTCTGGTATTGCTGATTATTTTTAGCTGCAGGATTACCAGGAACCTCTATGTAGCATAGGTAGCATTCTATGCCATTTCGTCCAGAACATTTTGCACACTGGATTTCAAAGGGTTTGTGAGCTTCAACAATTTGTTAAGCCATTATAGTTGAGACTTCTTATGAAGAAACTCTTTACCTTTAAGATGAAAATTTCAAAGAACTTTGGAGACTCTTTAATCTTGACCCCATAGTCAGATGTTACTTTATAAAGTCTGCTTCTCCCTTTTCCAAATTATTTCTTTTTCACAGCCAGACCTGTACTTTACCTTTCCTTTTTCAATCTCTCACAGCAGCATAGCATACTTAAAGCAATTACAGAAATTGCAACAACAAAATTAGAGTGATGCCGAGTTACTTTAGGCTTTATTACAGCAGACAGAATACCAGGATGGACAACAGGACATGCAGGTTATACTTTTGGCTCTTTAACTATTTTATGAAAAGCACTTCTCTACCTCTTAGTTTGTTTCCCTATCTAAATGTCAGCAACAAATATTCCTGGAAAAAACTTTTGACAAATACTTTGAGCTTTTGGGGAAGACATCAAATTCTGTGTACTGTTGGTCAGGAAGAGCCCATGTATACAGAAATGAAGCACTTCCCAGAATACACAAATACATTGGTGAAGTTGAATTCATAGTAGAAACCGAATTTTTCTTTGCATGGAATCTGACTCATAGACAAGAATATTTACAGAGTAAAGTGCTACTTGTCAATGTTCCTCTCAAGGTAACCTACCAGATCTCATTATCTGCTTCAATAAACCGCAGTAACAATGAGGCCTATTGCTTTTCACAGTGCTATTATTGCTGTTATCCCAATCACATGAGGTGAGATTAACTATGTTAGCAGGATTTTGAAAAGGAGTTACAAAAAAGTATTTTTCTTAAATTGAAAATAAAGGTTCAAGAAAAGAAACATAATTGAAAAGCTGTGACTCATTTCTCTAAAAAACCTGAGGTGCATGCCTATTCATGTACCTTCTATTTTTAAAAAGGTAATGACAGTCTAAGGCTCTCCATCAGTCTGTGTTAAAGCAGGCAGAAATATTGAGCTGAATTTTGTTGTGAGTGTCCTTTATTTGATATTACCTTGGACATCAAACAGCACAGCCTAACTAAGGCACTGGATTTCAGTAAAAATTGTTTGTTGGGGAGGCCGGGGGGATGGAGGGGTGCAATGTTTGTGATTTTTTTCTTTTTAAAGAACTGAATCATACTTGGATAAGATAAACTTTTAATTTGACTAGTTATCCAAAATACGAGGTATCTGTTTTCAGAATGACTAAAAGTTTTTCCTTTAATGCAAGTTCCTTGCTTAGCTGTTTCTGCAGGAAAAAAAAGTTATGGCAAGGAGACTTTCCCTTGTGGTCTGTGCTGCCCCATGCAGATTCTAGCAGCTGGGAATCCTCTCTCTCCCCTGTCTAAGTCAAGACATAAATTGTTAACTAGTTAGTAAGTAGAGACAACTTAATACCCAGCTGTCCCTTGCATCAGTTCACAGCTAGTTGCACAGAAATTTGTAGTAGTTGTAACAAGACTAGGCAGTTCTCCTTGTTCAGGTTCCAGCAATACAAGTGCTCCATAGAGAAAATTAATTCCACATTGCCAAATACTCTCCAAAAGCACAGCCAACAGCCTGCAAGGCCTGACACAACTGGAGAGAAAAAGTACAGAATACCTTGTTCTGTCTCTACCCTTTCATTTTCAGTTAGTAGGGTCAAACATAAATCTTGAGGCTAAAATTGTAAGCATCAACTTGAAAATAAAAGAAGTCTTGCTTTGCAGTGTCCAGCTGACCCTGGTCACCTTTCTAATGCTGGCACACTCATTTTAAATCTAAATACAAGTGGGCCAGCATGCTGTTTAGTACTCCAGTACTAAATAAATGCCGTTTAGCATTTTAAGCTGGTAACATTTTACACTCATTTTGTACTTTTGTAAGAGACTGTATATTACAAATCAATAGCAAATTAGGTCCAGTACCTTTGGGACCACTGACTTATGTAGGTCTTATGTTGCTCACTGATTGTGTTACAGATTGCATGGGGGTTTTGCTTTGTCAGTTGTGTGGTTGGTTTTAGCTGAGTTCCTTCAATTAGGAGAAGAGAGACATTATCTCACAGATTATTCCTCTCATCTCTGTGAAATCTCATGCTTTCCCATTCTTTTGCCTACTCCAAAGGGGACTGTGTCTACACTAAGGCAGAATCAAAAGTGTGTCCAGATGAGCCCTAGCCCAATTTATTAGGACATCTTTCTTATTTTCAAACAAAACACAGCCAAACCTCAGCCAAACCATTTTATTTTCTATAAAGAGATGCACTAGAAATCCATCTGTCTTTTTGGATCCTGTAATAGCATCCCAGATGCTATCCTGCTTTCCAGTGTCATTGAATTCTGCTCATGGATGACCCATGCTTCATTTGTACTTGATTTTCATTTAATTTATCCTGAACCTTGTAATAAAGCTCTCTAGTGTTCAGTAAATTACACAGAATTGAAAGCCAGCCACATGAACTGTTAACATGCAATGAGACACTTATTTAGGGCTCATCTCTGCCAAAGTATCAACACATTCAAGAACAGAATAATTTATATGTTGGATATTTGGCAGCAGCTCCCTCTGTACAAAGCAGTTTATCTGCTGGGATAAAGAATTTCTCCGAAAGAGTTCATCAGGTATATGTAATATGTATGTATGAAATACGTATTTCTGATCAAAAATCCCTGAAACTGCTCTCATCTTAAACATTTATTACAGAATAAGTTGACTGTGGAGCCAAAACTGGCATATCAATGCTGAATTTGTTTCATGTAGCAAGCACTGGTTTGTCTTGAGTTATCAATATAAATTTATATTTATTAAAAAATATAATTTTTTAGTAAGTAAGGAACTCTATGGCTATATCTATTTTCATTTATCTTTCAATTAGTGCAGTGCTTGAAAAACAAAACAACTGTGCAGACAATCTTGGTATGTGCAAGGTTTCTGGCAGGAATTTCTTTCCCAGTGCAGTGGACAAACAGACTGTGAGTCTCCAGACACTGCTTTTTTTCTTTTTTTTTTTTTTTTTTTTTTTGAATGAACATGACCATTATGTGTATTCATATGAGTCTGGGATACATGCTGACCTCCATTAAACACTGTACACCTCAGATAATTTTTCTGGCTGAAGCTGATCTGAATTGGAGGGACCAAATGAGTTTATAGAAAAAGTGGTATTCAATGGTTTCCCAATTAAATAGAAATCATATGCCCATCAGATTTTTCAGTTCTATCATGTTTCACTTAAATATAAAGCCTAGATGTGTTGTTTTATTTTATTAACATTTTTCAGTTAGGATATCATACACCGGGGATGACATTTTGGATGTATATAAGAACAGTCGATGCCTAGGGAAGCTCTTTACTGAAATGAAGAAAATGTACATTTTAAAGGCAAAGCAGTCAGTAGTCAGTGTGAATGAAAGTTAAGTTTCCTACCACTGTGGAATGATTTAGAATTTATTCTGGATGGTTCTGAAATTTATATTTTTATGTTAGGAAAATGCATTTCCCAAATCCTTTTTTGTTTGTTTTCCATTTTTGAAAAACTGTTTTAAAAATAGCAACAACATGTTAGATATTCAGTTTTAAAAAAGAGAGAAATAAATGTACCAGAGCATCATAAGTAGGATACTATGAAAATATGAAAATTAAGTGACTGCTTCAAAGAATTCTAGTATCTTCAGTTCAAATTTTTTACCCCAGATCTAATTCCATGAGGAACTGGTTTAGAGAGATGTATGGACAAGAATTAAGATGGATAAAATAGAAGAAAAGGTATTGGAGAAATACAGTGGGTTGGAGTTGAGTTCAACTTTTAGAGAGATAAAGCATTAGAGTTCAGGGGCGTGTTCTCTAAATTCTAAATTTTTTAAAAAAATTTTTTAAAAAATCAGTAAGTTGCAATGCAAGGAACTGGACAAATTGGATTTCTGAGATCCCTTAAAAATTTACAACTCAGTCTCCATTCCTTGAAAAAATTCTTTGAATTTTTTTTATTTGAAAAACAGATTTTTTTTTCTAGCTATATTTTAAGTCTTTTATATCAAAGGCAAATGTAGGGGGGTGTTACTATTGCCTTGTAAAGGCCGTGTTTTCCATGAGTTCATTCAGCTTCAGTGATCCTGGTGTTGGAACTTAAGTGTAAGTTCTGTATGAATTTAGCTCAGCAGCACCTCTCATAGTGATTGCTAAAATATGGCTTTAGTTTCAGATAATTATTATATTAAATCTTTATCTTGACACTTCATCTACTTTTGCAACAATATGAAATAGTGATTTGGGAATAGGGCAGATTCAAAGCTTCATGCACAGAACAAGTTTCACCAATATAAGTCACCAGAATGAGGAAGAACTCTGCAAATCATGCAGTTTTTCAAGATGTCTCAGATTTTGTTCTGGATCATTGAAAATTCTCCCCATATGAATAAAAAGAAAACAAACCAAGGACACTCTGATAATCTTCTGTCTTACTTTAAGACAATTTAAAGGAAAACTCTGGACTGAGTTGCCTCTCTTTATAGGTTCAACCGAGTCCTTTCCACCAAAAAGGAACAAAAACAAGTAGATGTCAGTGAAAAAAAAAAAAAAAAACCAACAGTTTACTATTACAAGGAACAGCAACAGTCAATAGATAACCACCAGATACAAAACTGCTGAATGTGGCAGTCAGGTTTTCTCTTCTGATGCAAAACACTGCAAACAGGTCAGAGGGATAGTTCTCAGAGGGAAGAAAACCCAACCTGAAATTGCAAAGGAGGAGCATAGAGATAATGCAAAAGGAATATAGGACATGTATTTCTGTTGCCTCCAGCCACTACCATGTTGTATGTATATATTTCATTTCACAGTTCCCCTGTCCTCTGACAGGACTATATTCATGGGTGAATCTAATTTACATTCTAACATTAATTTCTATGTTGGAGTCTTAGGATGCCATTTCAATTTTGTCTGGTTCCCAGCTTGAGGAAAAGAAAGTGTTTCAGAATCTGTTTTCTTTCTTCCATACTGGTCTTCCTTTACTGTTGTTTAGTTTTAGACTTTACTGGTTTTACTCAAAATATTGGTCTAGAAGTCTTTAAATGGTTTTGGTTTTGATTTTAACCTATCTAGCACAATTTTAGCATAAGTACTTTTCCAGACAGAGAACAGACACAGTCTACTTGCTTCAATTGCATTTTTAAACCTTACATGTGAAGGGAAGCAATTGATTTTGTTTGTTTGTTTGTTTTACTCTGCAGAATATTTTAATCACCTGACAGCCTGTGGAAATTAATCCTTTCTCTGTCATATAAACGAATATTCAGCTGCATGAAAGATTTTTACTGGGCTATCATGCACCTCATGCATCCTCTGATTCCTGTCCTTAAGATGCTCAACCTTGCTATTTGAGTAAGCTCTTTTATGTTTTCAACAGATGAGGAGAAAATGTGGGCTCTTTTACTCAGTGGGGATTGACCATCTACCAAATAACCAATGAGGTATTCACAGAAAGCAAAAGAAATAAATACCTAGCTGTAGTAAAGCTTTGCATGTGTCCCACTTGTTTTCTGTTTGTTTTGACAAATGGGGTGCATTACATGTTGCATTTCATACTGTTTTACATTCCTGAACTCCCTGGAACATTCGGAGCTCTCTTCATGATATATTGCTAGTGAATAGAAAAACAAAGGAAGTATTACCTGGCCTTTTATAGAAATTCTTGTAAGAGATTAAAATGGAAGAGCAAGAGTCTCTTGATGCAGTAAAAATTAATATGTAAATAAATTTCAGTCTCTTGTTTGTTTTCTGGGTCTCCACTGGGTCTGTCTTTGCCCCAGAAATTTTCACACCATTTTGGAAGGTTACTGGCTCACACATAAACACATTCACCTTTCAGAATGGAGAAGACTTAAATCAAGACCTAATCTTTACAGTGCAGCAAATATGAATTTAAATAAAAGTAGCTTCCAAACAGTACAGAGGACTATAGAAATGAGGACTAAAGAACCAATAGAATTATGAATCTGTAATAATACATATTTTTATATGCAAATGACCACTTTATAAAGAAAAATATTCCCTGGAAACCAAACAGTGCAATAATGAGGAAGGAAGTGGTGATACAGGCATTCATATTGCATAAAGACAGGCAAGGGAGAAAAAATTTAAATAACAAGAAGAATTCCCTGCCTATTAATTTATAAATAATTCTGCTGAATTTAGAAATATTGAAAGTCTCTAAGTTCTGGTGCTCAGTGCACAGAAATCTTCTGTTCATTTAATTAAAACATGTCAGTGCTTTATGTCTTTCTGGACTGTTGCACTTATGTTCTTCAAATGTGTGCTGGAAAGACCACACATGCAACTGATGTAATTTGGGCTGTCTGCTGAGACTGCTCACCCAAGTGTGTGTTTCTGTATAGCTGTTCATAAAAAGGCCAACCATCTATCCTCATCAGATGGCTTAAAACAATAATTGATAGTCATAAGCCATCAATGAGGTAAAGAATACTATTACATATATGGTCGGTATAGTTATTTTTAAGGGGGTTTTTTTGACGATGAGAAAGATGGTGCAATCCCCCATGATTCTTCAGGCACCCTAATGCTCCCTTCATGTGTTCTGTAATAAGATGGCTTAGCATCACCCTCCTCTCAAACCAAAACCTCTAGAAAAATTGAGACTGAACCTAAAATGAGCTTTGTTTAGGCACGTGAACTTCTCTATATCAGATTTATACATGGTAGAGATCTGCAGAGAAGAAATTTAAAGACTGTCAGATTGTTATGAAGAAACTTGTTGGGCTCCTTCATAGTGCTCCAAGAAGTTAATAGGGCAGAATTGGAAACTGAGTGTGTATCTGTCAGCTTGCCTTATTTATTATATATATGTTGGTTGGCTTTGTATAATCAGTCTGAAAAACAAACAAAAAGAACATGTCACTCCTTTGTTCTGTCATTTGTCTTAATAAAAACTTCTGGGCAAAGTAGGAGCTTACTCTTTGGACTAACAGCACTGAAGGGCTTGTTAGGCTGAAGGGTCCTATAGACATTGGCTTCAGATTTCCCTGGCTTGTTGGTTCTGTCTTGTTTTGTGGTTCTCTGGGTTTTTTAAAGCAGAACTATGAAAAATGCTGTCTTTCTCCAAACTCTCAAGCTGTTTTCCATGGGTATATGAGCTAGGCTTTCTTGGGACTTTTACTGTTGATTGGCATAAGTCTCTTGTCTGCAGTGAGCTGCTAATGAACCAACAAGGGATTAGGAGAAAAAGTCTGGAGAACATCCACATGCTGCATCAGCTGAACTGGAGGAACTCTTCTGTCAGTCTCTTTATTTTGAGGCTACAGATAAATTTCCTAATCATATTTGTGATAAAGTGAACTTAATACAATGTTCATAGCTAAAATCTGCAGAAAGCCTGACAGTTTTCCAATAATCTGTAGCAAAAAAGGTAGAAAACCACAAATTGTATTTCTAATTATTAGTGATATTTCTAATTATTAAAGATGCATCTTTTCCCTTTGCCATCTGGATGAAAAATTTACCACATTGTCTCATGAATTTCTCACCCTCTGTCCATAGCTGTGGCTTCAAAAATGTCAGATCCACATGCAATTGTAATAATATTTCAGAATATTAAGGGGCTGTATTAAAGCAAGCAACATTTCTCATGAATAAGGTCTAATTTATTAATAAGTAAGGCTAAAATGATTGCTTGGGTGGATTAACAGCTCAGTATTCTGTAAAAGTCAACAGTGACTAGGTATGGCAGTAGTATTTAAGGACTGGCCTTGAAGGTGACAGCAGATATTTCGCATGTGATGAAGTGGATCCCTTAGAAATATAAGAAGACTGAAACAGTTGGAGTAGTAAGCAAGAAAGATTAATTTTGAGGCAATATCCTGAGTGGATAAAGAGGAGCAAGACAGCACTTGACCAAGACAGAAAAGAGAAGATCACAATAGCTGAGGAGCAAACCCATGAAGTCTGCATTAAAGATTTAGTTGCTGAACAGGAAAGAAACACTGAATATTAGAGCTGTTGTTCTGAAGCCATTAAATATACACTAGATTTTTAAGTAGAAAGGGAGAAATGAATAGGAGGTGATACCCAGGTTTAAAGACTGCAGGGCTGACATGTCTAGGAATCTTTCAATGAAACTACTTGTGTCATGAGTGTTAGCTGACACGCTTATGCCTTGGCAGAATAACAATCTCTTCAATGTCCTGGAGGGTTGGTCATGTACCACCAGGGCTGATGAACCATGGTGAAATAAGCTGCTGGAGACTGTACCACCCGTGGCCTCCCACAGCTGAGTGTGGCACTGAGCTCCTTGTGGCCCTGTGTTATTCAGAGAAATCAAATCAAATATCATAAGGCACCATCGCTTGACAAGCTGTGACTATCTCAAAAATCAAAATTGAGCTTCCAACATTAGTTCTTCATTGTGGAAGATGAATAAGAGTTTTACAAATGACGATTGGTAACTCTCCTGTAATTAATTCTATGAGAATTTGAAAGTCTAGGATTTTTTTTTTTAGTTTGGAAAATGATTCAGTATGTTCCCTCAAGTGCAAACACTTAAAAAATCATTAAGTTTCTGGGGAGAATATTCCTTGCTAATAAAGAAGTAGCACAAATAAATAGCAAGTTGAGCTGCAGCTCTGGAATTACAACAGCCAAGTATTTTTCATCATCAGTTTCCACAGAGAGCTTTAAAACACAGTTGTCTGATGTTTTTGATGTATTGAAAAAATTTGAAGTTTTTTCTTTTTAATGAGGTTTAAGAACCTGTAGCAAGGATGGAGTTACCAGAATGGTATGTGATAAGAAAATTTCTATCTTCTAATGACATTGTTCATGGTCACAGTTAGTGTTATTGTTTCCAGAAATATACACTACCAGATTCAGGGAGCCATATTTTCACTGCATGGAAAAGGATAAACTTGAAATATAATTCCATTTTAAGGGCTCCAGAATAATATTCAGAAGATTATAAAGAATAAGTGATATACTGACAGATTTTGTGCTGCTTCTGACATTTATAGCAACCTGAAACTGCAGTGATGTTATGATATTATCCAGATGTTCAGGTTTACTTTTCAACTGGAACTACATCTCAGTTGGCGCGTAAGGACATTTTCTGCCAGTCTTTGAAAAGCCTGCTTATGAGTAATTGTCGTGCATAGTTCTATTTCTATCAGTTCTGTAGAAGCACAGGATTTATGTAATTGCCATCTAACTATGCACCCAGTGTGAAGAGACAGAACTCCTGCCTCATGGCTACTTCATGCCCTGCCCTGCTCACACCATGGGAGACAATTTGCATGAGATACAACCTCCAAGGCAGCCCATGGAGTTATTGCTGCCATGGGTCTGAACTGCTGGGTTAGGGGCATGGCAGTAACTGTGGCTTCCTGTGTGGGACAGGGCAGTATTCTGACATGACAAAAGCATCATCAAGACTCAACTGTGGCAGCTCCTTGCGTTGTGACAGCTGAAAAACATTGGACACTGTTCAGGATGTAAACTTAGATAAAAGTTGTGAAAAGGTAGAAATGAGGCACTGTGATGTGAGATTGCTGTGATCTTTAAAAAAAAGATTAAACACATTACCTGTGTTTAATCTGGGAAAACTATGGAAGTCATGCTGGCTTAATGCCTATAGGGAAAGTTGCAAAGTGTTGACCCTAACATTTAGAGTGGCTGAAGGCAACATAGCATTTTGTCACTTTTTTCAGGTTCATTAAATAATTACTAAGAAAAAGTGTTAAATTAAAAGAGACAAGAGTGTCTCTTTTTTTCTGGTTTTCTCAGTGATTTGATGAGCTGGAAGATTTACTAGGTTTTATTTATTTAATTTTTTTAAAGAATGTCTTTGTTCATTCTCTTAATTTATATTGCTAGTAGTAAATTTAAGACCAAGAAAAAGGGAGACTACAGCGTAATAACAGCTAGCTGCTAAGTCATAAAGTATTTGAATTTATGGTACATCAAGATTTTCTGGCCCCTATTCTTCTTTGGAAAGAAAGAGTGGGTTTTCCCCTTTTAAAATTAAAAATCTATTATCTTCTTCTAAATATCTACATGGAATACATATGTTAATGATTTTATTGGCTGTTGGAATATTTATTCAAAGCTGTTCTTATTAAAAATAGGCAAAAATATGCATATTTATCTTTGTAGTGAGTTGGAGGGACATCACTTATAAAGCAATAATTAGATTGCTCTGGCTTTACATCATGATTTTTACTATTATAAGAAAGTATTATTTAAGTTTTTCCTGGTCAAAATCAAGAAATTGTATCCTCTATTAGAGGTTTTGTTCTCAAACTTTATATGTAGCATGGAATTCCCACTGGTATTATTCCATTCCATGTTTCTCTTGCAGTGCATTGACTTCTGCACCCAGCTCTGCTAATTAACTCTATCATTAACTTTCCCCCACTAATGATAGCCTTCCCCAAATCTGGTATTGCACATGTGCAGCCCCCATTGCTTTATCCAAAGCCATCAAGCTTAGCTCTGATCACTAATCTTTTATGTTTTAAACAAAATCCAGTGGATTTTGATTTCTGCAGGTCAGACTCCCATAAACTACTTTGAGACCTGGTAGGGAATATCAGAGGTTAGTGATTGTCCTCCTGGAAGCCATGATCAAAATCTCGGAGTGCCTTACCAGCATCCAAATAAACATAAGAGTGTAAGAAAATGAAGTGTAAGGAGGAAATAATAACCATTACTGGGACTCCATGTGTAGACTAACTCATCACTTTTCAATCTAAATGGATTGAGTCTTTTCTTTAACATTAACATTTCATGATATATAGCATTAAGTGAAGCAGTTAAGATTAATGGTATCAAGGATCTAAGTCATAGTAAAGTAAATGGAGTCATTGTGTTGTGGTTTATAGCTCCATCACAAGATGAGAAGTGACCATTTAGATATGTTCCTAGCTGAAAATATAACCAGTGACTTCAATTTAATATATTTACTCACACAGTAAGATATAATGCTGCAAAATGCTTTGATGGAAAAGGGACAGCATTTATAATACTTTAAGACTGAAACCCTTAATTTGCAGTTACCAGTAAGAAAAACAACCCTTCATGCTCTTGTGTATAAAACACCTATATAGCATGTAATTTATGATTTAATATCTTCCCTCCCATTCCTATTTTCTGTATTCCTACTCGTACGCTTTTTAAAAGCTTAATTCTACAATATATGAAGGCTTCTGATGTTAGGCAAGAGAAAAAAATAGGGTGGCAATGCTTTCAATTGTTAGCTTCATTCTTCCTGTCATGTTTTGATAGAACCATATAGGTAAATGATCACCTTTTGTTTTTGTCTTTGTAGAGAGCAAAAAATAAAACAACACACCACATCACTGGTTTTGGCAAGGTACTTGGAGAGAGAAATAATATCAAGCAGTTTGTAATCCTACCTGTCATTGAGTCAGGTCCACTTTTAAGTGGGTAAGAAGGTGAAGATCAGAGAAAGCTCTGTGCTGTTTTGTGTTCCTACAGGAGAAATATTGTAAGGTTTTATAAAAAACCTTTTGTTTTTCTCAAAAGCAATGACTTAAGGAGGAAAGGTGTATTAAACTGCATATTAGATTACCTACAGTTATATCAAAAAGGAGGGACAAAAAGGCATTGCTATGGCTGGTTCACAGCACTTGAGAAACACAAGTTTAGTCACGGGTTTCTTGCAAAAATCTTGCCTTCCCTGGAGATTATCATTCTTACTGTGCTTTGGCATCTACCTATAAAACTGTAGCCGTCATACTAATTCTTCATTTCTTCTGTATTTCTCTGCTGTGCCTTGCAAGAAGAGACATAATTAGCCATAGGTTCAGTACACCTACACCTCTGGGAAATACTCTTCAGCTGATACCTGAGGAGGCAGATCCCTGACACGTGTGTTTGTCTGGTCACTGCCACCCATGTGGTTCCACCTTGCAGGGCAATGGCAGCTGCCAGCTTTGCAGCACTGCCACCACAAGCTCTGCTTTCAACTTTTTTGCTTTCAGCCCTAAGTGGAACTGTCACAAAAGTACCTTTAAAAAAAGTCTTTAAAAATGTTCTCATTTTAAAATTTTCAGTAGACCAATATTACTGAAAGCTATTAATTAAAAGGAGTGTGTCTTTTCAGGTGTGTCCTTTGGGTATGTTGCACGTACCCAAACACAACTTGTGTCCACCTTTTGGGTAAAAGCATACAAGATTGAATGCTATGTTTCTGATGCTGATAAATTGATTGATGTTATGTTCCTGATGCTGATAAATTAGTCTATTTTAGTTCCACATTGAAGGAAAGCTGGGCCTACTTTCCTTACAGCCATTGCTAAGATGGCTTAGAGGGAGAAGACATTTAGCCTTGTTTGGAACAAAGATTGAAGGAGAGAAAAAAGAAGAACATAAGTTTGCACAAAATAAAGCAAAGATTCCCAAGGAAAAGCTGCCTGCAGAACTGAAATGAATTTAATATTTAAGATGGAGTGTTGAAACATAGATTTTTCTGACAGAAAAAGTTTAAGCAGCTTCAGGAAGCCAAATCCTGAGTAAAAATCACAGAATAGTGACATGAGAACATTATGCTGTAAGGCTTTATCTATCCACTGTACAAAGAAAGGTACCTGTAGTCTATCTGTTAGTGCCATTACTCTCAGTTCATTCTACTGTTTTCAGTAATGACAACACCCATTATAATGCAAGTATACCTGGGAGACTTAGAAGTTGCTGCCAGTTCTCACATAACACAATGAATTTTTTTTAATCTTATCTAAGGAAAGAAAGAAAACCGAGCCCTTGGCAGAAATTGATTTCAGCCATGAGGGGGACAGTGCTCTACCAGGCAGGATTAAATTTGTTGCAATTGTTCCCCTGCTCATTTTTTGCTGCAATAGAGATGCTGTTTTTCTATTGTAAATTTCTTCTTAGATGCTAAATTTTTAAGGGATTTAAAGAGTAAATCCTTAACCATGAATACACTGCATGTGACAATGCCAGCACTGCAGACCGCAGTGGCTGTCAGTGATATAAGATACCAGTCAGTCCAGTGCTCAGTATTCCTGTATTTCACTGTTAATATTTTCCATGGAAAGTACTTTGTTTAGAAAATATTACTGAAGTGAAAAAAAAAAAAAAAAAAAAAAAGAAGCTTGCTTCTCCTTTTTCTTGTCCCATCCCTGAAAGTGTTCACAGCCAGGCTGGATAAGGCTTTGAACAATCTGGTCTGGTGGTAGGTGTTCCCTTGCCTGTAGTGAGGGGATTGGAACTAGATGATCTTTAAGGTCCCTTCCAAACCAAACCATTCTATGGTTCAGACTATGATTCTTTATCTGTCTTTTCAACTTTTGTTTTCCAAATCAGCCAACAGAACAAGCCTTAAAGACTGAGAGACAGCTTTCCCCCTCCCCCCATATTTACAACTCCTCCCAACAAACCAACAAAAAAAGGATTCCTAGCTTGCTGATACATATACATGTGTATTACTTGCCACATGCAACAGGTGGAATGTCCTCGTATCGAGGCAGCTGTTTTACCCGGAGGAACTAACGGGGAACTTGACAAGCGCCCCACCGAGACACCCTGCGGCTGGAGCCAGCCACGGCTGGGTGCGGTGCAGGGACTCGTGCCCCGGCTGTCTGTCTGTCCCCGCATCTTTCCCGGGGCAGCGGTGTCACGCCGAGCCCTGCTGCAGCACCGGGCCACCTCGGCGGGGCTGTCCCCGTGTCCGACGGGGATGTCCCCGTGCTCGATGGGGCTGT
>VZSR01003371.1:14612825-14648884 GCA_013398615.1 Brachypodius melanocephalos | reverse complement strand
TGCCGAGCCGGGCTGTGCCGAGCCGGGCTGTGCCGGCAGGCCGGAGCTGCTCCGCCCGCCTCTCCTGGCCTCTGCTGGGGTAGCCGGGATGTGCTCTCCGCCGCTCCCCTCCCACTCGCCCCCTTCCCTCGCAGGAGCCTTCCGCGCTTAGTTTAATGGCTTTGTAAAGAAAGCCAGGCTGAAGAACACTGCTCACTGGCGGTGGTCAGACCATGACCTAACTCACCATGAACTTGGAAGGGCTTGAAATGATAGCGGTGTTGATCGTGATTGTGCTTTTTGTAAAAGTGTTGGAACAGTTTGGGCTGATTGAAGCAGGTTTAGAAGGTAAGGGAGTGCTTTTCAGTGGCTCGTCCTTTTTCTGTTCTGGTTATTCTCTTGCAGCGAGGCAGGAGCACCTGTAAACTGGATGTAAGGCACTGCCCGAGTCACCTGGAGAGCTGCACGTCGGTGCCTGGCTGTTGTGGGTGTTGGTTGTGGTGGTTTAATTTTGCAGGAAAAATAAACTGGTATCCAGAGAACTGCCAGTGTAAACTTAGGTGTTAAAGTCTGAATCTCTTATTCCTGTGTTAAATCTGTGCATTTAAAGTAGTGGAGGGTAAAAGCAGATTCTAGGATGATTACAGGCAATCACATTGCCTTCAAACTGTCTTGTAATCAAAATTGTTTTGTAATGTATTCTCATTAACATCATCTCTGCGAGAATTGTTATTAGATCAAGATATATCTTTTATACTGTTTTAAAACCTGTTGAATATTTAATTTACTGTTGACATTTTAAACTGTGCTTGAGGAAGAACTACAATACTCAGATTCAAACTAACCAACTTGAACATTCACTAAGGGCAATCAGGTGCAATTTTTATTGCTTGGTGGTTTGTATTTCTGAGACAGATCCCCTCCTCTATTAGCAATATTGTTTCTTTACAAAGCAGTAAAAAATAAAACCAAGAAGGTTATTTTAAATGCTCTTTTTTATGTGTGAAATAGTGGAATATTGATTCTTTTTACCTTGTTTCTAAGAGAGCTGTTATTCTTACCATATGAAGAGTTAGACTAAAAAAACACTGCTTGCAGCATGGTCGATAATGTAATGACAATCACTGCATCCAAATGTTTTATTAAATTACAGTCTGAAGTGGTCTGTTTCTCAAATATTAAAGGAATATTGCATTCTCAAATCTTCCTGTAAGCTGGCATTTGAATACAGTGTACATAGTTACACCTGTGGAAAGGAAAACTTTGTTGACTAATAATGGTTTCATGTGCTAACCATTACAAAAATATGGTTAAGCAAATTTTCTCCTATGAAAACATTCAAAGTAGTCCTGTTTATGTAACTCTTTCAAGAAACATATTAAATAAGGAAGTTACTCCGCTGGTACTGTCTGTGTGGCTGTCTTGTGTGGACTTGCTGGAATCTTGCTACAGAATCTTAAAGCCCTGCAGAGATCAAGTGCACCTTTATAAAAATTCTATGTTTGTGTTAGAGTGCATTATATCAAGTTTGAATGACAACAGAGGGATTCTCTTAAATGTTTGAACTTCTGATTTTCTTTTTTGTGTCGTGTTTACTTTTAAATAGAAATATCACTTAACGTGATAAATGTTATCATAAAAGTTAATTCCAGCATTAGATGCTGCAAAGATTGGGGGAAAAAAAAATCTGTGTTTACATTTTAGGTTGTTTGACATGTTTGGGTGTGCTCTATCGAGTCTGATTGCCACATCTGTTTGGGTATCCTGGTGAAATACATCTTTTGATTATTGTCTGTATATGTTGCTATGGTTGGAGAAGCTGATAATGGAAATACAATTCAAAATATAGTGAAGATGTCTATAAGTGTTGTATTATTTCCATAAGAAATAAGTTTCTTTTGCAGCTGCCTGTTTTGCCTGCCTCACTGGCTAAAAGTCTGGCAGTCTGTGGGTGCACAGAGCCTGAAAGTTTCTTCTTACTTAGTGCAGGATGGATTTCCAGCATGCCAGCTAGAGGAAACCACAGGAAGACATGTATACCCCGTTCCTCTGTGATGTTCTACTTCTGTGAATGTCATAAAAGGCATGTTACATGAGAATCAAGTAACAGTATAAAAAATGATGTGGGTTAATGGGCCTTAACTAAATTTCACAGACTGAAGAATGTTTTTTCTTCCTCTTAGTTCAGGAGCAGTGTAGATTTCTTCTTAAACCTGTGATTTAAAGATCTGAACTGATTACAATAGGGGGGAAAAAAGCGCTTTTTACACTTTTACTAGAGAATTGAAAAAATTGTCAATATAAAAAGTATCAAGGCTATTTATTTCCAATCTCGAATGAAAAGTACATGCATGGTTAAATTGTGAAAATGTTAGAGAAGTTTTTAAGTAGAATGTTAAAAAAAGGAAATTTTACAAGTATAGTCAGACTATTCATGTGCTTTTCTGGAAATCAGTGATGAAGTTGGTCTTAGCTTTCTGAAAATGTTGGGTTTTATAAGGACATTTGTAGTTTTCTGAGTTTGGGTATGTTATATCCCTACTTTTATTTTCACAGAGGTTAATATGTCCCAACAAAACCTTTCTGTTTCTTTCCCACAATTTAATAGCTTACAGTATATAAAACACACTCTATATATCTACCTGGAGATCAGAGTCAGTCATAAGCTCTAGCACAGTGCACACAATACACGATGCTAAAACTCATTCCAAATCTTTGGTAGAGGCTGAGGTTTCAGAATCCTATTGTGTCCCTATCACGGTTAAAAAAAAACACCCTGAAGATAAGTTATCTTACACTAGATTGTCATAATTCTGAATTTTGTGAAGCACCACATTAATTTGAAAGAATCAGGTGCAATGATGTAAATCAAGAGGACTCTTTTCAGTGTCGTAATAACTACCATAACTGTAAGAAATATTCTGCTTCCTTCAGACTCTTCAATACAAATGATGTGTATGATAATAATAGAATGCAATTATTTTCATTCTTTTGAAAACAATGAAGTATTTCAGAGTAAACATTGATATACTTGCTTATACTTGTCCTGCACTTGCTCAGATAACAGTATGCTTTCTGTGGCTTTGTCCAATTGCCTTCAACTGCTGAGTGATTCTGTTGTTGTCAGAAAGTATTTTCAAATAGATGTTTTTAATATTGTATGATAGCTCTGAAAGTGATAAGTAGCAGAACAGATTTATACACTTTAGTAGGTTGTGGGTTTCAGACACTTTATCTCTCAGTTAAATATTATTTTATGATGTATTGCACTCACTTAGATTGCAGTATGCTTTCTGTGGTTTTGCCCAGTTGCTATAACTGCTGAGTGGTTTTACTGTTGTTATAAAAGTATTTTCAAATAGATGTTTTTAATATTGTATGACAACTCCTAGAATGATCAGTAGCAAAATAGATTTATTCGCTCTTATGGGTTGTGGATTGCACAGGCTTTGTCCCTAAGTTAAATTTTTACCTTTTTATAAAGTAGGTTATGGCCTCCTTGCTAAACTTTACTGTTTTTTAAAACAGTAATTTATTAGGTGTAGAGAGTAATGCACTGATACCTAATCAGCAAAGTTTGTTCCTTGGTATCAATTTAAAATGATTTCTTCTTGTAAGGCAAGTTTTTCCTAAAGTCATTCATAAGTAGAATGAGATACAAGAACTGAGTAGCCATATCTACAAGAGGTTGCCATCTTGACATTATGCCATACTCAGGATATTGATTTATATGGTTCAGTTTATTTTTCAGTACTTTTCTGAAAAGTACTTTGTGATCTTCATGTATTAGGATCATATGAACTTGAAGAAAAAAATGGAAGAGATTTTCTTTGTGAATATCTTCCTTGCATGTCAGTTTTTCTTGTTAAAGTTTTGGAGACAGAGAGGTTGAAGCATCATGAGATCACACCATTCCTAAGTTAAAATTGCTTTGTCCTAAAGTTTCTTGGAAAACCTGGATTGCTTTTCAAAAGCTAAATCACTTATTAATTAAATAAACAGAAAAATAGATCCTTCTTCATCAAGGTGTGTACTGAAACCTACACCATTAGGAATAAGGTTCAGAGAAGAAATCTGAATTATATGACTGATCAAAATTATTGAAATAGGAATATTTTGGTTTTTAGGAAATACTCTTACAGCAATTAGAATATCTCATAGAAAAAATGGCATGGAAGTAGCCATATATATTGCTGTTAAATGTGGGCTCCATATCTCTGTTATTGGTATCTATCTAAAATAGATGGGTCCTGAGAATCACAGCAGTAGAACTTTAGAGCTAAAATTGTAATAATCGAGCCAAATTACTGAAGCACTTGATTCCTCCAAAATGTCAAAGCAGCTTCTAATCCCATTTTAATAATCTTGGCTATTAAATAATTTGCATTCATCAGCAGGAAGAAAGAGCAAAACCACAGACATATAGGCAGTTGCTTATGATATTTACAACAGTTTTTGACAAGGACTGGATATGATTGGAAAGGAAGTGGAAGTTATTTGTGATTGCTCTGAAACTAGCAGCCTCTGAAGCTGTTTTGCCATTCAGGCTATGATCTGCTGGGATTGTCCACATTTCCACAGTGATGTCCCTCCTCACACTGTTCTTCAGGAATGGAAAAGGAGTAATACATCAGAATCACAGAATGGTTGGGTTGGAAGGAGTCTCTGCAGATCATCTGGTCCGACCCACTGCTAAAGGAGGTTCATAGAGAGAAGTTCCATAGGGTCACATCCAGCCAGGCTTTGACCACTTCCAGTGAGGGAGACTCCATGAATTCTCTGTGCAGCCTGTTGCAGTGCTCTGTCAGGCTTTTCCTTGATACTCATTTCAGAAGATTCATAATGACTAGCATTTCATCCAACAAATAGCGTGTAATAAACATAGGGGCTTTTATGCCATTTTTCTTTTCTTAAGTTGGTCTGGATGTCAAAGAAAGTTATGCACAGAATTGTGAAGTATGGAAGCAAACGTGGACCAATATGTGTAATGATTAGGCAGAGCTGACAGTAGGCAAAAGACAAAAGTATTATAGAAATTTTAATATTAATAATTTCAGCATTCCTTAGTAGTAATTTGTTCAATTAAGTCTTCATAAATTACAAAAGAAATTGAATCAAAACAGCTGTTGAAACAACTCCTTGTATATGGATGAGTGAGTAGTAGTTGGAAATCTTTAACACAGAACTCCAGTGAATTTTTTCTTGATTAAATATGTAGCTCATACAGCACTACCAAGTCATTTGTAGACAGCAGCATGTACTGTAGTTTGCTTGAAATTATGCACATGTGAACATCTGACCAGGCTGTGCATCCTGCATGACAGGTCAGCAAGCCACTACTGAGCAGAATGAGCAAGAGAAAAGCTCTTCCCATTTTTCATACTAGGAGCTCCAGCTTGTGGATACAGTCTTATAAAAACCAGAAATAGTCAATTAGGAAAAGCAGTTTACTAGCCATGAGAGTTTGTAATAGGTGCCTTCAGCTGTTAGATTGTCTGTCTTCTCTGAGTCATCTTCCAAAGGCTGGTCCATTGTTTCTGAAAAGCCTGGTGTTCCCAGGTCTGTGTCTGCTGAAGAGTGTCTTTTCTCAGCACTTACTGTCACACTCAGCAATAACATGTTTGTCTAGTGCTTTACATCTACAGAGAACAAAGTAGATAAATACAGTAATTGGAAGGATGCCAAAGAGATGGATGGAGTCCTATACTCTGAGTTATCAATACAATGCTTTTTTTTTTGCAAACTTAGTATTTTATAATTAACATAAAAAAGTATTAGTTCCCTATGCAAGTTTTAAATGCTTGCATTTAAAGGGGTTATTTCCCTTTTTTCCATATGTTCACATTTATACTCTCACATTTATAAGTAATGTAGGTACCATACCACAGAAGAAAAATGAGTTTTTAACTAAAGCTTCTCTCTTTATTGCAGGCTTGCAACATTTTGTTTATCTAATGCATCTTCCTATAGAATTCCTAATTTTTTATTATATGTTTCTGGCTGATCTTACCTTTAGTCACCTTCACTCAAAATATCCCTCAGCTTTAGAATGTCAGTCTTTTTGGCATACAAATAATTTTACATCTACTTAAGGTTTAGAGAAGTTCTTGTGTTCTAGCCATTGTTATTTTGTTTATTATTTTTATAGGAGAGTTCTTCCTTTAGTTATCTGACCTATTTCTCTGGTGATTAATTGTTCAGCACCTGGTAGAAAGTTCAGTTCAGCCAGACTGAATGCTGCCTAGATCTAATGAGACAGATGATTTTATCTGACACAACAACTCTATTTTTCCTTTCTGCAGTCATTTTTCCCAGTGATGTCTCTAGAGGCATGTGGTTCTACAGGTACATTTACTTTATTGGATCAATAGTCAAGAAAAATATTCTTCTGTAAAAAGACAAAATTTCAATCATCCAAAGTGGACTACAAGAGCTATTTTCTTATTGTTGATGATGTGAGATAATGAAAGAAAAGGAGAGTAGATCAGATAAATACATGTTTATTAATCAGATATTTATTTGTCAGTAGTTGTATCAGAGCTAGTGTAGAGAATACTGTCTAATTTTACACAGAAGAAATGTGATTATTAGTTTAACTCTCATTACTAAAACCAAATTCTAATACAGAAAGAAAGCCCAACATCTGAAATAGAAAAGAAAAAGGGTGACCAGAGAACTGAGTTGTTGAGAACATTAGGGATGATACCTCTACTGGACATAAACATTAAGGTATTAAGTCAGTAACACTCACCAGCTGCTGTAGGTACATCAGAACAGACTTCAGTGCATCCACAATTTGATATATTCCTTTGGTACTAGAAGCACAAACTCAGCATTTTTTTTCTAAGAGCATCCCTACAAAATGATGGGGTGTCTCTAGATAACCAGAAAAGAGTTTCTGCTGGTGGAAAAAAGTAATCTACATACAGCCACTTCTTGCTTGCGTCTGAGGAAATTTCAGTAACAACAAAACCAAGACGCTGCCTGCATAAGTTTCTCTGATGGTGACAGCCCATTCTTAACAGCTGCACCTAAGAAGAAGACAGAGATTTATCTTGTTTAGTGAGCCTGATATTTCTGGAAAGCCAAAATTTCTGCACGTAATCCATAATATTCAAGTGCAGTGAGTGTTATACCCCTTGGAGAGTAAGACCATATTCTTCTCTATAGGAGGATGTAGTCTGTTCTCTTGGAAAGTAATCTATCATTTCAGTAAAGTCCTTGACTATTTTTTCCTTTGAAAGAACTTTTTTTTTTTCATGCTGAATCAAATTTTATTTAGCCTGAGGATATATGTGTTAAAATTTGAAAATATATTAATATGCCATCTGAGTTACCTTCTTTGAAGTCTGAGATTTAAATTTATGTTTGCAAGACAGTGAGAGTACCTGTACCTTCAAATATCAAGTTTCCCACTGAACACCTAGTAAGATCCCAGGGATAGGAGGTCCCTCAGAGGTCTGCCTTACTTCAGTTGTAACCTGTAGCTGATGATAAAAGGAATTATGCATAGCTTGAGTTTTCTAATTTTTAAATACATTCAGACAAAAGTTATTATATTCATTAGATATATTTATTCAACTTCATTCTAAATTGCATTCGTTTCCCTCTTATTCATCAAAGAGCTAAGAGTTCACATTCTGGCCAATTTTATAGCTAGATAAGTAGTCTGAGATGAATCAGGTTACCAGAACAGGAGTAATTATTCTCAGGAGTAAATGGATGTAATGGAAGGCAGAATAGGATGCTGAAATTGTTGTTTTGAAAGCTGACAATTGAGACACGGCAAAATTCGTTCACTTGCTCACAATCAAAACTGATTTAATAGTTCAGCAATAATAAAGAAGTCATTAAGACATGAAAGTATTCTCAATCAACTTGGTTGCTGACCCATTCAGTGAGAACATGGCTTGCCTTTGGGTCATTATTGCAAAAATTGTCATAAAGTTATACTTTAAATGCTATTAATTTTTCTATTTGCTTCCTTACCATTATCTTACAGGATTATTATAAGAAGCTCACTTTCTGAATGCTAGAATTTTCAGACTGAGCCAAAAATTGATAGACCCAAAACATTCCTATTTAAAAGGTAAATCTCATTGTAAAAAGACAAACTAAAGATTAATCACAATATCCTTTGTAGATTAACTTAATCCAAGTTTAGGAACTTCACTTTTGTCTTTCAGAAACGAAGTAAAGCTATTTTAGCACAGGTACCATTTGTTTTCTAGGTTCAAAATAAAGTTTTGTGGCTCTTTTCTGAACCTTTTTCATTTTTTATTAATCTTCTTGGGAAATTGATATTCAAACTGAGCAGAGGATTCAAAATTGATTTCTGACAGATCAGAGCTAAGACATAATATCCCTGCCTTGTCTATATATGATATCTTACCATTAGTATAGCTGAGTAATAATTAGCTCATCTTAGACTTCTTTGCATAATAGAGATATCCATATCAATGATTCTACACAGAAATAAAGATATGGGTGAAATTATTTGCTCTATTATGTTTTTATTTTGGTGGGGTTTTGGTGGGTTTTGTGGGGTTTTTTAACATTTTGTTAGAAGAGCACATTTGGTAGTTTGGGGTTTTTTTATCTGAAATAACTAATAAAGACGTGACATTCTGTTGTGAGATTTCATATGGATTAACACAAGTGCACCATCTCCTATGGTTTTATTAATCTTAAATTTGCCTACCATAAAAAAATAACATGTTGAATTAGGAGTACTGCTTCAGAACTTTTCCATTTGATTTGGGGTTATCAAACTAACATTTAGGAAAAAAATCTGTAATTGCTTACTTTATGAATATAGGTGAGTACAAAGATGTACACTTTTTCATCTTTGGAAGATCCCACTTTCTCCCATTTTATCTTTTTTTTTTTTTTTTTTTTTTGTTCCTCCTTAAAGATCCAATAATCTGGGGATTTTCCTTCTGGTTATAAACCTGCAGGATCACAACTCTTAATTTGTAAAGAGAGATTTTGCAGTCTGGAAAAATGATAAAGTGTAACTTTTCATCCACAGACTTTTATTTTCCTAAATCTCTGTAGTGAATATTTATTGAAGTGGTAAAGTTCCAAATGCAATATTGGTATATTTTCTATATTCACTAACGCTTTTGTTGTGTGGATAAATCAAATAAGAAAGTGTAGGACTGGAGTTCCAAGTACCATGTTCAACACTGTCAGTATCACTATTTGGATTAAAGCAAATTTCTTTTTTTTTCTTGTGGGTGGAGAGATTTTCTATTACAATTGAAGAACACTAATGAAACTCTTTCATTTTTTGGTAGTAGGTGTTTTCCATTATTTAAACTACAATGGTCTCAGTAACCAAGTACACGATTATTTGGACCCAGTTGAAGCTGATTAGAGTCTTGACCTCAACCTGTTTCTTGAAAGTGAGCTGTAATTGGCAGGTAATTCAAGTCCTTGAACAGTGGCCTTGCTGGGAAGATAAAAGGTGAAAAGCATCCTCCCTCATCCATCAGATAGTTTGTCAGTTCCAGGCCTCTTCTCAAATAATTACTGGAGGGAATGATTACCTCGCTCCGAGCCACCACCTGACCTGCTTTGGGCTCATATTTTTCAGCAGCAGACGTGGCTGTGGGTAGCCTTCCCAGTGAATGGCCCAATTCAACAGGTAGTGAATCAATCTCGTCTGCAGCTGTGTTTTGTAATGCCATACTTTTAAGAACAGATCACTGGTTTTGAGTCCTTGTGCTCAGGGAAGCAGTGTATCTCTTTTTTGGTCCTGTCACATCTTGCTTTGAAGGTTAGGGAAGGCGTGTGCAATACACCACAGAAATGAAAGCATTTGCTTTGGTATTTCTCCACACTGTGCTAGTGCTCTCTGGGGAAGATTCCCTAATCAGGAAGTAGTTAATATTCCTGGTAGGAACCAAGAGGGAGGACACTTCAGGAGGAAGCAGACATTTACAGCAGACACTCTCAGGTGTCAAACAGCATCCACCATGACACTAAAGAGGACCGATATTTTATCTATACTATTTACTTTTATTAACCGAGAGCTAATTGTTCATTTCTTGAAGAATGAATTTGTTTAGTATATGAACTTCTTTTCTAACGTACAACATATGTTGTAACATAAGTTTAGGAAATACATTGTCATGTAAATTTAGGAAATACCTTCATTTTAAGATGTGTCTGATCATTTGAGTCTTCCATGTCTCCGAGTGTCCATCACCAGTGTCCTGGTAGTGTGACTCAGATGGAAACAGTTAACAGTTTCCTGGTGAAGGGCAAAAGGGATTCTCTATATTAGTATTAGTATAATATTACTACTAAGATTGCTTCCTGAACTTTCCAACTGCTAGATGCCATTTTTCTTGGAACATCTTTAAATGTTGAAAAATCCTAAAACATTGAGGGATATCAGGATGGTAATGGCTTAGCTAGTTTTATAGAATTATAGAATCATTAAAGTAGGAAAAGGCCTCCAAGATCGTTGAGTCCAGTCTTTGACTGAATACCACCATATCAGCTAAACCATAGTACTAAATGCCACATCCCACTGTTTTTTGAGCGCTTCCAGGGATGATGACTTCACCACATCCCTGAGCAGCCTGTTCCAATCCTTGACAATCCTTTCAGTGAAGAAATTCTTTCTTATGGCATTGTACTGCAGCATATTCCAAGGATATGCTCTATACCCTGCAGTGAATTTGTGTCCTGACAATCACTTCAAGGAGGATGGAAGGTTGTTTAGCAAGCAAATGAAAGGTACAAGTAAGCAAGTGGAAGGTTTTTGTTCCTCAAACATATGAACTTGTAATTGAGCTTCAGCTAGAGATGTCCCAAGGTGTAACAAGCAGATGGATTTAGAGACACAGCTTACTAAATTACTGTCCAGTACTTATCCATTATCCCATGGCTGTCTCTTTAATGTGGCAAAGACATTAAGAACATATATAATGACACCAATAATCCACTTTGAAATCCTCTTATCTACATCCCAAATAGTAACATTTGGTGTCATGGCTTTGTATAGTTATTGCTCAGAGCAACCAAGTAACTTGGAGGTGACATATACCTTTTCAAATTCCAGTCTCCTCTGAGCCTCCTTTGTGTTTTATTATCTACTGCATTATACAGTTATTTTGCTTAGATCTATGGGTATTGACGTTTTTCTCATGCTTTCCTTTGAAATCCTAGTTCTATAGTATAAATCTTGTTGGATTTTACCTTACATCACATCTGTACTTGCTGCCCAGTTTAAACAACACTTGTGTAACGTGACTTACCAGATTTCAAATCCCACAGTCCTCAATTCAGCTCACATTGGCTACAGCCTTTTGCAACACCGGATGTGGCTCAAACACAAATGATAATATAAGGTTTAATTAGTTTTATTTTGAGATGACCTCAAATGCTTTTATCTGCTGTACATTTACAGCCAGAGTCTCACGAATATGATCACTGGACATCTTAGACAGCTAATGGTCTTTTTTGTTGATTCACCTTGTGTTTACTTCTAACATTTATTTTGGACAATGATTGCCAAGAATTTGGCAATAAGTGCTTAGTAACAGGACTGTAGCCTACAGTTCGTAATCTGTCTGTAGAACACACTGGTATGGAGTGCATAGGCAGAACAGGTTTCCTTTTCACAGTCTGCTTATCAGACTCAGCTGGAATAAAGTGTAACTTTTAAGCTACACCAAGTATTAGGAAGGAGTGACTTTGAACTCAGTTGGCTTTCAATAAGCAAAGTTGGGCTTTCAATGAGCACAACAGTTACACTCAAAACTAGTATTTGTGTAGCTCTGAAGAACACTCTTGGCTGGGAGCCTCTCTGGCGATGGTGTACAGAGCCCAGAGGAGCAGTGTATGCTAGTCTGCCTAATTCTCCAGGCTTGCCTTAGATGTTGGTGTTACATTTGCTGCCTTCCATTTGTCTGGCATAAGAGACATGCTATAGACAGTATAGATTTTCTAATATCATACTAGAGTTCCTACTACATTGTCAACTGAAGGGATATAATCCTGCTTGCTATAATCTGCTACAATTCAGTTGTTTTATTGTTTTAGTGCCTTTGTTACTGAGGTGCCATCTGAATTCAGTTTCTGCTTGCCTTGAATATGCAGTCTCTGACTCATCCTTTTCGAGTAGCTAGTTCAGCATAGGATATTTTTTAACTTCTTTGTTTCTGAATTATTGTAACTAGCAATCGTGTTCTGTTTAAAATGCTATGTGTCCTTCGCCATCAGTACAAAGCAGCAGTGAGGTAATACCAGGAAAGCATGGTGCTGATGTGGCAAACCAGATGTGGAGATGAAGCTGTCAGGGTAACCCAGTCCATGAGGTCTGTGCTTTCCATTCCTCACCATTGCCTGCTGCTGTCCAGCACCAACGCTGCCATCCACAGTCAGCTCTGGCTGACTACGCCTGGATAGCAAGCATCGTTTACTTTCATCTCTGGATTAGACCTTCTTTTTGGACAATATTTTACAACAGCAGCATTGTTATTTGTTTTCAGTATTTACACTGGGATTAATTATTTTTTGTTGGACAGCTTGGAACTGTTCTCCAAAGCAGAATCTGAGAGGAATTTATAACTGAAAATGCTTTTCTAGTGTAGCAATGTGTGCAGTTCGCATGTTGGCTTTTTGGAGTCTTTAGTAGATGATTTGGGACAGTGGGAATAAAGCAGCTGCAATAGTAAATTATTTCTCATAGGAAGCATTTTCTTTATGACAGAAGTAAAAAATGATAAGTTTGTCCCCAAAAGAATTTGTATCAGCAAATTCTGCCATTGTGGTTTCCCAACAATTTCTTGTGCACTATAACAGGATAGGCTGTGCTTTTGCATGTAACAGGCATACACATGGAAACTCTTTGGAAAACTTCCTCCTTTTTAATGTTTCAATCTGATTATGACCCTTTAGCTAGTTAGATATTTTCTTTAAAGGTGCTCAAAGGCAGGACTTTGAATTAAACAAGTTAACAGAGCCTAACTGGAGATCCTGGGAAGACTGTAGAGGAGGATTGTCTTAGGAGCAGAAGATATCCAGCAACTCTGATTTACTGCCATCAGTAAAAGAAGTTAAGACAGAATTTCCTCTAGAATTTTGTGTACTCTGAGTAGCCTTTCTGACAAACAAATACATCTCCACCAAGGTTCTGTTCCTGGCAGTTCTATTTCAGGAAGAAGGAATGTATATGAAAATACAAAAAGATTACCAAAATTAGGTGGAAATGATTATAACTTTGGAGTTACTAGCTTGTTTTCAGCCTTCAGCATTTCAATTAAAATCTCAACACATGACTGTTATTTAAAGCTAGTGTGATTTTTGTAGATGTTGTATTAAATTTTGACTGGCTGAAATAAAAATTGGTAAGGGCTCCACTGTGTGGAGCAGTATTTTAATTCCAGGATGTCTATACAGAGGTAATTGCTCAGTCTGTGTGAAAAAAAAAGGACAGTTTTTCCTTGTATGCCTTGCAAGGAGTACATAATGGATGATGAAGAGATTGCTTTATAGAGGAAACTCCTTCAGAGCCTAACATGTAATTATCCATTACAGAAATTGAAATGCAATTGCTGGACTGCATATGTCAATCCTCCTCTGTTGCCCAACAATCACATTTGGTTTTTAATTGCTAATTTTCTTCTGTCTTCTCTTGGTGCAACCATTGTATTTCTTGTTTGCATTATCTGATTTTGGGCTATTTTCTATCTTAAAGCACAGATAATTTTCAGCAGTTTAGTCTAACTATCGATTAGCATTTTTCTCATATATTCAGCTTTATGAAGCTGAATATATATTTCTCATAGATTCAGCAAGCTTGTACAACAAAACAAGTTGTAGCCTGTCTCTTATTTTCATGGCTGTTTTAACTGAAAAGACATCTCTGGCCTTCTAGACAGTTTTTTCAGTTGCATATACCATGCAAACAGACCCCTTCCAAAAGCAGCTTCTAAAGTGCAGCACAATTGTAGTTCTAAATAATACATTCATTCCCATTTTCAGATAAAAATGTTTATTTTGGACTTATTGTACATAACTGAAACAAGCACAGCATTTTTTCTTCTTTCTTAAGTGTATCTATTCTAGGTTGCAGAAAATGTCACTGTGTTCCCAGTAGCATTGATAGCACTGTTCTGAATGGGGAATTCTTTCAGTATTTGTCCTTATCAAGCTGGAATTACTTTGTGTACCTGTGGACAGTATGGAGAGAGGAAAGCAAGAAGCTGGGAGGTAGAAAATCAGACATTTCACTGTCTTTAATTCTCTGTAACTAAATGCATATTTTCTAGGTAAAAAGCAAAAGCAAAATCCTTCGGTAAATTTAGCCTGATACTCAGTATATCCTGGGATTATTTTCCCACTCTGCTTTAATAGTGACTCTAAGTTTACAGCTAAGAGCAATATAACCAGTTTGACATTGCATCTGAAAGGAGAAAAGCGTGTGGTTTAACATGACAGCATGATACTGGAATGGCAAAATATGTGCTAGGAAAAATCACTTTTTGGTAAGCATAAGTGTTTGTATCTGTCTTGTCTGAACAGAATAAAGTTACATAGAAGAGACCTGATCAAATAAAAGAATTGCAGTAACAGTCCCACAGTTTAAATGCATAAAGAATGATAATTCTTTACACAGTAGGTTATCTTTTTTTTCAGCAGAGAAAGATTTCTATATGTTATGGACAGTATTTTTCTTTGTTTGCTAATCTTATATGTTCAATACTGATTTATAAACAAATACATATTTTGGTACAAATAAAAGTGTCAAAATTGAGTCCTTCATACATCGACTCCTAAATTTTAAGGTCTGTATTTACTATTGTAGTGTCTGCATATGCTGAATGAAATATATTTTGTTAAGAGACAGAGTAAAATATGATTACAGTTCATGTCAATTTGAAATTTTAGTTTTTTATTCCAGAAATAATGTTGTTACTATTTTGGAGCCATAGTCTGCAGGAGAAAATATTTTACTGAGTCTAGAAGAAACACTAAGTCTCGGGGACCGCTGAGCCATATAAAGACAAACTTGTATCATTAATTGCTGTTATGCAGTTCTCCGTGGGTTTTTTATGTGGAATATTTTACTCTAATAATTCAGAAAGTGCAGCTTAAGGCTTAACTCAGCGTATTTTTCATATGGGTTTGGATAAAGCTGAAGGAAATTGTTACTGAAAATTAGGAACATGCAAAGAAGTTAAAACTGCTTCTTTTATTTGAAGAAAGTTGCTGTTTTGGAAAGGAATGTCAAAACACACAAAGAAAAAGAAGAAAGGAAAAGGTGACTATAGGAACACAGTCCTTGTTGTGCCCTTTTCAATTCAAAAGCTATAAATATTAGAAAGAATTGAACAAGAGTTAATGATGCCTTGTTGACAAGCTGTCTGCTTTGCTATTTTTAGATAGTTTAGCCAGGAGCTCTAAATGCATGTGTACTTAGATGGTCCCAAGAAATGCAACACTTTTGTTTTCAAGAATGTTTCAAGAACACCAAATATTACCTCAGAAGTTGAAACTTTATTATGTTTATTATGCTTATTACATTTTTCTGAATTTTTTCTTTGTTTAGATTATTTTTTGGGAGAGAGGTTGTCCTAGGGTCAATTTTATTTTTTAATGACTTTATTATTCATCAAATCTGTGTTTGGTTTTCCAAATATGCATCTGGAATAAAATGCGGTAACAAAATGACAAAATATTTGTTGTTAGCCTTTTCTTTTTAATTTGGGAGATTCAAGTACAGAATTGAAGATTTTAAATTGTATATGTAATATTTCATAATACTTTGAATAAAAGCAAAATGCAGATAGATCTTGAAGGGAAAACATAAGCTATTCAAATTCCTGTGTAGGTTAATAACTAAGGCTATTAAAAAAGAATCCTAATAATAAAATAATTCAGTTTACTGAAAACTGTATATTTTATTCTCTTTTCTCTCCTTATTAAAAAGTGTATGAAGTTATGCATGCATGTGTTTCTCTCTCTTTAAAGTTAGCAGTAGATAAGGCAGATTCCACATGACGTTTTTAGGTTTCATTTGGTGTGGTTTTTCTATGGTTTACCAATTTCTGATACACAAATATCCATTATTCTGCACTAGCCCCTCTAATATCAATGTTGAATTCACTTTACAGAGACAGTGCCAAGTCCATATGTATGTGTCATATATAAACCACTGCATTTGGCTGGTATTATCTAGAATCTGATGACAGGAGTGGACATTCAGCTCTGCACATCCAGCATTGGATGGATGTGAGTCTTAATCAAGCATTTGTGCCAAAGGTTGATTATCTGTTAATCAGATCAAATAAACCTGAACCTGAGTATCACGTGGCACAAAAGTAGGGGTATTTTTTGATTCAGAGATAGTCAACCTTATGGTAGGATTAAAATTCCAGAGTTGAGCTGCTAGGGAGCTGAACTGGAAAAATAGTTTTATTTGTACAGGATAGAAATTTTTTTGTGTTTCTAGAGAGCAATGTTTTGCTAGGTTTTAATTCTTCTATTCTTTTACCTTTACTCATAACAGAATCAATGAAGTATCTCATATGATAGATGGCTCAGGAAAATGTAACCAAATATACAATGGACAAACTGATTACTTTTCAAGAGTTGGATGGAGGAGTAGGAATTCTTTTTTGCTTCTTTGTAAACTGAATCTTGATCTCACCCAATTTCACTTCAGACCAACAGACTGATACACTCACTACACCAAAATTTGTCTGAAATGCAGTCTAAACTTTTCTAGGTTGAATAACAAATTGAGGCATGTGCAAGAGAAAAATTTCAAGATTAGACTGAAATAATACTTCCTGCTTCTCTTTAACGTCAATAACTAAATTAAAAAATAGTCATCAGAAAAAAAAAAGAAAAATTCTTTTGATTTTCATAAATCTTTATTTTAACTCACTTGTAACTCTGATCTCTTCTGCTCCTTAAAGTCAGGCTGGATCTTTGACCATGAACTTTTCCTCATGTATTTTCCCTGAAAGAACTTTGGGATTCCTAAATTTATTGTAAATGATAGAGTACTGTTGACTGTATAATAATTTTGCACTAGTGAGATGCTGTGCATCTGTTTTATTTGTCCTTCTCTTTGGTCTATGTCAAGAATTTCAGTTAGCTTCCAAGGGAGAAGAAAGCAGAAAGCAAAGCAAAATGAATAAAATATCCCAAGCCATGAACAGTTTCAGCACCAGTCCAGCTAATATTCCCAAATTGGAAGAATATATACAATATGTCCTCTGTCAAGCTGTTGCATTTTTTGACCAGTAACTCATTGTTAACCATCTGTTTCAATCTTTTTCACATCCTGTGGCTATACTCATTTCACAGTTAATTTTCAGTTATGTTAACAAAATATTACATTGGAGTAAATTAATAGATGGTTCTAGGCGAGGAAGTGTTTACAACTGTGTCCTTGACCCATGGCATATTTGACAGTGCTTAATTAACCAGGTCTGTTAGCCAGCAAATCTCTTTACAGAAAATCCATGGAACTAAATTATCAGCCTTTGCAGCCATGTACCTAACAACTTTTGAGTGTTCATGAGACAAATTCTAAAGAAATATGTAGATTATATCTGCATCACTATGAAAAAGTAATTTCTATACACAATTATTTTATCAGGCATCATGTCATTCAAACTCCATCTGAGCCAAAAGAGTTATTTCTAGTAATTGTAACTAGGATGTTCAGAGGTTTCATCTGCTTTTAGAAATGTAGTTATAATTGTAAGCCTTACTTATAAGCTATTGTAGTTAAATTTTAAGACATTTTTTATTTCTAGTGGGTATAGATATAAGCAATGTTGCCTTCACAGCTGTTGATCTGGCACATGCACTGAGGCCAGTGGCCAGCTGTGCAGTGTGGGTAGCAGCTGGAGAAGGTCATGAGTAAAACAAGAAAACAAGCAAAGTCCAAAATCCTTTATGAACATCTGGCTGATGACTTAAAACAGATATTAGAAGAATGCTTATTGACTGTCAGGAAGAAGAGAAAATATGCATGCATTCATGACTTGCACTACATCTCTGATTTTGACTCTGGGTTTCAATATACTGTTGTAGTAAAACAAACAAACAAACAAACAAACAAAAACCACACCCCCCAAAACCAAAACAAAAAACAAACAAACAACAAACAACAAAAAAAGAAAAACAAAAAAAAAAACCCTGACCAGAAAACCACTCAGAAGTTAGTGTTTACACTGTGTGTTTCTTGCAGTGTGCAGGAACTAAAGTTTAAGAGTGAAATACTAAAATATATGGCAGAAGTCCATGTGACATTTAAAAGCTAAACTTAATTCCAGATTATCTGGACATCCTGTGACTAAAGTAGATTAATATTCTTTGAAATGGAAACAAAGTCATAAATCTTTATGGGTAATTGTGAGGTCACTGTAGTTTTTCAGTCATTTAGGCAAATTGAAAGAGATAGATTATAGACTTATAATTGTATTAATTTGGAGGGAGGAGGGGATATTACAAAGAGTTAGGACCCATAAATTTAATTTTTTTAATGTTTAAGCATAAATAGTAAAAACTTCCAACAGTCTTTGAGTTAGGAAAATAATTTCCTTCCTTGACCCGTTCCTGGCCTGTTTTTTTTTTATTTGTTGAATATCCTGGATTTGCTCAGTCTGGGTAAGGAATGTAAGACTGAGTCATTTTCTTATCAGTGGCTTTCCTTAAACAGGTCTATGAGCATCTGTAGACACGCTGATCATTAAACTGGAGCAGCAGATGTACCAGAGCTCAGGGGAGACTCACCTTTCTCTCCCACAGCCAGTGGAAAGTCACGTACCTGGGAAGTGTGTGACTTACTGCTTCTGATGAGTCAGTCAATATCAATTGACTATATTTATGTAAAGATGTAGTCTTGGCAAGACAGATTGGCTTAATGCAGCCAGGTTTTGTCCTCTCTAAATGCCACGTCAAGTGTCACCCTCTCACTCACGTGTGTATTGATGTGAAACACGGAGTTGTACATTGAAATCCTGATTTCCTACTGCTTCAACTGAACAATTTGTACAACTTGCTTTCCCTGAAGGCATTAGAATAGTAATTGATCCCTGAATGTGTCTGTATTCAGGGATGCAACTGAAAATAGAAAAATGTGACTTGTTTCCTCATTTCTTGCTTCATACTTGAAATTGTAGCTGTGACATCTCTATGGAAAACTGCCTTTCCTGAATTAACTCGAAGGAAGTTACTATTTCTACTCTTTCGAAAAGAGGTTTACTTGACTCTTTCAGATAATATCAAATTTTTCTTCTTTGTTCTCTCGGTCATCTCTCTATTTTGTAACATTTACTCATATTGCAGCTGCCTGCTTTACTTGTCTCATCTTTTCCTGTATTCATTTGGTATTGCTCTTTCTCCTCACTATTTCTTTTCTTTTATTCTCCAAACTTCAAAATTGCTTACGTGTTTGCATCAAGTATTTTTACACCAAACATTTTCTTTAGTTCCAAGAGGTAAATGTGCAAACTTTTGAACTCTGCATGTTATATGTAACTGGATATTCCTTTGGTCTGAGTTCTCTACATTCCCATTATTGGTGTCCACCTGTAGCCTTTAGAATAAGTAAGTGTTCTTATTGCAGGAAATTTTTTGTTTCATACAGCCCCTCCACCCACAATAGTTTGTTACATTTGTGCCTGCAGTTGTCAAGATTGCCTTGCAGTTGGTAAAGATAGACTTTTGCTTAAAGCATGTTAGATGTCACAAACACTTTATGCTAGTGGCAAATACAGATAAATAAAATTAGCTAGCTAAGTGGCTGACCTCCAGTAGATTAGATATTGTTAATCAATCAAAATTGTTTCTGGCTGGGGGACTTTTCAATAGAGTTTAAATCAAGGCTATCACTTCATTTATTCTGACCTTGATCTCTGCTTTGTTTTATTTTTAGTTTCCTGGGCATTAGTTACAAGTTAACATTCGTTTGTCCTTCTTTATACTACTGAATTCATTCAATTGTTGTGGAGTCTAGATATATCCCTCCCATTTATCTACTGACAAGTCAAAACCACACATACTCTGTACTGAAGTGTATGTAATCTGTGAATATCTGAGGGCTTTGAGACCATTCTAAATTGCAAACATCTCACAATATTCAAATGTGGCACCATAATGTCCGGCATATACTAATTGCAAATCCCTCTATGATTTTGTGATATTCTGGCACTTCTACTTTGCAGGTGAAGCTCCAAGATGATTAACTTTCTAAAAAATAATTCCCTTTTCATACACCTGTTTAGTTGTTAGTGCTCTAAAACTGAAAATGAAGTGCAGTTTTAATAGTATTGTTTAGTGATTGCTTTGTGACTTGGTTGTACAATGTGAGTAGAAATTAGATTTTAACCTTCTTGTGAAAATTATTCAGTTACTTATGGAATTTCTCATGGATGAGGAGGCCAGAGATTTTTAAATTATATCAGACACTGTTGGTCTGTCTCCATGGACTGGTGCAATGGAGTTTACATTCAGTGCTTCCCTATGGACTACACATCTTCTGCCATGAGCTATAAACTTCATTTTGGCACTGGCCCCAGGAACCAGAAGGCCATTGAACAGATGGGATCAGGAAACACCAAAACAAAGAAGGTATTGAGTAACTCAAGATTTCATCTTTGTTATTACCACAGGGATCAATTTTATGGCTAGAAATTACAAAGATCTTGTTGATATTGTTTATGGACATTAACTATTCTTTACAACATTCTTTTAAGGTGGAAGCAGCATTAATGACTTTGATCTGAACACAGAAAGCAGAGAGAAATAAAATATTTTAATTAAGTTCTTTAAATGATAATATTTAGAAAGCCACTCTTATTTTATTAGCAGTGTTGTTTATCAATAAATAAACAACATTCCATTCAACATAATGGAGGAAGAATCAATACTTAAATACATTTCTAACATGAAGTTTTGTAAATTCTGACATAGGTAAAAATCCTAGCATGTATTGTATGTATCACCTCCATGTGTTTTGTACTTAGCTCTGCGCTGCAGAAAAGGCGAGTTCCCATGAATACCAGAATTTTGCAAATGGATTTGCTGTTCTACTGTACAACATTGGCCTTAAAGGTCATGTTTTCGTGGTTTTTTTTATATTTGTGGGAACTCTTCTTTGTCAGAAAGTCATCAATTAGCTGTGTTTGACCATAGCTTTCTGCATTAATTTATGCCACCTGAGTGTCTGACTGTTACAAAACTCAAAAGGATTTTAATTTCAGAAGGGTTGTTTTAGCAACTGATGCTTTTTGACAAATCACACTCATCTCACTTGCACTCCATTATTTCAGAGATATTATAACCCATATAAAAAACTGAAGCTGCAACAGGTATGATCTCAGTGGATGCTTGAATAGTTTTCTGATAGGTGTTGAGTAATAAATCTCCTACTATTTGATCCCCACTCTGACATTACCTGGCTTCTGTTGTCTTTCTGTTTTTGAAACATTTTCAGTACACACATGAGCTACTGGCCCCAGAGATGCAGTTATTGAGAACTGACATTTTATGCAGGACAAAATAATAGGAGTCACAATTTGGTCAGGTTTTACAAAGTTAAGTCTGCAGCCTTAAGGGTCTCTCTTAAGTATTCCTGTTTTTAAAGAAAATAATTGAAGGAAGGAGAAAGACATCCTGCATAGAGGTGATTTTGAAAACAAAGAAATTCCTGCATCTTTGTATTTAATTAGATATACTTCCTAGAATGTGATTCATCTCCCAACCATTTAAAAAAATACTTTAATCCCCGTGTTAAAATGTGCTTTCTAATTTGTCTGTATCATGTAGGAAAAAGTTTACTGACATATTTTCAAGGCTGACTTTACTATGTGTTTACAAAGCTGCATCTGCTGTGTGAAATGATGTTTACTAAGCTGAACATCACACGTTTATATGAACAGTTTTCTATAATTACTCCAACTAGATGTAATGCAGCTATTCAATAGCACACTCTTGTGCTGCAGTAATATGCTTTGGAGCAACGAAATTTCATTGTTATTAGTAAAAATGCCCAGTAAATATAGTGCTCCAGTTGCACTGCTGCTTACTGAGTTGCTTACTGAAATTTTCATTATTCTTTATATCGACTGAAGCTGTTACAAGTGAAATTTCACAAATTGACATTTTAGAGGGTTATCTTGTGTTATCAATAAAATCACTAGAAGGTATTACATAAAGAGCTTTTCTTCTTTTTTTGTTATGTCCACTGTCAAAACAAACCTCAATCCAAACTGTGGAGGAGAGCATGAAGCTGTTTAAACATTTTGCTCCCCCAGGTTTCATGAGGTCTTTATTTTCATACTATTAAGAATACTCAGTTTACTTTTGAACAAGTACATTGCAGTGCACAGGACAGGGATGCAGGGATGTTTGCCTGCATTCTGGTAGCAGGGAAGCTGCAGTGGTAATTAGCTTAGCCTGAGAAGAGAGCAAGCAGCATTGAATGATTACACCCGTCAAGATATAATCATCTACATGGGTTGTGATGGCTTCTGTGACTACTTTAGTAGCCTCTATCCAGCTGCATATAAATATTACTTAGAGAAAATGTCATTCAAATCATGCTGCTGACAAGGTCATTAGATACTTCATATTATATTGTTTTGGAATTTCACAGCAATCTGTCTTGCCTGATTACTACACATTAAAACAAACAAACAAAACCAAAACCCCCCAAAAAGATAGACAAAAGAGAGGGGAGAAAAAAGTATGATATTCAAAACTATCCAGTAGCAAGCTGTTAGCAAATGGATTTATAAAAGAACTGGGTTGCACTAGAGTATCATTCTAGAATAAATATTTTTGTTAAAGATCCATGACAGTGACAGCCAGAGCAATTTTTAAAGACAAGTAGGGTCATAGAAGTTTTTCACTTGCATCCTTCTTTTGCAGACTTCTGATGACAATATTTGAAAATTCAAGTACATGTTCACCTGTATCTACAAAATAGCAGAGTTTCTTTAATAACTAGTTTAATACAACTGTGGCCGTAGATGCCGTTGTACTGCTAAATACTGTGCAACAAAAGCAGTTGAATTACAGAATAGAGAGAGGGATTAGACAATGCTCTTGCACTTTCCAGGGAAATGATTGTGGAAAGATTTAGGAGTCCTAGTGACTCACTATGTTTGACCTTAGGAAAAAAGTCTCTATTATGAAAACTGAGCTTTTACACCTACAGTACTAACCTAAGTGTTTCTTTTCCTATGATTTTTGGTGCTATGGATTTAAAGAGTGGCCTTGGTTTATATGACAATTTTTTTTTTTCATACGCAACTAATGGCAATTTTTTTTTCCTACCAACCCAGTGCCTTCCAATATCTTTTCTAGGTTAAATATATCCAGTATTTTTGTCTTTCCTGCTAGGTCAAAGTTCATTGTCATTAGTTCTTCTAGTCTTACATCTTCTTACTGTCTTCCAATCTCTCTTCATGCTGTCAACAACTTTCTTAGAACTAATGTTAGAGATAAAATTTTATTATAGCTTAAGAGAAGGATCAATTATTGTATCTTGCACATAGACAGTTCATCCCACTGCTTAAAGGGGATTTTAAAGAGAGTCAGAAATTACCAAAATGTAATGAAAGGCTGTTTGACCCATCAGATTATCTTTCAGCTACATTTATATAATCTGTGAACATATTTTGTACTTTCATTAATGACAATTTCACACACTAATAAATGCTACACAAATTGTACCATTTATTATCTACATTTTGTAATTATGAAATGTATTAATTCTTTTTCATCTAATTGTGTGTTGGGATATTAAATAGAAGATCACTGGAGTACAAATAATTAAGAATTTGCTAATTTCATCTATTAAGGTGTTTTCCTTCTCAGAGAACTGTGTTAGAAAGGTGAATTAAATGGTAGCTATGGGAACTTTCCAGGACCTTCCACGCTCCTAAAGCACCAGACCATTCCCATTCTTGTGCCAGTATCAGATATTTCTTGTGAAGCATAAGTCATCTGTGGTAATTAACTGGAACCTTTTCCATATCAAGAACTCTTTCTGATATTCACTCACTTCAGTGAGTGAAATCAAAATACCAGCTTAATTATTAGTGAGCTGCTGTTCCTTGAATGACATCTGAAAAGAAAAAGAAGGTATTTACTGAAGGACCAAGTCCCATCAGACCATAAGTGTGACTTCATAGTGTTTTACACAGATGTGAAATGCTTCTGTCACCCTTAGCACTAATCCTGGTCACCTCCATCTTTGACAAGCCCCATTCTTCGTGTTATACATTTATCCATGATCCCTGCTGAACCTGGGGGATAGAGGTTGTTGAATGAGGAAATAAATTTTAATTAAGAAAACAAAACCCAAACCTTTGTTCCTTTGCATTTCAAAGCCAGGTAGAGTTGATTTGAAGTCACAGTTACATAAACCCCTAAAATTAGCCGCAGAGCAAGTAATTTCTAAATATTCTGCTCCCATACCAGTACACTGTATCGTAAATTTCTCTTTATATGAAGACTTTCCACTTGTTTTGTATTGTTGCCTTAGAGCAGCTTTGCTTCTGGGTATACTAAATGGCAAAGAAAGGAATGGGTGCAGGGATAACTTACATTGGTAACATTTGAAGAATGAATGACTGTGTATTTTATTACATTCATAAACAATAATTCTCTTATATGACTCTATTTAATTTTTTTTTTTCTATCTAGGGAAGGATTTCTGGTAAGAAAACCCTAGCCTTGTCTTTCCAAAATCTTCTTTTCATTCACAGATCTCATATAAATGATTTCAAATTAAGTTGAATTTAATAGGAAAAATCAACACTTTAATTATATTTTTTAATTGTCACAAAATTAGTTGGGGTGAAAAAGAATATAAACAAGTGGCTCCCTTGCTAAAAGCCATTGAGCTTCAGATTTTAAAAGAATTACCTACACTTTATTAAAAACAGTTCATCTTCTGTCTGATTTTAGCTTCTACTGTGTGTACCTCTCTAACGTTTCCAAACAAAATAATGAGAATTTACCTCTCAAAGATAATTTTTTTTGATGTAATTGAATACAAAATTTTTCTTAGTAGCGATTGTAAGGAAAAATATTTAATTTATCTATACTGGAGCCAACATGTTTTCTAATCCACTAGAAAGATATACATTTCCAAATTGCACCCATTCTCTCTGGGGAATGTTCTTTTGATATTCAGCCCACTGCTGAGGAGCAGAATAGTTCATATGTTACATTTTCGTACAGGTAATTGGACCTGTAACAGTTCTAAGAAATATTTCATGTCAGGAACGTCGTACAGAGCTCATGCCTGATTACAAGACAATGACACAATTAATTTAAAGTGACCCTCAAAGTCAATAGCTTTGAGTGAGCTTTTCCTCAGAAATTAAAAAGCTTGAAGAGTAATTTCTCTAGAATATGACTCTTTATAAGCTCTCCAGTGCCTTTGTGGTCTAACTTTTCTGTTGTATATTTACTTCCTGAAGTTGACTTGAATTTGAAAGCCTTGAATGATAACAAATTGTTCTGTCTTTTCATAAAATGTTGGTATTTTGATAGAGAGCAAAATGTTCTGGTTTTGTGCCTCAGGTTGATTTTATAAGACTCTGACTTACAGAAACCCTAAGGCATATTTTCAAGTGAATCTTACTCATTTCTGTGCAATTAAAGCAGTAAAAGTTTGGTCTTTAGGCTATATTTTAATTCATATCCCTCTTCAGCAGGGTGAGAGCTTTGTAACAATGGCAATTTTATCACATGGTAATTTTAATTATTTTTATTTAGGAAAACAAATTAGCTAGCAAGTCTTGGACCTATTTTCTCTCTACAACCATGAGGTCAAAGCTTCAGTATTTTCTTAGATTTGTTATTGTTCTAATTGGAAGAAAAGTTTCAAAATCTGGCATAGTACATTTTTAATACAGAATCAGTTATTTATGGCGCTGCAAAGGCTGCAATATAGACAACATTTATAGATAACACAGAAAAACATGTTAACTGTAAGTGTGTTCTTTATTGGTCTTGGCAGAGCTGTCACTTGGAGCTTTAACAAAATAAATGAGTTACTGTTTGCCATCTTGCAGACAGGAAGCTGAAATGTAAGAAAATGTACATATTGCCCTAAGCTAAACATATGGAACTAAGAAATATTACAGAAAGTGATATACCCTAAAGTATGTCATTTGGTAGTTGCTCATTTTAAAAGATTTTATATTTAGTTGCAATAGTACAACATTTTCTACTGACCTTCACAGTAAGTTAGGAACAATTAAAGCACCACTGTAGAGATTTGAATGAAAAGGAGCCTTTCATACAGCTTGAGGGTGAGAACTGCAGCACTCTGTAATTGTTTTACAGCTGAGCAGGTGGATCTCGTCCAGCTCTTGCTTTGCTCAGGTGAATGCAATACAGAGGATTTATGTAAAACCAACATATTTTTTTGCATTTAAAGGGATTATTCCCAACTACCAGGTTTAAGAGGGAAATTTGACTTAGGTCTGCCTGGGTCCTGGGCTGTCCTGCAGCCTGGCTTCCATCCCAGGTGTGAGGGAGGCTGGGAGCCAGCACAGGTACAGGCACTGAAGGTGGGGACAGTCTTTCTCAAAGGCTGGGGCAGGTACAAACAGCGAGAAACAGCTCTTGCTCTCCAGTAGTTGACTGCTAAATGTCTCTCAAAATGTGCATGCTTATCATGCCAGCAGCAATAAAAGGCAGAAGGGCTTGAAAATGGAGGGGGTTAGTTGCAATTTTATATTTATAAGCACTTGAATACAGAAAATATTTGCAGTTGCCCATGTGAAAACAGGTGGCATTGTCAGTCCAACTCCAAATGGACACCTGTTCCCTAACTAGAAATTTGTCATCTTCAGTACAGAAGCCAAGAACTGGGTGGAAAGGAAAGCTGAACACTCAACATTTGCTCTGTGTATACTAATGTCTATGGAAATAGTGTAACTTTCTCCATCCTGTGGAATAAACTCAGGATTCTGTTTCTGACGTAACAGTTCTAGTATTTTTCATAGTTTTTTTAAGTTTCCATTGTTAAAGCTCCCAGGCTCAGGGAAACTACTGAAGTTATTTATTGAAAAGTTAAAATGAGAAAAAAGTAATCAATGCTGAAAATAGGTGCTCAATACAAAATAGTAGATATTCATACTAATTATATAAAAGTAAGCCTTTTTATACACATATGGAGCATGAGGTTTTCTTTTGATTTCAGATTCTTTGAGTTCTTGAGAATGTTGTAGAAGTGATTATCTATGTTTAAGACAATATTATTTTTTAAACACAATTTTGAGAACCTGGCAGTGTAGAAGTCAGTATGTTTTAAAGCACAGTCTCCTCAGTATACAAGTCTATGCAGCGAAATGAATGCTAAGATCATAAAGGACAGGACTAAATGTGTTATAAGTGCTGAATTGCTACACAATCAGATAAAAAGGGTTAAAACAAATGTTCTTGGGGAAGAGTTTCTCCCTTTTGGACTTGAAGATTTGGTGAGCCTGCTGTGTAACTATGCCTGATGCCTCAAAAATAGCTTTTTCTTTTTTTATTAGTCTAACTCAGGCACTGATTTATTGAGCCAGAGAAGGATAAGGCAGCTTTAGCTCTTCCATTAACACCAGCTGGGGCCTACATCATGTAATGTTGTGTGAATGCACAGCCTCATCCTCTCCCATCTGAGCTGCAGCAACCCACAATCTTTGCCAGAACTACCATAACTTCATAGGGGCTTTTTATGCCAGATATCTCCTTAATTCTTTGTTTTTCTGCTTGTTTCTTTTCTCTGTGATATTTTTGCTTTAATTTTACACAAAGGGGCTGAAATTAAGGAAGGAAATGGGTATGTGTAACATTAGCAGGAAACAGTACAAAAAAATCCCTCCTTATTATCTGTGACATGCTAAGGAATCTCAGAGAACAGTGCTTTACTAAACATCACTGAATACTAAAATGCTTTAATAACATCACTGAATCTTAAAAATTACACTATGAAGACATCATGAAGAAATAAATACATAGTCTGCTCAATAGCAAATTTGCTTAAACATCTGTTTGTATATAAGAATTAATGAATATAATTCAAGACCTTATTAGTTACTAACCTTAATGTAATCCATGTCTGCATGACTTTTACACTAATATATTCTGATAGATGTTGCAAAATATTCTCATTAACTTAGCTTCTGAGCACCAGATCCAGGACTGCTTTTGTTGGTGAGACTCAACCAACTTTCATACCAAGGTAACCCACTGACTGTCACATCCTTAGCAACTACTCTTAAATTTCTCAGTCAGCTTTTTGTTTCTTGTGCTGTTTCAGTCAAAGTGAAAACAGCTTTCCTTTGCCTTGTAGGAAGCAAGAATTCACCTTCCTCCCTCTCAGTCTTCAGGGCTTCTCTGGTTGTTTGTTTATCACTGGCAGAACGAAGAAGTGCTGTTATAGACTGTCAAAGGTTTTTTTTTTCTTAAAGGAAGGGATGATGTGTAAGCTGCTTTCTTGGCTAAAAATGATGCAGTGGGATGAAAGTCACTGCATCCAAATGGTTTTTCTTAGCTGCAGTGTTAGAAGACTGTATTTATTGGAATATTAAGTGAAGAACCCAGCTGGTTTGTCTACAAAGATAAATTAGAGAAAAGCTCCCATTTTTGTTCAGTGTTTTTCTAAGTTAAAATTTTTCAAAGTGTTAAATTCAGCTCATCTTAAAAAAATGGAAAAAGTAAAATAAAACTTTGTCTGCATTGCAGTGAGGGCAGAGGTGGAAAGAAAATTTGCAGAACGTTATTTCTTCACTTTTGATAACTCCTGTTAAAGAAAATGTGCTGAGAGTTAGAGTGTATTAGAGCACTTACAGGTTTTCAGCCCAAACCTGCAGCAGTTGTACAGTTCTGTTACCTTGCAGATAAGCCAGAAACAATTGCAGATGTGAATAAAATTGCATTTAATGTTTTTTTTCCTTACAGTGCCAGCACATAAGATAAAGTGAGCTTTACCCTGTGGGAACTTATGTTGAAGGACAAGATGCTTTTTCCTACCACAGTATTATAAGTCTCATATTATGTATTGCAAAGTTTGCTACATTTTCTTCTTTGGTTCCTTTAAGCAGAACACTTGACAGTTAACTTACTAAATTGTAAGGCTGTTAACTTAGGCAGGGCAGCACATCTTGACAATAGTAGCACTATACAATAAAACAGTTCAGAAGTTGCAGGCTATGCTTAGACCATCTTGATTGCCTGAGCAATGAAGTGAAGTGATATGGAATTGTTTGTGTTGGTATTTTGCAGGTTGTAAGAGACGATCCACATCCTTATTACCTGTCATAGTCACAGGATTGCCATACACACAAGCCATTTGATTACTTTTTGCATCCTCACCAGTTTCCCCCAAGGAAACTGCCTCTCTGCCTCTGGGTCACAGGCACTGGTGGGATCAGTGTTGTTGACATGTTTGTGCTTGGTCCTGGAGCAATGGGCACGGATCCCGTGGCTGCCAGGAGTGGATTCCTTATGGCCAGTGCTGAGTGTACATTGTGTACATTTGATAAGCTTCCCCCAAGTTCAGAGTCTCTCACTATGGTCTGCTAAAACTCACTGTGGCCTTCAAAACCTGTGCTAAACCTCACATGAGCCTTACATCACCAGTGGTGTGGGGGGGTAGGAAGTGCCAGGGTGCCCCTTGGTGCAGAGTAACAGAGTGCATTGCCCTGGGCTTGGCTCCTAGAAATGAACAAGGAAAGCCCATCCTCACTCACTGTCACTCTGTTCTCACCTTAGGCAATGTCCTAAGTGTGTGGGAGCAGAGAGGACCTCAAAAGTATCTAGGATCCTTACTGAAGCCTCAGCTTATCACTGTTTTACCCTAGACACCCTGGAAGTTTTAAGCTTTCGCTTATAATGTTTGGAGGAATTGAATTTGCACTGAGAACTTGGTGTTTTTATCCCAAACACACCTTGAGAAGACATGATAAATAACACTGAACAGCACGACAGCAAGCTTTCTCTCTTCTTTCATTTCCCTTTAGTTACATTTCTCATCTCACCATACTCCATTCTCTCCACACAGAAATTTGAAATGGTTACCATACCTCTTAATAGGATGGAGCTAATCAGTCACTAAGTAAATCATTACAGGAAGTGATGATAGCAGAAGCATTTGAGTTCTTTCATTATGTCTCCTGGAGCACTCATTTAAAACTACTGAGTCTAACCCAGAACACAATGCAATTCATCCCTCTTTCTGCTCCATACTGAGCTCAGACTTCAGTCAGACAAAATGGTTTATCAGCTTGAGGTGAGAGGTAAATGTCATGGGGAGTGCAGTTTGGTGATAAAGTACCACTTGTTTATTAGTTGGAGGTTGTCTGTTTGCATGGGTCGATGTAGCTGAATTAACATCTCTGGCTGGTTTCAGCTGTGAGGCCATAAAGAGAGATGCCATTTCTTTAGTTGTGGGTCCCAGATTGTTTCTTTCTTTAGAGACATCATTAATAAGTCTTGATTTCTGTGCTGTCTGCTGTTAATGTCTTTGGAATAAATTGGGTTTTATATGATGCACATATGTTTGTATAAAAAAGCCCTGAGATTTCTTTCTGCAGCAATATATTGGGCTGTTGCTTTAGTAAGTTTTGTAAGCTACTGAAGTATAGTTTTAGAAAGGAGACACAGAAAGCAATTTTTTTCCTGCATCTTATTTATGTTGTCACAAAATGAAGTGCATTGACCACAAGTAAAGCTCTCTAAGCTGTTTGGAAATAAATTCTTTAGCTAGAAATTTATTCTAATGTTCTATGCTCAAAGCTGATGCAATTTTTGTGATCTCAGGGTATGATTAAATGTCTCCATGTACAACTGCTGAAAAAATTCATTGAGAAAAACATGAGTTTTCAGTCAGAACAAATAAATTATTCACATTGCTGTACTTTTCTAAATTTTTTTTTGATAAACTGAACAAACTGGTTGTGTTTCTTGCTAGAAACAGATATTATTTGATATGATTTGGGGAAAGAGTCTTTTTGTGTACTGATTTGGTATAATTTTCATCTCATAGCTGAGTGAATTTTAAAATTAACTTAGCCTACCACATAATACTTCTTTATGAAAAGAGAAAATTATATTCACAATATGGTAAATTAATGTTGTTTATTTTGGAACTGCTTTTGAAACCTCAATTCATATTGAGCAGTAGTTACCCAGTGGGACCACTTAATTAAGGAGTACCTGGCTCAGAGCTCCAAAAGTAAGGCTTCTATTTAGATCATAATTCAAATAGAAATTAAGCAGTCCAGTAAGGTCGTAAAGATGCTTGAAACTGTAGGAAACTTGCATTTGAGGGTTTTTTTATTGGTAAAATCCTTTCCCACTTTAGCTGAGGCAAAGAATTAAGGTGGGTTTTGAGAAGATAATGCTGATAAGACGTTTTTTCTTGTGTTAGGTACATGCTGGGTAATATATTTTGTTAAATAGGCATAATCTTCCAGTGGTCTTAAATATTTTCTTTACTCTCTTCGCATCTTGCCCCACAAACACTCTACACTGTTCTGTTCATCACCCCTCAGTATTACAAGCAAAAGTCACTTGTGATGTGCACACCTATGAATTTAAATGCCTTTGAAGGTGGAGTTTATTACTAATTTTGGTGGCCTCGTGAATACAGATTTACCAATGAAAACAAATCACTGTGATAACTGAGGTGGTTATTTAAATGCCATAAAAGTTCTTCCTATTCGTGTGACATGTTTCTTATAAAATTCACTAAATTTCCTCTAGAGGGTTTTAAATAAAGGAATAAGTACTTTGACCAGCAGAGAGCAGCAATGATATATTTTATAAAGACTTGAGCCAGCCCTTGCAAAATCCTATTACTGGCATGAGTGATAGAAAATATTGTGTATTATTTTCCTGATTTATGGGAAAACATCTGTTGAAATTAATGCAACAATAGGAAAAAAATATGGCCCCATTTAATTGAATTCTTTTATAGAACCTCTTAATTTAAAACACTTTCTATTTAATTTCTTGTCTATATGAAAGTTACAAAGATTTTTGACTTAACTGTGTGTGAGTCACCCTAGTCCTTAGTAGGTGATTGTTCACATTGATCTGAAAATTTGCTCTGGAGTTTCACTGATTGTGTTAGTCACTGTCTGTATTTTAATCTTACACTTAATTTTCAGCCCCATAAATATCAATTGAAGTTTTTTCACACTGACTTACAGGAAGAGTTTCACAATTCCTGTGACATATATATTAAATATATTTTATATATATATATAAAATATATATAATTTATATATAATATATATATTATATAAAACCTCAATATAAAGAGGTTTATAAGATAGGGTGAAAATTTTTAACTATGTATTTTAGTTTTCTTTCGCTGTCTGTTCACAAAGATACTTTGCAATTTTACAGACACTGCATAGGAAGGATGACAATGTTTCCTATGCTAGAGTATTCTAATAATGCTGTTTCCTGTTCTGGCTCTGTGGCTCTTCCATGTTTGGTTGTGTAGTAGTACTCCAGAACAGATTAAAACAACCTTTTTTTTCTCAAGCTTTTTGCTTTACCCTGAAAATGGGAAAAAACCAAAAAATTGCAATTTTACCTTCGAGCTTCTAATGGGACTACTTTGTGAAGCAGTAAAGAGTATTAACAATGCCACTGCTCTCACTTTTGGAATGAAAGTGGCATTTCTGTTGGTTGTCCCAGTGTTGTCTATATGTTGTATATACATTACCATTTTAGCTCAAATCAGGGTGGTGATTCAGGAGTGAACCTTCCATTCCTGCCACCACATGGGACAGTCTTACTTTCACAGCTGCGTTGCTCTCAGAGGGTGTGGAACTAAAATATGTGCTTCTGACACTAATGAATATTCAGTTCTGGGAAATGCTGCATGGAGTTCAGAGTAAAAATCCTGTCAAACATCTGAATTAAGATGTACCTAGGAACAACATCCCCCAGGCACCAAGTGCTCTGCCAGATCCACCCGTGCTGCCCCAAGCTGAGGCCACTCTGGGTGAGGGAGTCCAGGCTGCTTTGTGCTCACCTACAACTTTCAAAGGAGCTTGGGTGGCAGCAGCACGCCCTGCCCAGGCTGAATCACCGCTCTGTTACTGCCTGGATACTGGAAACTGAGGTCTGGATTAGAAATGCTGCTTGAATTTAGGTTACAGTGCTGGAGACCCGTAATACAATGTGCATGGCACTAGCTCTCCCCTTTTCTGACAGTTATTTTGTATGTAGTTCCCTTTGCTTCAGTGCTTCTATTGCAAAATAGAAGCAATTGTGTCATAGAGATTTTATAAAGGTAAATTTGGTGATGTTTATGAAGCACTGAGGTCCCATCATGATGAACTCTACACAAAGTAATGAGGGAAACATTGCACTCCTCCTTCAGAGCAGGTCTTAAATAGAGTGCAACAAATTAGTTGTGGGACCATAGACTGGATAAACATGGGGAAAGAAAATATTATATAGCTCTTCATTTAATGAGTACCATCCTTTCTGTAAATGTAATGAGAAAGGTCTTAAAAGAAAATAATGAAATCTTGTAATTAAAGATTTTATCAGCATTCATATGCCCAAAGCACCTGGCTTAGAGTTCTATGGGAGATTTAATTCTGACATTTCATCACATGATGAAATGATACTACAACCTATGTATTATTCTTTAAACATACTGTTTTACTATAATGCATGTAAATTAGGGGTAGAAGAGGTTTAATTTTGATTAAATTATAATTCTTGCCATTTATTTATTTCTGTTTAGTTATTTGGAGTATTATTAAGGAAAAAAAAAAAAAAACTTTTCATGAATCAGCTGTCCATTCATCTAACATATTATTAAATATAAGGATATTCCTAACTGCCATTGTCATAACTATTGGCACAGCAGTATTTGTATTGAACCAATAATACATTCTTGCTTTGTAGGCAGAATACACTGATAGAGTGAGCTACGGTCCCAGACAGGGGGAGATTGCTGACTTTAGATGTAGCAAGGACAAACCATAAAAAAGGAGATATTAAAAATGGAGACTAAAAAAAAGAGGTGCATGCAAATGTCATGTTCGCTCTGACAGTGGATTTCCTTTAATTTAGTTAATTGTTATTCTGGGTAGAACAACTTAGCTATATAGGATTTAATGAAGGAAAAAAAAAAGATGGACAAAGATGTTAAATATTGGATAAGGGGAGAGTATGGTGGGCCACCAGGCAGAGAATGAATGAGGGAAAGAGAGCAGATAGTCCTCACCACAAAGAAAGTTAACAGGGAAAGGTTATTCTTCAGCATTCTTCTTTTGTAAACTTAACTTTCTATGTGGTTTTGAAATTGCTTTCTTGACTCTTCAAGCTCTGATTAACATTTTATTTCCCTTAATACAGAGTGTAAAATAAAATTCTCATAAAAGAAGAAGTTTAAATGCCCACATTTTCTAGTTTGCCACTAGTGCAAGAGTCTGCATGCAAATTTTTGTGCACGCCCCCGGTGTGATAAGGGATGATATACAGGTGAGGGGATGATTAAACATGAAACCACCTTTTTTTACCTTCTCAATTTCCATGTTTTTCAGGCGTTATTTAAATAAATAATTGTTGCCTGTATCATTTCAATTTCTGCCTTGCCAGGATACCGTAGCACCGGGGCTGACTTCTCCTATGTCTGCCTTGGACAGGCTCTGTGTGCAGATCTGGCTGCCCTGTACATCCCCCAGCTGATTGCTGCCTTGTGGAGACCTCGCTAGTGTCTGCTTCAGGCAGATTTGAAGTTTTAAAAATTATTTTTATTGATTATTATTTTGACCAAATAAGCCTGTTGAGGATGTGATGAGGAGAGAGACACCGGTGGTCATAAGCAGAAATTGCCACAGCTCTCCATGTGGCTTTCTCAGCATGAATTAAATAACAACTAATACAGCACTAAAACTTTCTCAATGAACTTTCTCCACACCCAGTGTCAAGGCCCTGACTGCCCCAGACCACTCTGTCTTTTCCTTATTTCTCTGCTTTTTCACCTGGCTGGACATCTCTGAGGTTTACCCAGAAATGGAATAATGGAATGTCACCCTGCAGTGAGCTGTTGTGTGCCTGCTCTTTGTGCAGATACTCTGAAGCAATTGAAACATCTCACAGAGTTCCTTAATGAGTTTGTTTTGGGGGTTTTTTTGTTTTATTTTTTTTGTTTGGTTGGTTGGTTTGGCTTTGGGGATTTTTTTTTGCCTAGTCTGAATGCATATTTTGGGTTGATTTTAAAAAGTCATGTCTAAATCTAGAATCTGATAAATGAAATCTGTGAAAACTGCCCTGGAAGTGAGGAATTCTATTATTTTGGTGCAAAGATCAACATGTCATTTTTAAGACATTAGTGGTTTGTTTGCATCTGTTTTATTTAGAGTGACTTCACATCAGGGTCTCCAGTTGTTTACATGGATAGTGCTTTAAAGATTTTTTTTTTCTAATACTAGTTGATACTTCCTTTCAGATGTATTACTAGAAAGAGAAGTGTGAGGATAACCTTGATAGTACTATGCATCTACTTTCTGAAACACATTGCTTATTATAATTCTTATCTATATTCATTTTAATGGATGCAATTATGTTAGCTATAATTAATGGTGGACTAGTTGTATATTTTTAAAATAAATATTGCTATAATATTGAAAATAAACTGTGGGGAATTTTTGTACTCTCCATGGGGGTGCCCACAAATAAATACTATTCTTTTTAGATTTCATTTCACATATATCTGTTGAGAAACATATTAAAATAATACTATAATTATTTTTCTTTTGAATAGCTTGTAACTTACTCTTTCTTATGCTTATATTTTTTCTTAATCCGCCTTCACAAACTGATTTTGTCATTTGTTTTTATTTCATATTTTAGTTCCTCCTTGCAGCCCTTCATAATGCAAAAGGATGAGCAAGCCACCATGATTTGCTTTAATCTTTAGCCTGTTAAATCTTGCACTTGAAGGTCAGATTAAAGCAGAGGCAAATATATGTTTCTTTAATAAACTTTAATTCTACAAACAAAATGTGATTGAAACTAAATTGTAGTAGGATTTCATTTTAGAATTTCTT
>VZSR01003371.1:14540770-14612725 GCA_013398615.1 Brachypodius melanocephalos | reverse complement strand
TTTCATATGGCTTTGTTAGAATGTTACAGGAAGATACTTGGTGAAAATAGTGATATGATGAGATTGTATAATAAATAAAAATTCAGTGAAAGATAATAGAAATTATTAGTGGCATGGGGAAAGTTTTAGTATAAAGGAAGATGTGAAGAAACCCACTGTTTACTGTATTTGCGTTTGAAAAAGAGAAACTTTCCCAGATTTAAATTTTTAAGTAAAGAGTTCATTCCTTTCAAGGAAAACTGAATGGGAATTTTAAGTTTAATTTTAAAAGGATTGGTTGTGTATTATGTGTTAAGAAAACCCAACAGAATTATAAGTGATAGCTCCAATGAGGAAAAAATAATGCTTTTCAAAGCAATTTCCATATTACAGGTAGGATATGGGATGAAAGAATACAGAAAAGTTCAGAGAAGCCTTTGAAAAGCTTTAAAACACTTCTAGTATAAGCATCTAGGAATATTCTTCAGCCTAAGTTAGCAGTGGGAATCCATTAGACCAATATTGAATATTCTTGGAGCAAAAATTCTGTAAGCAATTCTAAATGAAATTAAAGAATCTCCATGTTAGCAGAAACTTCCATGCAATGAAAGAAAGAAACAGCTTTTTTCCTCTGTTACTCTTAAAATCTAATGACTTATCTGTGATAAAATGCAAATGTTGCTCTGAAAAAATCTTTTCCTTTGTGCTGTGTGAAGCAGACAATGCTGAGAGTGAAGAGGTGTGTCAGAGGACAATTGGGAGCACCTGCTTCCTAATTCATGGGTTTGTGTGGGCTGCACCTGGGCTGAGGGTTGTGGCTGACAGGTTTGTTCTGGAGCCTTTGGGGATCCCAGCTGTCTGCAGGGAACAGACTGGCTTCAGTCAGAAGCAGGACAGAGTCCCTCAGTGTCAGAGGTGAGTAAAATTGGTGTATTTTTCAGTCTGTGGCTGGACCAGAGGTTGGCTGTGTGATGCCAGAAGTTGCCAGAAGTTTTTGGAAAATGGGTGTAAAATAGGCTTGATTTTTTCCTGTGGAGGAAAAGATGAGACTCTACAGCTCTCAAATGTAATTCCTCATTATAATTCTTTAGGTGAGATGGGCTAAGTCTCCCATGGAAAACAAAAGAAATAATCTCTGTATTGCCTTCTAATAGTGCAGTTCATATAAGCATGTATGGTTCAGCTACTTAGGCTGCAGCCATCTGTATGGCAACTTGCCAATGCCTTGAACCCCAAGAAAAAGTAGGATTGGAAATGTTTTCTCTTCAGTGCTTAGTGTTGGATTGTTCTGCTAAACTTTGACTAGCTAGTGAACCTGTCTAAATGTTCAGTGGGATTCTCTGGCTTTGTGTGAGTTGGCTTGCTGGATAGAAAGGCAACTCAGACTTAAAAACCTTCCCCTGGTCTCAAAATGCAGCAGATGCTGAATGCAAAATAAATGTAGATTTCAGTACTCTGGCTTCAAAAGAAATATTCTCAGAAGTTTAATATAGGCAAATAACTTGAGTTATTGTGGCAGAGAGGAACCATTTGGTGCAAAGGAAGTGAAGCTGTCAATTCAGAAGCAAGGCTGTGGAGAGCATTGATGGTGGAGCTGTGGAAGGGAGGAAGAATAAATTACAGTGCTGCAGATCTGTATGTGTGAACTAGAAATACTCCAAGAATTTGCTTCTTTACCTGATTTTGGCTAGCTTTTCTATTTCTTCTAGTTCTGAAGGTGAAATCTTAAGTCTCTTTAATGGCATGTACGAACTTACACGTGCTGCTTTAATGTGTTAAAGTATCAGAATATTTGTTTACATGCTCAGACTGCTCTGATTAAATTTAAGTCTCCTTAAAAAGGATTTAATTGGAGTAGAGCAAATGTTCTGCAGACAATATCTGTTCACATTGTTTATATTGTTTTGTTTAGTATATAAACTTAAGCTATAAACAGATTATGTCTTAAGTTGCCAATTTCAGCTAACATCTTATCTGGGAGTATGTAGGCTTTTATTGTATTGTAATTGCCAAGTAAAAAGCACACTTATATTGAGTGACATTATTTTAGCTGCATTTTAAATACATTTCATTACATTATCAGTTCCATAAATGTTCCATATGTGACTAATCAGCTGGGAAAAGTCATTATATACAGCATAATAAGAATTTCTCATATATCAGCCTTGATACATTTTGTGTTAAAATTGTTTCAGTCTTGTTTTTTAAACTGGTTTTACACAATGAACAAGTTTTTAGATATCTTGTACCTTGTGTATAATGAAGGGTTAAAATTTCTTTTGCTAGAATTATCAGATCAAAGGGCTAGAAGAAAGTGTATCTATTTCCCCTGTTCTTGCCAAGAAGGTGTGCAAGGTTGACTGTCAGGTGTGGAGCAAAGAGTTGGCAGTGGTTCTGAGATGGACACCATCTAACAGAAAGAAGCAGCCTCAGAATTTATGATTTCGACTGTTTAATTATGTATTAAAAGCTAGGGTTTGTTTCTTTTTTCCCTTAGTAAAAAAGTATGGTTTGTGAAAAGCAAAGAAAAGACTTCTAGCTCAGATTTAAAGGAAAAAAAAAAAAACAGACTATTTGTGATTTGAACAGGAGGGATGTTGCTGTGCTGCTTAATCAATGTAGAGTTTTAGAGTCCCACAAAAATTTCTTTCCTAGTGTCAAGATGCATCTAGCTGTCTGAAAAACCTCCAAGATGTGCAACATTCATAGCAAAAAGAAACAAGAATTATAGCATGTTATGGAACATGCAAAGTCATATGAGATCTGATCTGACAACTTAGGCTGGCATATTAATTTTTACTAATTCTTTGTCTATTTTGAGCAAATTCCACTCTTCCTTCATGTAAGAAAAGCCTTAAATATGCTTATTTTCCTCTTTGGAAAACTTGCTCCAAGATTAGACCTTTTTTAAAGAATTCTTTAATATTTCAGATACACAGAGAATAACACATTGCAACCCAAACAATTGGTCTGATCCCTTAAAAGGATGATTAGTAGTCTCACATTCAGCATCAAATGGGAACAGTACCCTTTATTTGCCATTGTTCTTTGTCATTTAACTGAGCATTTTTGTGCTTTTGTGGGGGTCATTGTTGTTGTGTTCCCAGAACTGTTTACTAAGGCTTTGGATCACCTTGGAAAAAACGTTAAACTATTTTAAAGTTAGTAAAATATCAATAGTTAAACATTCTCATCATGTGTGTCAGTGCTGGGCATTGTGGGCTCAAGTGTGCACCTCTTACTGTCCTTCACAATTAATAATTTCTCTGTTAATCACTCAGAAAGAGAATAAAAATCACTTAATACTCAGTGAAGTAAATATTGAGCAATGTCACAACTTAATGCCAGTTTTCTAGCTGTGCATTGCGCTTAAGAAAAATCAGGCAGCAATTCTGCTACATAAGGTATAGACATGTCCAGCTGTGGGCTCAGAAGTTGTGTTACCATGTGCCTGCCTGTAGACCTCTCTGAGAGCAAGATGCACATTCCTCTGGGCTCCCTGTCTTCCCCTGACTGAACAGGTATCAGAGCTACAGTTGTGTCTTTCTTCTGAATAAATCCTCTTAATCCTCTTAGATAACCACAGAACACTAAGAATAATCTTGGTTTTAGTTTTGACTTTTTTTTTTTTTTGATCAAGTAAATACACATGCATCATTTGTGAAAAAATGTCTGCAGAAGCAATATAGTGTTTTAAAATTTGAGAATGCAGAAATAAGGGTAAATATAAGTGGTTGTTACAGTTGCAGAGATCTTAAAGCTTCTTAGTGTCACTTTACCTTTCAATGAAGTAGTATAAACTGGCTTAGGATGAAGTAAATGGAGTCCTATAAAGACTTTATTGAGTTGAAAGCTGGAAAGAGACTTTTTCCAAGGGTGTGTAGTTACAGAACAAGGGATAATGGCTGAAAGAGAGTAGATTTATATTAGGCACACAGAAGAAATTCTTCACTCTGATGGTGGTGAGGCACTAGAACAGGCTGCCTAGAGAAGCTGTAGCTGCCCCAACCCTAGAAGTGTTCAAGGCTCGGTTGGGTTGCTTTGAGCAGTCAAATTTGGTCTAATGGAAGGTGTCCATATTCATGGCAGGGAGAAGGGAAGTGGTTGATCTTTAAGGTCACTTTCAACCCAAGGCGTTCTGTGATTCTATAGAATTGATGTGAGTTTCCAGTAGACTTGGAATCTATTGCTGCCAGTATTTCCCCACCCCCCCACCACTATTTAACCTAAAGATTTTTCCTGCATAAACTAATCATTCCCAAGTTCACAGCCTGTGGCTATGATGGAAGAACTGACTTATTTCATGATTCCTTGTTTTCTTCCAGGGTGAAAAGTGTGTTTATCTCTGTAGACAACAGGCTGATGCTTATCATCTATTATTAAAACTTGTTCCTTGATTTGAGTTGAGTTGAGTTGGAGTTCTTAGCTGAAAGTTGTTCTCAAGATGACCATAGAACATAATATGAAAAAATACGTGTAAAGTTTTGTGGATTTTTCATCTGTCAAATTTAACTGGAAGTGTTTGGCCACTGAAATTGAAAAGAGAACAGTAGTCCCTGTGACGAGTGAGATGGTAAATAATGAATAAAAGTGGCTATAACTTATTGATTCTCTTTTAAAGAAAATAAAGATGTATTGGAAATTGAAATATGTTGTAATATATTTCTCTCCAGTATACTGGACATGAAGTGAGACATATACAAGACCAGAGGAATCTAAAACCTGTCTTCTAATATTCAGCTACAAAGGCAGGTTTTTTAATGAAAGAACAATACACATTTAATGCTCTCCTTTTTATAATGAATGGGGTTTTTTGTGAGGAGGCTGTGTTTTCCCCACTCTTCCTCAATTCTTTTGACTTTCTTGAAGTAACTCTAGATTATTATGACAGTTTTGGTTTAGAACACCAGAAATCTATGGCTGGAGTCAGTGTCGAGAAAAGCAGACAGGATTATTGTTTCATTTCAAGACTGGTGGACAGTCCTTGTGCAGAGGAGTATCAAGAATAATACCTGTTTTTCACAACCTTGCTTGCTCACAGTCAACACTTTCCCTGGTTTCTGTGTTTTCCTTATCTTGGATTAATTGAATAACACACAGTGTAGGTTAGCTCCAGTACCTAAACCAAGTTTCCTTCACCAAAAGGTAAACCAATTACTTCTCAGAGTCCCACAGATGTGGAAACCAGCTTGAGTACTGTTCCCCTATATCTTTGCCCTTTTTCTCTCCCTGAGCCTAGCCTTCATCACAAATCACATTTTCTAAGCTTACTAATTTTCTTGTCATACTCTCAGCTTGGCCTAATTTTATCTCTGTCTTTATTTGACTAAAACATGTCAGAGTAATCCAGTAGGGGATTTTCCCACAACTCATCACCATTGACAGAGCGGGGTCAGTTTGTGCAATGCATAGTTCAATCTGCTTATTGGAACCTTCTCTGCGGTACTGCTGCTTGGCCTTTTATTTTCTTGGCTATTTTTCCTTAAATGTGTATGCTTTTGAAGGATTTTCGATTAAAGTTTTGTCCTTTAAATGTTAAGTATGAAACTTTCCTGGAGAAGAGCTTTAGGTAAAACAATAGGGGTTGTTTTTCAATAAGAAGTAGCAGATTTTTAAGATTTCTTTTTCCCCAAAAAATATGTAATTTTCTAAGACACTACTAAACATTTCTTTTTATGGATTTATGTAAAAATAGATTCGAAAACAGAATAAACATTACATTGAAAATAGTAAAAACATTATGAGGGAAAAATCATCCCAAATAAGAGTAATAAATCCAAAGGATTAATAAAGTAATGGTTAGTTTTATTTTCATTTATTTTGATAGTGCTATTTTAATATGTATTTGCAAGCAATTAAATTAAGACATATTTCAACATATCATAGCATAATTTTGTTAATAGGATTTATTGGACTTGTTTTTAGGGGACCTTTTAGTTATTCTCAGTGACTACTGACTCATTTTAGTGTACATCCCAAAACTCCTCTCTTTGCCAGTCATGTGCTTGTATGAGTCCTCCAGTCTGAACTCGCCCTCTCTTCTGAGTCTTCTGTTGAAACATCTCTAAAATGTGTCTGCTAGAACTATTCAGTGGAGTCTTTTTAAATGTATATTCAAAAATATAAGGGTTTTTTAATAATCAACTTTTTCTTACCCTAGCAGAGATGAGACTATTTTAGCAAGGACCATAACACTAGCACAATGAAGTGATTTTTTTCATTTTCTCCTCCTCCCCATGCCCTTTGTGTTGGTTAAATAAGTTTACTCTACAATCAAGTGAGTACCCGAGCTAATAACAGAGAGGAGGTAGGGTCACACAGGGAGAAGAGGGGGAGGAATGACAATAGCTTTTTTGCAGCAGTGAACCACTTAATCAGCACTTCTGCAGTGCAGATACTCTAATTAGTGTCTTGAATTTCCACATCAAATTTGTCATGACAGCTAAGCTAGGCAATCTTGATACTATCCTATAGATCATACATGTACTTTCACTCTCTTTTTTTTGACTTGTCACATCTATTCTTGAGTAGAAGCATAGATGATTTTATATTTTAAGAATTGCTTAACCCTTCAGAATACATTTTCAGAATACAGGGAAGTCTTTGCCAGTACCAAGGGAAAAGATCAGATTAGAAAGGTGAAGTCATAAACCAAGTAAAATCTGTCTGTTTTCCCACTGTTGTTCTCTCTAGAGAATTTGGAGCTGGTAAAGTGATCATCTAAAACTATGAAAATTTGATGAAAAGGTCAGGCAGATATGACATATATGACTGATACAGATATTACCTCACTACAAGTGTTATCCATCTTTTCCACAGGGGGATCTTGGCTTTCTCAGTTACCTAAATATATCTTTTCTGCATCTTGAAATTAAGCTTGCAAGTATCTTTAACTTTTACCACCCTATTATAAACACATAATGAACAGAAAACAATCATTTAATACATATTTCAGTCCTGGTTTTAGCTTTGCTTTCATTTAGGAATACAGGGGCATTATAAGAGTTAATGTCAAATATTTCTGTCACTTTGGCTTCCATCTCTGTGAGTGGCCTTGGCAGTGTTTTAATCTACTTCTCACCATGACTGAATTTTCCAGGGTTATGTGCAGCAAAGTTGGAGGTAGGTGAGTTTAGCCTACACAGCTGTGCTGGAAAAAGTCATTGCCATGGGATCTGTTGTGCTGTTTTGCTTGAGCAGTGAAGTGTGCCTGGTTCTGTAGCAGAGCAGCTGCCCTGCTGTGGCTGGATTAGCAGCTCTGTGTCAGCTCTGAACTGCTTTGGTTGGTCAAGTGTAATGTCTAAATTGCAAGCTCTTTGGACCAGGAGCTCTGCTCTCCTCCTCTTCCTGTCTGCACATATATATATATACATTTCTGGTAGTCCCTGTAAGCCTTTGGGTTGCCTACTACTGCCACAAGTATTCTTGAGACCAAGGAAGTCCTATTGCAAAAGATGAGGATGTGAAACAGAGGAAATAGCATCTCACAATACAGTCTGCTTATTGAAATACTGCTTTTACCAGCAACCAAGAAACCATGGCCCCAATGAAAATTGGTTCTTTACCCAATAAACAATGCATTTTATCTTGCAAAATACTTACATGTAGGTAAGTATTCCTACAGCTGTTTCCATAGGTGATTATTTTTAATTCTCTGCTAAACCAGGGCACTGCATGCATGCATACTCTATACAACAGCCACTCCATACATTTATGGCAACATTCAGGAAACTACTGAGAAGTAAATAGTGATGCTACCTGGTTAACCCTTGAGGTTACTTCAAACTCATGTAACTCATGTGTCAGGACAAGGGTCTGTCAGGGGTATCAGGTTCATTTGATGTCTTTGATGTTACAACCAGCTATGGAAATATAGCTATATAATTTATGTTACAGCTTGAATATCTCCTGGAAAACACACAACTGGCACTTGAAAGTCATTTATCACCATAAAAGTTAAAGGAAGATCCCTGAAATCTGACATGCTGTACTTTAAGTGTAGTTTATTTGTCACCCCATGTGAGTCCCTTGTACATGCTTAGTGTTGCAGTGTGCAAGGGGAAGCAAGAGAATATTCATTCCTGAGCAGAAATGTGAAGAGAAAGTTCTGAAGTGCTGAGCTGGAATAGCTACTTTGGGTGCTTTAAGACTAGCTTAATTGATTACACTGCTCAAGGAAACCGCACTTGAGCAAAAGAAATAGAAAGGCATTTTGTGTCCTTTAGGTCAGGATTACTGTTCTGGCTAGAACACTGTCTGGGATTTTAGATTAAAGGAAAACAATGCTTCAGTTTTTTAATCCTTATTAAGGTTATGTAATTCGTTCTTCTCTTGACCCCAAGACTGATGTAGAATGTGCTGATTTGGAATGTAATTAAATAATTTTTAATACATTGATGTATTGAGTCAATCTTCTAGTGTGACCTTAATTATTCAATTTTGGTTAGTTAATACAAATGTTATAATAGCTTTTTAAATGCTGATATTTGATTATTTATTAGTTTCAGAAAACCTTTGAAAACAAAACTGGTGATTTCAAGATAAGTTACTAACATCAAAAATTTAAAATATATTCAATAAAACTCTTATTGGTCTCAAAGTTTTCTTGCCAAACAAAACCAAAGCTCACTTTAGCTTTTTTTCACTTCTAAATAGGACATTTTAACTTAACCAATATTACAGATATAATAACCTCAGATATACTACCAGTAATGAGTTCTGCAGTGTTATATGTAAAAATCTTGGAATTGATAACTAATTCTTCTCAATTATTTACATAGATGATACTCATCTAATTATTCTGAAATATTAAAGACTCCCTAAGGCTGGGATTTGTTTCTAATTCCCTCTTTTTGTCCCCATACCACTGTTTTATTGACTTGTTTGAAATACTCAAGAGATTAGCAGGGCATAAGTTTTTACGCTGCAGAAATATCCTGGTTTGACCTTATTCAGAGATTATTATGTCTTCCTACTACACAGTGCAGTCCATAAAATTCCCCTTGCAAGTTTTGCATGCTTTGTTTTCAGATTTACTGACTCTACTTCGGTAAGAACTCTTCAAGGTAAAAGATTTCTCCTTGTCTTAATTTTTTTAAGTATATGATTGATTCTTTTTTTCAGATAAAAACACAGTCTTTCTAAAAAAGCTTGATTACATAGCTGTAACATTTTCTACTCTGCCTTGACTTTTCCATACTGTAGCTTCTATTAAATTTTAATATTTTCTCTCTGATGATAAGCTCAATTAACTAATGAAAACATACATATGAATATCTTATGAGTTATTGTCAAGCTCATGCAATATTGATGGTCTTAAGATTTTTGGAATAATGCAATCAGAATAAAACCTTAGAAATAATTTATTTTGCAGGTCTTTATTCGAAAACTGTCTAAGTTGTTGTTTAGAATAATAGTGATAGAAGGAAGAAATCAACTTGTTTATCACAGTCTGTTGTTCCTACTGTTGCAGTTGTTACATATTGATGTTCTTACTTATTGCAATTTGCTCCTGAGTGGAAAACGTCATCCTCCAGCTTGTTTGGATTCCTGCTCTGTCATCCGTTCTATGCATTGCATTCTCGTATAGCATGCTAGGATAAACATCTCTGTCACGGGATGTCATAGACTGTGTGCAGGTATGGTGACAAAACTTGTACTGACCAACAGTGCAGAGCCTTCAAACACGTTTTAACATAGAGGCTGAAAAATGCTGTGAAAAAGAAAGTATAGGGAATGGAACACTGTACTTCAACTGTAAATAATGATTTTTTTTTCTGATTCTTACATTTTCTATATGAAGCCACAGTGTCTATTAAAAATAGATCTGATCCTTGTAGCTCATGTCTCCCAGTTTGGAAAAGCCATATGAAAAACCTGTGAAGAAAATACACTTCTTTCTTTTTCTTGGTCTACAAAAAGAGAAGTATATAACCACATCAGATTTTGTTCATGCTCTTGTCTTGTTTGGTTGTAAAACAAGGGGAAAGGGAAGGAATAAAAAGGGATAAGAATAAAAAAATCCAACTGAATGTGACTAGCCAGACTAGAAAAAAATACAAAAAAAAATCTATATTTATTCTGTCTTTTCTTGTGTGCTATCTCACTGCTTTAATCTGTCTGGTGTATTTATTCAGCTCTTGTTTCTATGTTTTTTTTCTTAATGCTACCTCTACAATGTTCTAGCCGCTGTTTTCTGGATATAATTCTACCCATTTTTGAATGCTTAATTTTTTTGATAAAGTACTCTTCTCTGTGATCATACATAAACTATTTGCTTCTCTTTGTCTCCTTTGAAGTTTTCAGTCACCATTTCCTTAGTCTCTTCCAGTCATTTGACTACAGGACTGTTTTCTTTCTCTGGGATGAAGTTTTAATTTGTGCCCTCTTTGTGCTACAGATCAGTTGGAGGAGCAGTAGATAATGCAAAGTGATGTTTGTCCATTAATTATTGTTAACCTGTCATTTTTATATCATTGTCTTGAGGTGTTAGTCTCTTGTCATATGAAGGGTGAAAACAATACTGGCTTTCTTTCCCAGGATTTCCTTGTAACATTATCCAGTCTGTGCAGCTCTGATCTACTGATCATTTTTTTAGATATTGCCATAGATGAGGGTTGACAATGAGCCTATTTCCAAAGAGAGGTTGAGGGACTCATTCAAATAGGGAATGTGTAGAAAGTGCAGCAGGGAGAAGAGAAAGTACAATGGAGTGCATATTGGTCAAGATGGGCTTCAAAGCTGAGTGAAGATGACAGCTGAAATGGTGGCCTGGTAGGGCCAGCTTTAACTATGCATTACACACCACTGCTTCAACTAAGTGCAGCGCTCAGATAATGAGTCAGCACTTAGGTTTTAGGTAGATCCAAAATTGTATATCAATAAGGTGGTATTTAAGGGTTTTTCTTGCACCTCTACATGAAAGCTTAGGTCTCTTCTAAAGGCTTGCCAACAGCTGCTCTTCAGCCATGATCTGAAATACACTGGTCATTAGTACAAAGAACTGGGGCCAAAGACACTTTGGTGCAGTATTTGTCCCAGGCTTGATGCAAACAGGCGCACAAATATCTTACGCATGCTTATGTGAAAAGAAAGTGCTTTTTTCTTGTTTTTTTTGCATTTTTGGGGGGTGGTTGGGATTTTTTGGGTTTTTTTTGTTTGTTTGTTTGTTTGGTTTTTTTGTGTGAGAGATAAGCAGGTTTTGCTTGCTAATTTTTCTTCTCTTTTACATGAGCATTATGGGTATTTTTCCCCTGTCTTGTCTTAACACCTTGGAAGAATGTCCATAAATGCCTGTGATGTTGTTGCTGTCTTTCTGGTTTACGATTTATTATGAACTTCCTCTGCAACTGCTCCTGTGCCCCATGTTGACACATCAGTCTGCTGCAGCGTTTTCTACTGTTCCTGTCACAACTGACCTGCAGCTCCCTGACTTCTCTGAACACCCCACACACCTCCCCTCCTCTAGACACTGTACAGAGGAATAACCTGGTCTGTTTTTAGAGCAGCCCTGTGTACTAGGAAAGCAGAAATAGCTCTCTAAAACACATTTGATTCAGTTACATCACACTGTTGGCTGCTTGAATAGGAACCAAGAGCAGACATGATGCAAGCTATGTGCAGCTGCATCACCTTGTGGTCTCTGACTCCTTCAGCCGTGCTCGAGCCCCCTCAGAGGGGCTCTAGGACAATGAGAATAGCCTGAGAGCAGCCCCAAACCCTTCCTGTGGGATTGTGCCATCATGTGCCTCCCATGCCCATGGCCAATGCATGGTCCTTGTAGCTGGAGAACAGCAGTTTTAACTTAAACTCAGTTTCCTGGAGTAGCAGCCGTTTAAGGATAGAAGTTGTCTTTTGAGAGAGTGAATAAAGAAAAATAATGCCCAGGGATATGCATGAGGAACTCAGACTGAATGAAATATTTTCCCAAATTGCTACCATTGAATGCAGATATTGGTATCAGTAGCTGTAGAAACTATAAACTGTGCTGTCATTGTTCCAGGAGAAGGAAGATTATATGGGGAAAGCATGAACCTTGTACTGCAGCCTTCCTAATTTGTTATTAATGTAGTGGACATTGAAGATCTTTTGAAAGAGCAGGCTTTTCTCATACCTGCTCAGACCTTGGAGGAAAATTGGCAAGGATACCTGTGAACTTCATCAGGCTACTGATGAGCTATTGTATATTTTAATGACAAAAAAATAAAAAGGCAGTGATCAACCTGGGCAGGGAAAGCCATTAATAATTCTGACAGGCCACCTACAGGTTGCATTACAAAAATGTGTAAAAATTGGAAGAAATAGAAGATTAAGATCTGTATATACGTGGTCTGATTAATAGCACAACAAACATCAGGGGTTTTTTTCCTTAAAATGCTAACTTTCTCAATTTAAAATATGTCCTAATAATAAATGAGAGTGGAGTTATTTTTTTTCTTTCCCTTTATCATAAGCAAACACTGATATATTTATTCTGCCTCTGTGTTTATTATTCCAATTTTGGAACATTCATCTCTTCCTCCAGTGCTAGTTCTCAAAGAGTGCTGTTTAGAAATGTGAAAAAGTTTCCATTTGCCCTTCACAACTCAGTGAGCTGTAAATATTGAAGTAATTGAGCCACCCACGTCCTTATCTTCAGGTGATACGAGTGATGTATTTTATTAGCATTTAATTAAATTGCAAATGTTATGCTAAACTGTGAAACTGTTGACAAAAGTTGAGTAACTGGATTAAATGACACTACTTTTTAAAATAAAAAGATTGTTGAGTAATCTGGAAAAAATATATTTTTTCAACTCTCTCGAAGCAATTCACCTGTGCTCTGTTGCTTTTAAAAAAGTCCTTCAGCATACAGAAATTTGAGGCTGTTGCAACATTAACTTCACACCTTCCTAGTTTAAGTTAATGACTTCAGATTGTAACAATGAAGATTAAATGAATCTCATTCAATCTGTGCTAGTAAAGAGATAATATACACTTGAAACAATCACAGATGACTTAAATTAAGCTTTATATTATTGCATTAAGGATTTAATAACTTCAATTTATAAAAACTTGATTGTCTTTCAGTTGGGGGAAAATGGAATGATTTGATTTATTCCTATTTGTTTATTTGGATGTGTGCCTGAAGAAGTCTAATTATGCAAAAGTCATTTGATATGACTTTTGTTTGGAACTAAGTATTTCCAGTTAAAATTTATAGCTATCAGTAGAACATGCTGGCTACTGCAAGGGATGCTGCAGCCAGCTGGAAAGAGGAGTATTCTGATGGGAAATGGGAGGCAGGAGGGTTCCAACATCTCATTTTTCATTTGAAGGATGAAACAAAAACAATGTGGAAAAATACAAATTTTCTGGTTGCAAAATAAGGAGCTAAAGACTGGGAGAAGAACTGGGTTACCATCCAGAATTATTTTTATTTTCTAGGATTACAAAGAAAAAGCAAGAACAAAAAACATGTCTCTTTGTGAGTAGGGAGAATCAAAAAACCACTGCAACCACCTTCATTCAGTTCTTCTAAGCTGAAAGCCTGCACTCACTTTCAATAGGTAGTGTTTCCCAAGTATTAAGTTAAATATTTGAAGATTATTTCTTTTTAAATCAGGCAGATGCTGCACTGAAGATAATTTTAAATTAAAATAATTTGTTTAAGGTTTCATCTTTTTTGCTAAAGCATTTTTTTAAGTTAAAAAAAATAGCAATTGCATGCTTTTTGGGCAAAGCCAATGTTCTAATGACACTGAAAGTGAGGAAATTGCAATGTGAATTTTATATTTGTGTATTTTAAGTTGTTTTAAGAAGTTGAGTCTTTAAGCTTGTACTGTTCTCTCTGGATAACTGGAATGAGTTTCTTGTTTACATGCTCGGAATTTTCACGTGCTCACCTGATTTGGAACTAATATCAGTGAGGAATACTAGGTGTTCTGCACATATATAAATGAACACCTAGCCAATAAAAAAAATAGTGCTTTTTCTTTCAGCACTTTTGCAAAAAAACTCCCTAATGCTGTCTATATCTGGAGAAAAAAAAAATTGAAACTCAAAATACATTATAGAAATGAAGTTTCAAACTGCAGTAGCGTATGGTAGAATGTCATTGAGACAGAAATCTCTCTTTTTCTATGTGAAATTACGGTAATTATTATATGCTTTCTTATACTAACCATGAAATGTCTGGATATTCTTAAGAACAGCTCTAAAACATACCAGACTGCGCTGTTGACATACCAAAGGGTCACAGTTTTTAAACAATTCCAAATACGTGAAAGAAGTGCAATTAATATTGGCAGAAACAAGGTTAATTTCTTGTTGGGGCTTAGTCACTCAAAGTAAGACATATTTAATTTTTTCTCTCATTTCATACTCTCTTACAAGAGATATCAATGAGCTTGCTAATGATAATAAATTTCCTTTTAGGTATTTCAGGGGTTTTTTTTTGTGAAATTGCAGTTATATGGTGTGATATCTAGATGGTTGTCTAACTTAACTGAAACTGCAGAGAGAAAAAAATAACAAGATCAGTGATAACTCTAATCCAACAAGAGACCTGGGCACATAGAGCTTAGTCTGTGCAAAACTCAACTTCCAAACCTTGCGTGTGAGCATTACGTGTCACCTTAGACAAGGAGACTGGATAAGCGCGCACACACACACGCACATTTTTTGGTTTTATTTTTAATGACATGCAGAATGTTCATGGATGTCATATTTAGGTCTATAATGCTACCCATCAGATGCTTTATAGTGTAACTTGGAGATGAGAGGCAGTTCAAATTGAGACCTGGCATTTTTTTCTATTTCAGGCTGTGGGTACATCTGTACAAATAATATACTGCCCACTTGTACTGTGCCATGGAATCTCCTGCATCCCTCAGATGCTTAAACTCAAGGGCTGGCAGTCAAGTGTAGGTTGGTGCAGCCCAAATTGTCAGACTTGCTAGGCCAGAAGAAGAAGTATGAACAAAGACATGGAGCTGGTCTAGTGAACATGCCACTAAAATGAAAGGAAGAACCCTGAGTATTTGCATATTCCAGATAACTTTTTTCTAAGGACTCCTCATTAATTAGATTGAACTCACACCTGTTTGTCAGGTAGAAAGATAAAGAGGAAGAGAAAATATCCTGGACTTCTTTTCTCAGATCTTACTAGGGTAGGCCAGAGCAGAAATAGACGTTCTGACTCAAAATATGTTGAGGACAAAGAAGAGATACTTGTCCTGTAGTAGATCCTGGACTGGATTCAAAATGAAGTGACAAATAAGCCTCCAAACCCGTTAATTCTGCTTTACTTACTGACCTTTACTTTATTCTCTTTGTCTACTTTTTTTTTTTCTTTTAATAAATGGATTTGTTAATTAATAATTTGACTTGGATCAGCTAGCTTCATAAAGATTGCTGAAAAGCCTTCAGAGAGTAATAATTGTCAACATATGTTCTCTTATAACCATAAAGGCAGTGGCAAAGCAAAGCATACTTCTTGTTTTCTGAACAAATGTCTGTAAGATTATATTTGTCATGCTTCTGTGAATGGTAGCAGTTCTTAACTGTAGCTATTGCTACTTAGATTAATACACTAGTCAGAAAGTCTATGTAAAATTCCTGCAAACATTGTTTAGTTGAAAGGCCAGGTTCTTAAATTTTAACAGCTTCTCTAGTATTGATAAAGCTCATCTCAGAATACAGAAAGAATCTTTCTAACAATGGTCTTTATTCTGGATACCACATTTATGGCTGATTTGGTGGTGGTGTTTGTTCACATCCTCAGAGACAGATCATCCCATAAAGTAACCACAAAGCACTTTGAAACCTAATTTGCATCTAAACTTAAGAGCCTGATATTTTCTTAAATCGTTAGCTAGCACCTTTTTCTGTAAGCTTGTTTCCATTTTTGAGGTTACTTGAGACTCAAAAGGAAAAGTCTCAATACTACTCAAGTCTTTCAAGGAATTATCATTGTTTATGAGTCAATAAAAATTACTTAGCATAGCTCAAGGTTAGTACTAAAAAGATTTCTGTGCATTCAAACAGACAGGGAACTCTGAAAATTGCAAAATCCATTTTAACTACTGTGTGATAAAATGGGAGGTAGTAACTGAGTTACAGCCAATGATCCTTATGATTTTAACAGCTTCTTGCATATAAACTGTTACTAAATCAGCTTTCTCAAAACCCAATAACAGACATGAGCAAAACAGAGGAGTGAAGGGTGGCTTGGGAAGTGCATTGGATGAAGATTAATGTGCAGTTATGATTGCTTGTGAACAAAATGGAGAGGTTTTCTTGAAAGGGGATGCAACACTATGGGTAGCAAATCCTGCTCGACTTCAAAGAAAGGCTTCTAACTTATCTAGGATAGACTGATGGAGTAAGACATTGTAAGTTTTAGCACTTTCAGTCTAGGATTAGGAATTAAGTAAAGGTCTGGGGAAAATCTTGGGCAAATAGATAAGTTTCTATCAGTATATGCTTCTTCAGTGCTTTCACTAAAAATAGATGAGCAGCTATTTCTCTCTGGCTTTGGATTTTCACAATTTTCAGCCCTAAGGAATCATTTTGGACATACTGGTGTATTCATGTGATGTGGCATCCAAGTTTATATTCTAAGTAAAATACATATTCATGAATTCCTGATTGCAGAACCTTTAAATATGTACTCTGTTGTTTAAAGTTAAGGTTCCTTCTTTATGTTTCTTTGTCTAGTGGTAGCTATTTTCAAGACTCTGCCTAGCTTGTGCTTTGTTAAGGACCTTGATACTTTGGTAGGCTATTTTCCATAGGCACGCCATATCTGCTATTTGATCTGCTTCAACCAGAACAGTTACAGAACAACACTCAGAAATTAAAACTTTTCTTCCAGTTATGCATTTTAGAATATATGCTGTTTATCCTATATAGGTTCACAGAGTAGAAATATTGAAGCAGGGTTTGCTTAAATATTACATCTAGGATAACTGCTTTCATCCTGACCTGTGACTCTGTAGGAAAGTGATATCCCAGATTATCTTTAAAGGTTACTGTAAAGGCAGTGTTGAAATTTTACTGACCGTAATTTATAAATTTCTCTCAGTGGAAACATATTGCTCTCCTAACACAGTCTTCATTCTTCATGTGCCTTTTATTGACTATAGCAAGGCTCTTGGGAACATGTTATGAGCACATTCAGTAGACTCTGTTTGAAGGTTTGCTGGTATGCATTGGCAGAGTGCTGATTTATTTAGCTGGGCTCTGTGTCTACATGCCACACATAGGCTGTGTGTTTCTCTTACCTGGAAAATGTAGAATTTGCATTGGAAAGACAGTAAATTGGCAACCTGATGTACCCATATAGAGGACTTGAGGGCAGAAGTGGTTTCTCCTTTACATAGCTCATTAATTTGTGGTAGATGAAAGTACTGTGCTGGGGAAAATGACTTCTAAGAAAAAAAAAAAAAAGGCCAGAAGGGAGGCAGAAGAGTTCAGGTGGGTTGGATTGCACTTCATTCTCTGAACTGCTCTAGGGATAACTGTGTTGTACCTTATATCTAAGCTGCTTGAAAAAAAAAGTATTTGCTGATGTCAGTAGGTGAAAGAAAGTGAAGGACATAAACTTACAAATACCAAGCAAAGGAGATTATTCTCTGTTTTGGTTGACCATAACTACTTAAAAATAGTAATATGCTCTGAACGTGGTTAGTTGCCTGCCCTGCTGTTATACAGCTGTAACACAAACCATCCAAGAAACAAAGCCTCAAACTCAAATAATTCTGTTAAAAATCCCTAAAAATAAAACATAAAAGTTCTTTCAACAAAGTTTTAGGCCTTAGTGGGATAAATAACTACAGAAAAATAAGAAGTTCTTTTAAAACGATCTTCTTTTGTTTCTTGGCCTTTTGTTTTTTGTAAGTAACTGAGGTTTTTTCCATCAGTGAAATACTGTGTATTCTGGTTTTTGTTATTCCAAAACATAGATCAATAAGATCTGCTGAGGATTACTGAGGCTCCATCTGTTCTTGCCATGAATAGGAAATACTACAGATGATAATGAGCAGACTTATCCTGCCTATTACAGTCATGCTCAAAACCATGGTAATATTGGATTGAAAAGGCAAAAACATTTTAGTTCTAAACAGCTTTCTTCAGTCTTTGCCAGACTGTGTATTTGTCTGACAGGCCTCTCAAAATCATTTTACTTTTCCTTAAGAATCTCCAAAATGTGTTGGGTAATTCTCTTTTCTGTTTGCTTGGGGAAGGGGGGCATGGGGGTAGGGGGTGTGTTTTTTGGGGTTATTTGCTTGAAATTAGTATTGTTCACAGCTCAGGTGGAAGGCAGTTTCACATCCAGTCTATGAATTTATGCTCACACTTCCTTTTTTTCTGGCCTAATTATTTTGGAGGGGCACTGTGTCCTTTGTTTTTGTTGTTTTGGGGTGCCTTAAGTGCAGAGAGGAAGATAAACAGCAAGCAGGCATCCTAAAACTGTGCATGGTAGGTGCCCTGAAGGTGATCCTTGCTTTGCCTGAAGTACTGGGTGGGTCTGAAAGCAGGTCTGTCCTCTTGAAGTGACTGATAAACCACAGCAACAGAGACAGAAGAGAGACCGGGACCACCCTAATTTAAAAAAAGTTGTACCACGATCTCTGAGACTGAGTTATTTTATTCAAGTTGACAAGCACCATTAGGTACTTCAATTACATATATTCTGGGTTGGTTTTTTTTGGGGGGGGGGTTGATGTTTTTGTTTGTTTTGGGTTATTTGTGGTTTTTTGTTTCGTTGGGGTTTTGCTTGATTGGGGTTTTTTGTGGTTCAGGGTTTTTTTGTTTTACATGTAATACTCAAACAGAGGTGAACTTGACTGAAGTGTGTGCTGACATGACCAGTGTGGCTGCTACTACGGAGTGGCTGAGGTGAAGGATGAGGAAGGCTTTGGAGGATTGATGTTCCTGCTGAATTTGTAGGATTTATGCACATAACTCCTGCCCTGTTAAATCTGGGGCTGTGACTGCTGGACATGTGACCTGTTTCATACAAAGATCAGAGCCTGTGATAACTCATTTGGATTTATGCCATGCTGCTTATGGGGGTAGAGGTTGAGAGGTGAATTCAAAGTGGCAGAAGTGTAATGAATGTACTTGGACAGCAAAGGAGATGGAGAACTCTCTTACGGAAGCCAGCAGAGCAGAACAGAAAGCAGAAGTGAGATATGGTCAAGAGAGGAAAAAAATATTGTGTCTAAGTGATTAAGTTGGTACAAGTAATAGGTTAAACTCTCTGTCAGGGCTTATGCTGGGAAGTGATGAAGTTTCAAGACAGTTTTCCAAAAGAAGCAGGAAAATAATGAATCCCACATTTTTAAGGAGAAGTTTCCTCAATTCATTAGAAGGGTTGTTGATTGTGTGGTGACAGTGAACAATGCTTACTTTGGTGCTGCATTTCTCTGAAAGTTGAAGTCAATAATTTTGTAACTAGCTTTTAATGTTTTGATGCTAGGGGATTTAACAGTATAAAAGCTGTATTATACTCCATGAGCAATCATCTCTGAAGGAGAATCCTATTGATGATCTCTTCAAATTTTTTAACCCTTTTCTCTTAGAGGAAATGCTTTGCCAAATATTTGGAAATTTCCCATTTAATTTTATAGCTCACATACATCAGGTATGTCCTTCTCTTTTCTATGTTTTTTTGAAGCAAAGAGGATAGATAGTAATACTGAATGATTTATTTTAGATAAAGTTGATCTTTAGTAGTTTTCTGCCTATGTTAAAATGTAAGAAAGAGAAAGAAAATTCTGGCTCAAACAACTGAACTATTTTTTGTTTAAGATGTACTGTTAACTTGGAAAAATGTTCATCTGACAATGATGAAAAGAAAGAATTACACCACAGGAAAAGTTGGCAGCAGCCATTCTGATGCTGCCACATGCTGCTTCCTGGAGGCTGTGGGAAGGAGTTTAAACAGTTTGATGGTGATACTTGCAGATTAAAAAATCTGTAGCTAGATCATATTCAGTACCTTCACTGCTGCTCCTGCAGCTCACATGTGATAGTGTGGGACCACCTATGCTGCTATTATGGCTCTAAACTTGTTTTCTCTGAACACTGATACAATAAAGCAATGATACTTGAAGAATGGTATTCAATCAAATTCCTAATTTTAATAAACTTCATGCTAAGCACGATGATTTAATAATGTTTATCTGTCCTAAAAACCCCCAAAACCTGATGCTTAGGACATATTAGTTTGCAAAAATAAATTACTACTCTAATAGTTTGCAAGCCTCACGTTCAAAGTTATATAAGAGTAGTAACAGCTTTCAATCTATAGGCATGTCTCTCCCTGATCCAATAAAATGCCAAAGGAGAAATTTAGCTTAAGCTAAAATAAATTGATAAAGAAATTAGGGACTTTTTGTATGTTGAAAAGCTAAGATTGTACTTGAGTTCTTTTTCCAATGTATTATGGGGTTTCAGTCAGTGGAAACCAAGTTTTCCTAAATTACTCTTTCTTACTATTTAGTTACTATACAGTTAATTCAACACTTGAGATAAATGAGAAAGCTTTCCTCTTTCAAACTTGTAAATGGTAGATGCTTCCTGCCATTATGGGGAAGCTCAATATTTTTTTTTTTAATCTCATTAGGAACAGGGTTTTGCAAATAATAAACACTTGCTATAGCTTCTGTGGATGTGACTGAAAGCATACTGGAGTATGTTCTGAAAAAATGATTGCAAAATATTACTATTCTTATGTCCTTTGGATAATTTTTAGGGTAGGAAAAAAGGCTATTTTTAATGGCAATATAAGAAGACAAGAAAGTGGGGAATGCAGTTATTTGATACTGTTATTTTAAAAAGCTTCAGCTAATGCAAGGTGATATGAATTTTTATATATTTGTATTTGTCTTATGACTTTTGCAATTTTATTCTTAGCTCAAAACTGGATCAATTGCATTAAGGTTTTGTAATGTTTAAATGTTAAAATGGTTTTGATTTTACTCTTTTTAGTCTTAATTGCAATCTTGCATCTTATATCTTGCAGTCTTAAGGGAGAAAAGCCAGTCTTACACTCTATTTAAGTGTCCCTTTATATGAGTAATGCTCACATGTAAATGGCCTTTGGGGATCTGTAGATTTGATTCTTTCGTGGTGTTATTTATAGCTTCTAAAACTATGACCAGGTAAACCACTTGGAAAAGCAAATCCTACTTTTGTACTGGAGTCTGTACTCCATGCTCTGTTTTGCTATGTTTTCATTGGAAAGATAAAAATGAGGAAAAGACTGAGCCACAATCTTCTCTTGACTAACACTGTGAAAATCAATGAATCTACATGATCAATAAAAGGAATTGACTTTATTTATTCGGTTAGTCAGAATTACAGAATCTGTGGCCATTTTTCTTATTCATGTAACATTAACAGTGGACTATGAATTAAAAGAGCAGAACAACACAATTAAAATATTTGAATTTTTTTTTCCTCCTGAATGGACAATCTTATTGGAAACCCTTGTTCAATCTAAAAGTCAGCTTGGCTATTTCTCTGAAGGTGTGGAGGAATGAAACACAGAGTGAGTTATCATGCTCTCTACTCTTTTTGCTTAGCAATAGCAAAATCAGGTGCTTCTGCATCACTTGTTAGAAATGTGCGTGTGTGCTCACACATCCTGCAGTTAATAGATAAGCATTGCAGTGTTAATCAGGCTTTATGGAAATAATGTGGAAATTTGTAGAAAAAAAAAAGTGGAACAGAAAGCTACCAGTCCATGACCATCAGTCTTCAATATATTGTTCCTGGGATTCTGAGAGGAGTCAATAAACTAAAAGCAAAAGCAGACAGAACAAAAGTGCTGTCAGAGAAAAGCAGATTGACATGTTAAAAATTGGTAGGCATGGACTCTTTTGGTACTTCAGAGAAAGGATTAAGCTTGGGAAAATAACCAAGGAAGAAATAAACTCATTTTAAAATTTTCTTTTTCTTAAACTAGAGCAGTGATAAAAAGAGGCTACCAGGTACCAACAGAACCTTTAATGGCAGTGAATAGGAGAGATTTTTTCCACATTGGATGGCAAGCAAAGTTCAAAACAAGTTAGAACCACAAAATTATATTTAGATAATGTGCCTTTAATAAGTGAAAAATATATTCTTTGCTATACTTTTAAATTTCTAACAAATATAACTGGTTTTTATCAACTAGAGTTGATTTGTGGGAGTGGTAATTAGTATCATCTTTACATGAATTGATAAGAACTTCTTTGATTTTGTAATTCACTTTAAAATTTTGGAATAAATATAATTAGCGAGCATCTTTTGTAGCATTTCCAAATATATAAGTATCTTCTCTCATTAATATGTGCTTTTGATTTTGGTCTGTTTTGATCAGGATTCTTTTTAATATTTGGGGGTTTCTGTCACATACTGAATTTACTCAGTAGCAAATTGCTTCATTCTGCTACTTTGTGGAGTGGAAATTATTCTGTCTGTGTGTCTTGAACCTCTCAAAGTACTTTAAATATAATGAAATATTAGGTCTTACTACTCTTTTATACTCCTGTAATCTAGCTGATCTCTAAAGATCATTGTAAAACGTGTTAATAAGAGAGCTGCAATAAAAAGAAGAGAGTGATTGTGAATTTGTTTGAAAATTAGATGCTTTTTTCTAACAAAAAGTGCATCTTGGACCATGACCTGTCTTATTATGTAGACTGTAGAAAAACACAGCTTGGGAATGGGTCTTGGAAACTTTAGAAGGCCACACTTTCTACTGAATTTTTCAAATTATTCAGATAAACCCTTGATCCTGCAGCTCTTCAGGCAGTAATACATCTCTGTCACACTCTCCAAGTTGCACTTAAACTTCTGACAATACAGCCAGGCATAGAATTCATCCAGCAGCTCTGTGCTTCTGCTCCTTTCTGACTATAGCTAACTGTATCTGAAAGCGTGCTTGCACTTAAATACTGTATCAAGGAGATCACAGTTTGGTGGACAATGAGCTGGATAAACAAAAAGCCTGTTTGGATCACTAGGCTTAGTGGATAATGGATTGTGTTCTACCTGGAGGCTGATGACAAGGAGAGTCAATGTCTCCTAAAACCTGTCCTGTTTCACAGCTCTGTCAATAACCTGCAAAGAAATGTGCTGTCAACAGGATTGCAGGTGATGCCAAAACTGGGAGAGCCACTCTCCAGAGAGACCTACACAGACTGGAGGAATGGGCCAGCAGGAGTCCCATGAAAAATATCAAATAAGAAAAATATCAAATCCTGTGCTTAAGAAGGAGTATGTGGAACAGCTCTACTGGAGAGAATTTGTGGGTCGTGGTATAAAGCAGGCTGAGGGCACTGACTGGTACATTGCTGTCTTGAGTAAGGCTGGGCTGGGAGCATTCACAGGAAGGGTCACAGCCAGTGGATTGAGGAACAGGACTGTTCCCTTCATTACACTGTATCTAGAGTACTGCATCCAATGCTGGGTCCTCTGATACAAGGTGCTGACAAACACAAGTGAGCTCAGTGGAGACCCTTAAACTGGTAGGGACCTGTGTATTTGTTTCTTAATATTTTCATAACATGCAAACTTCTGATAGAATCTAGACTCACTTTGCTGGTACAAAGCAGAAACATATCTCGGTTCTTCACAACAGCCAACACAATTTCTAGTGTCTTATTTCATAAGAATTAATTTTGAAAGTCCTGTTTAAACTTAATTATGTTCATGCTGTAAATGTGAGAGAGGATTCTGCTTTTCGCTGGGTAAAATGAATCCCATCATTAATTCATTCTCTTGTATTAATTTAAAAGAGGATTTTATGTGTGGTTGAAGGAAAATAGCAAAACATACTTGCTCTTGTCAAGTTTGGCAGTTAATTTAGCAGCTAGCTTTTTTTGAGATCAATGGCACTGGATGCTGCCCTTAATTCTGTAGCAGAAGCTGACCTTCAACATCCAACCATTACCAGCACCCCTCGGTGTCACCTGTGCTCTCTGCTGGTGTTTCTTCTGGTAGATCACAGCTATTCATAACAGCCCCACTGCCTTCATACCACCCGTGGCATTGGGAAAGCTTTTACAGCCTAAGGGCTGGTGTGGACAGAGACTGTTCAGAAACTGCATTCAATAACCATTCCTTCCCTTGGGCAACGTTGGATGTGTTTTGAAGCATGTCAGCATGCATTCCTGCAGGCTGAGTGTATGAAGCTGTTAGGGTGCTTTGGTTTGACTGAGTGCAAGTTTAAGAGCTGTGTTTGACAGCAGGAATAGGCAGAAGCAGCTTTGCTTGATCAGGAGAGCAGAAAGAGTGGGCTGTGGGTGGTAGAGAATACCAATGAACCGCAGAGGGGAAAGAATGGTGTTATCTGACAGACATCTGTTCATAATGAGGTAGATTTGATATGGAGTGTTTTGGGGTTTCCTGGGGAAATTTACTTTGTTCAAAGTGTGCCAGCATCTCCTGAGGGTGTTAATGAATTTGCAAGTGTAATTTTTTTATGGTCTAAAATGCCAGTATAAAGAGATTTGATGTAGGATTAATGTTCCAGAGTCTTACCTCTGTATTTTAATAGCAAGAAACTGTATGTGTGCTTTTATTCCTCCATTTTCCTTCATATTTTCAGGGCATGTTACCTCATATCTCATACTTCTTACAGAAAAATAAAGTTCACTTAAGTGACCTGTGACTGTAGGAAGTGCTTCTTAACTACTTTCCATTAAGGGACTTTGCTTAAATTTTTTGTTCTTCACATTCTCTGGTTTTGCAGATGTGCGTTGATGGGCTTTCTAGAAAGCATTCACTTTTTTCTTCTTTTTTTCCCTAAAAAAAGTGGAGTGGAAGGAAGCATTTTTGGCAGTATGAAGAGGAAGTTCAAACAAGCATCAGGGATTGAAAGGGATGGGCTGCTTCCACAAAGGAGCTAAGCCAGGAGCTGATGGTGTCCCCAGCACAGGCAGTGCTCTCATGGAATTGATCAACAGGGGTTGAACAGGGCAGATGTGCTGATGGAAAAGTCACTGTCAAGCATCCACATGTCACCATAGAAGGTGATGTAATGAGCCAGGTTTAGGAGGTCAATCCAGAAAATCCAGTCAGGAATAGAGGGGAGAGAGAGAGACATGGGTACTTGAACAGATTCAAAGGAAATGAGGACAGATATGGATACATCCATGACGCACTTCAGGCAAGATGCCCAAGCTTGAGCTGAACTGGACCCCTTCGACCAATGGAATTGGGTGGGATGTCCCAGGTGAGGCCATCAAATACTTAAAAGTGTACTTGTGACCCTGGTTATGTGCTGTTAATTAATCACCCTAATTAGTTAATGTGCTTGGACTGTTTATTTTTGTTAAATTGTGAATCTGTAGGTGTGCTGTAGCATATGTGACAGAACTCTGCAGGATGCTGGTTTCACACCCATAGCTGTGCAGAAGGCTTCAGTGGCTGACAGGAGTGGCCTCAGGTGCTGATGCTCCTGTCCTGCTGTGGCTCCTGCAGTGACACCTTCAAAGGGAACTGATAAGTTTTAACAAGGAAAACAGGTTAACAGTGAGAACTTTATAGGGTCAAAGCACAGATGACAGGTTTGAAAATTTCTTTTAGTTCATAATCCAGCAGAAGGCTTCAATATGTAGCAAACACAGCCCTTGCCTTGAAAAAGTTAAGTCATGATGCACTCCATTAAAGTAACTCAAACTACAACTATTTTACTCATGAATGAGTAATGAATGCACAGGAGTATAATGTGCTTTACTGAAAAAGAAATGAATTGTACATTTGGATCATTAGATATTTTGGCTTGGCTTGATACCCCCTCTATATAATGGTGAAAGAAAAACAATGTATAAATAAAAGCTATGTATATAATGTATTATCATGATTTTCAGCTAGACTGTTTGACTCCTGTGATACCCAGTTAAAGGAAAATTTATTGACTTACTTTTTCCATCCTTAGTGAAGACAAAGGTACTCCTGGTGCCTTCTGCATTATTGGAGTCACTCAAAGCAGCTGCCAACTATTTGAAGTCATGGAGACAATCCTTTAACTTTTGCTTGTGTCTGTATAGCTCTTATACAGTGCATGGCTTTTTCCTGCCAGAAAGCCCTCAGATTTACTCTTTATAATTGTTTTACTAATATATAGGGTTAATTGGATCCTGACTGCCTTTTTATCACAGTAAGGATCAGAAGGAGAGTTATGAAGTATATTTACTTTAGTACCTGGCTTGTCATTGGTCTTCACTGATGAGACAGTCTAGAGCTTTGACAGGGATTTGTGACTCTCCTGGTAAGTCATAAAGATCAAGAGAGATTTGCTGTCTTCATTAACACCTTGTCATGCTAAAGGTTAGGTGTTTCTTTCACATCAGTTAGAAGACCCTACTGCAGCCACTAAAGCTGTCTCCTTTCTTTTCTCACACCAAGTCAGTTGTGATAACAACACATCATTGCAATTTCTTGAAACAATTCCTACTCTCGTTTCAGGCTGGTATGCTATGCTTTTCCTTTGAGGCAAGTTAGTTTATATAGGCAATAAAAATCAAAAGTACTAATACATCCAGATTTATCTGGAACTTTTGGTATCATTAATCATGGCATTTTTAGGTTTCTTTCTTTTACTTATTGAAGTTCTAGTAAACCATATAAACTTTTTGGATACTGCTTTTTCCTCAGAGGAACTTCTTGACAGTTCCTACCATACCAACCAGTACTGGAGATCCCTATTCACAAGCTATGGCACTCTTCCTGCAGCCCTTTTCAACAGCAGGTTTTCTTTTCAACCTTCCATCAGCAAAAGGCTCATATGAAATTTAATGCATCTCCTCTCAGACAACATCGAGCGAGTGCCACAAGATTGCAAGAAAATCTTTAACAGCATTTCAGTAATGTTTTCTTTGAAAAAAGTTATTACTGTTTAAATAAGAATTATTGTTTCAAATCACTACACTTCTGAGTAACATTAACCAAAGATGCACCATTAGAAAACATTGTAATTGAATTGATTACTGAAGGAAATCATAACCCAGAACAGAGATACGTGCATGTTTTTCTCTTGTTCCAGTGAGAAGATAGTTTCCATGTCTTTACACAGCTGACAGTTCTGTCCACCAGTTTTTTCTATGTATCGTAAATCTTGTATTTCTTGCTAAAATGTCAGCTCATCTGTTAGAGATGTTCTCTGGTCAGTCAGATAATTCCTATTTATAACTGTCTTTTAAAAGTATATAAATTATGCAATATACTGGGAAGAAACTATTCTTATCTCATATGAGAATCTGAATTTAAGATGCATATCATAGTGAGCATAGCAAAAATTCAGGGTGAAAAAAAGTTTCATTAGGAAGTTGGACTCATAAATTATGTAGTTGATGAATAATAATATGATTTGTTTTTTATTAGAATATTAATACGTAATTGGCAGTAACAGCCAAAAGATCATTTAAGAGACAGCTGAACCATTTCATTATTGTCATTTAAGTCATTAATACCATGTTGGAAGGTATTAATTTAGATGTTAAGGGTTACAATTTATTTCAGGTTTGTCCATATCTGGAGATATAAACTAGATTACAATTTCATAGTACTTAATTAGACACCAAGCTTTCATTAATAATAAAAAACTGATTCACACAGCCCATATAAGCATGTTTTGTTTAAGCTATGTCTTGACTAACTGCAGTAGGGGAAAACATTAATTCATTTGAAACAACAGCAAAGTTTTTGCTGATGCCTCTGTGTCCAGGAATTCATACACTTTGAAGATTTTCTTTGATTTATTCAGAAAAATGAAATAAGGAAATAAATGCTCTCAGAGATGGATTGCTCACACTTTTTATACTTTAAATCAGAATCACTTTTTGGTCTTTTCTATCACGTCTCATTTATCATCCTAAACATATCTTAGTGCTGTCTCCAATTTTGAGGCAATTGAGCAGAGAAGTCATGAGGTTCAAAATGACATGGTCATGATGAGAACACTGGAACAGGCTCTGAGCAAAAAGCAGTGTTTGAAAACTGATTTTTCTGGAGAATGAAAAGTCAAATGTACCGTACCTGCTTTCAAGAGAGCACCGATAGCAATGGTCCTGCTTCTCTGCCTCTATTACCCAGCATGAAACTTAGCAGAACAAGGATGATCCACACAGACAGGGTATGTCTGAAATGGGAATAGAAAAGGGTAATGAGTGTTCACATGTCAGCATACAGCAAGATACCAATCAACTCTTGTAAGAAAGGAATTTAATTGTAAAGTGCAGCTAAACAGCTGAAAAAAACCTTTCAGATAGAATTTATTAATAACTGTGATTTTCTTCTTGATAAAATATATCACATATTCCCAGGGATATTTAATTCACTGGTAATTGGTTTTGATATAAACATGCAGTGGGAATGTATAGAACTAATGCATAATTTAAAATATATTTATTTCTCTTAAGCTGATTTTTCCTACTGCATAAGACAGTGAAATAAATCTATTTAAAAATGTATGATTATTTATGAAAATCACTATTATAAGCAGCAGAAAATACTGCATTTTTAAAGTAGGGATATGCTGCTGCCAAAACAGTTGGGGTTACTGCACTTTATGTGAATTAATAATGTTTGAATGTACACTGTGATCATATTAGTAATAAGAATATAGAGAAAGGGAAAAGAGTATTTGAAGCTTTGCACAGTTCCAGGTCAGTTCAGTGTTTGTAAAGTGAGTGATCAGCGCAGGATTTTTCTTCACAACACTGTGATAAAGTTTCTGTTCTGCGTTTGTTTAGTTAAACGCCTCATAAAATTTAAGGCAGTTTGGCAATATACTTGCTGGAATGGATGAAAGGGTGTATAAAAGAAAGCCACTAAGCCATTATAGAAAACAATCTTTCCTACTCTATTGACCATGCTGCATTCTGTACTTAAATAACTGTACTAGAAAAAGAAATAATAGCCTAATAAAACATGCCAGGATGCATACTCAATGTGCTGGGAGATTGGATATTAATAACTAAAAATTCTAGCTGATTAGCCAATTGTCTTTTGGGTGTGCTTTTGTATATATCAGCAGCTGTGCCCAGACCTTTGCAAGAATGTTATTGCTTGGAAGTTGGAGGCCTTAGATGAGTATAAAGTTGGATCAAACTCTACTTGAGTTGAAGTGAAAGGCAAAGAGTACATCAATATTAACCAACATTGATATCAGAAATAGCCTGGTAAATTTAAGCTTTCCTTTTATTTTTTTTCTTCTGGGAGGGCTAGTAAGAAATCAGTGACTCACCAGAAATGTACTTGATGGGAGGGTGGAAGTGCCCAAGTCCAGATACCACTCATTTCCTGCTGCTTCTGTTAAGGGAGAAAAGCAGTTCCCATCCCCAGCAGAATAGTGAATGCCCTGGGAAAGGTGAAAAAATTCTAGGAGAAGAGCTTGTATTTTTCTTTTTTTTCACTTTTTGCATTTTGTAACAGTCTTCAGTCAGCTGTTACTGACTGCCTGGTTCACTCTGCCCATGTATTATCAATACAAGCTAGTATTTCCTAATTTGTATTTAATGCTTGAAAAAGCATAGCAACAAAGGATCTCTTGGTTTCAACCTCTTGTGATATTCTGTATGCAAGAATAAAACAACAACAAGTTATTCTTTTTACTATCAGTTATCCTTGTGATTATTAGCAAAAATACCATTCTCAGAACTGATATTCAGCACGACTCCTTGCTATGTATAAAAGTAGTTTCCTTATTAGCAGATGGCATACTTACCTAGCAGAATATATGAATTGGAAATGGTATAATGCCTTGACACAACGCTGTGCCTCAACTGCACTGCAGCTATCTTAGCAGAGATTAACAGAGTAAGATGTAAAACCACACCTGAGTTTTGCTTACTTTGGTTTATTAATCTGAAACAAACTAGATTAGAATAAGGCCTCTTAGCATTTTGTTTACTTCATTAAAGCTGCTTCACCTTCCAAGTAAAGAGAAAAGCTTACTTTATTCTACTAGTTCTATTTGTGGTAAGAATTTTAGACTTTGTACTTTAGTCTTCACTATGCAGAGCTATGAACATCAACCAAGGCAGTGACAGATAAAACATGCTGAGAAACTAACAGGATTTTGTCTGTCTTTTTAGCCAGATTGATTCCTCTTTATTGCAAAGACACCTTAAGGAAAAGAAAACAGACTTTATGTTATAAGAGGGTCAATACTTGTCCACACTTTCAAATGGTACATTCTGGAGTCAGAGTTTATTCAGAAAAGGGATTGTAGCACATAACTGGAAGAGGATTATGGGGCCAGGAGATTGTCTCCTTATAAAGGTGAATCCTGAGTTTCACCAAAGGCTTGTTAGCCTTTACCTCTGCAGTGCTAGTAAACATTAACTCAGTGTTGAATGTATACACGGTCCAATATGTACACACAGATTTTAAATAGGCTAAGTATTATATTTGGGGGATTTGTAAGCTAATTGTCTAGAGACAAAACTTAGTAACTCTGGTAACTAAGAAGAAAGGACTTCTATTTTAATTTAAGGGTTTTTTTTTAAAAAAAAAAACCTTTTAAGAGTTTCATCAACTGTCCCTCACTGCAGCTACTGACAAATGAGGAAGAGACTATTGAAAAGGGAAGAATATACTTCAGTTGTACTTAGCAATTCCAGAGGGTGAGCACAATCAATGTTTTTAAGATGTTTTAAAAGTAGGATCACCAAATATTACTAGGTTGCATGATCTCTATTGGTTTGAGCTAGTTTTATGGAGGTTTTTCAGCTAAACTACTTTAAGTTGTTTTTCTCTTACTTTCCTGTAGTGCCACATTGTAAAGCATAATCATTTTTATTCTGCTAACTAGCAGAACTGAACAACAAAATTAAAAAGCACAAGCAGAATCGTCGATGTGTCAGCAGTGGTGTTTGATGTGTCCATAAATATACAGAATTGGAAACCAAACTGTTTTTAACTATTAGCATAAAAAGGCTTTAATTGGGGGGGTTGTGATCTGCAAACAGATTAAAAAAAAAGACTGGTGGTAGAAGAAACAGCAAACACAATGAAGATATCTGTGCCATTAAATTTAGAATCATTGGTATTAGCTATTCATTTGCAACTTGAGGGAAAATGTAAAAAGATTTAACAGATGTAGATAGTAACTCATAGAGTCCTGGAGGCACAGCTAGAATGATTGCAGCTGTATAGAAATGGCTGTTCCTAGTTCTGAAGGAAAAGAAAACAATAGATAAAAGATGGCAGACTGATGAGAGTGGTGTAATAGTTTATGGACCTAAGTTCCCAAGATATTGAAGTGCAATAGCAACATAAATCTTCTTTGGTATTTATTCTGCAGTTGACCAGCATTCTAGAAATGAAAAGTGTATTTTTTAGCTTCTGTCTGTTACAGCATGTACAACAGACTGCTAGTTGTGTGCAAGTATTTTGTGTTCATCTTATAGGCATAGCTGTTGGTTAATAGGGCTTAGATCTCCCTTCTCAGACATTTGTGACATATTTGTTTCTGTATTAAAGGTTATTATGAAGTAGAAGTTATTTTCTTGTACTCCGTAGGTAAACTTCTTTGTAGAAGATGTATTTTTTTTTTTTTTAACTTAAAATGTAGCCTTGAATGGGAGCAAGAGCATCTGTGTTGGTGTAAATGCAACTACTGAGAGAAAGAGTGTGATTTCTCCCAGGTCTTTGACATCCTCATGGGTAGTTACAGTTTCTCAAGCAGTTCTCATTCCCCAGCAACCTGGCCTTGAGCACAGGTACCTTAAATTCCTGGCCTGGGGGAGACCCTTGACAAATGCATCCTTCAATCAGAAGCACCACATTAAGGATCTGATATTTTCTAAGCATCTACTTTGAAACCTGGGGTTTTTTTTTCCTAGTTTTCCTGTTTGGTCTCCCAACTGTTTGCTATCATATTGTGATCCAATCAGTTTATTTTAGAAGTTTAAGAAAATATATGCTGGCATAGCTAGGTTTCTGTTTTTACACATGCTCTTCCTGAGCCTCTAAAAATAGGATTTAGATGCCAGCTATATATTTACCTGCTGTTAGTCTATATCCATGATTTGTACTTTCACTGATGAAATAAAATATTGCCTCTAAATATCTTAGAGGGTTTTGGTTGAAGGACAAGAGTACATTAAGAAATGTAAAGGGTGTACACAGGTTATGTAGTTCATGTCTGTGTAAACAGACTAAATATTTATGATTCATTAGTAGTTGAGGTTTTTTCTGTCTTGAGTCTTACAGACTTAGCAGTATTTTAACCTTGTTTTGCTGTTTTTCTTAAGCAAAACCCAGATCTACCCCACCTTTCCTTTGCTTATCATTCTAGATATAAAGATTTTAAGCATTTATATTCTAGTACTAGATTGCAGCGTCATAATTTAAGGATATCAGTAATTTTGCCCAAAGCCGAAAGGCTGATTTTAACAAAATAAATATTAAAGATACAAAAATCCTATATCTAATAAGGTTAATCAACAACTTTACTAGTGAACTACATGTGAGACAAGGATTGATACATGTTGGTATTTGAGCTTTCTGACATATATTGCACATTATATTCACATATAGAAACAGTGTCTGTTTAAAGGTTGACTTTCCTGTGTGTTAAAATTCAAACACTTGCACAGGAATGTTATTGAAATTGTAGAGAGTGAGAGCTGGATATACAACAAAAAAGCCTCCAGATATGAACAAAAAATTCCTAAGATAAAATCTCCTGTTAAAAAAGAAATGCACACAGACTTGAAAAGCTTTTCTTAATAATAATTGTTCTCTTACTGCAGTTTTGTGTCATTTTATACATCAGGTCATGATTCTGGCAGAAAAGTTATTTTCAGCATTTATTTCACTGCTGGGCAGTTGATAGCTCAGGGCGCAAAATGAAAACAATAAGGTGAAAGCCAAACTCTCACTCAAAGTGTGGTCAAATTTGAACTAAAAAGCATATATTGTATCAAATCACTGGGGTCGTGGGCCAAGAATTGCTTTGTAGAGAAATGTGCAACTATGCCTGGGACCATGTGTCTCATTTAAATATATTTATTCTTTGCAAAACAGCTCTTGCTGTAAAATGCTACAGATAGCCCTAAAGCATTAGACATTCTTGTGGGGTGGTACCTGCCTTTTCTTCCTTTGCTTCAGAAAAGCTGTGTTGCAGAGATCATTGAACAAATCATCAAGACTGTGGACACGGATGCAGCTGGGGTCTGACAGCCCTTGAGGGGGTCCGTGACCCTTTTCCCTTTCCATAAGTGGGATGGAATTTGCCATCCTGTCAAATTTTGTCTGAGAATTTCTACTCACTCTTACTGCTTCTCAGCACAAGGCATATTCTGAAATATACTGATTTAACCACCAGGAAGTTTGGAAATGCTGAAATGAGCTGAATACCACTCCTTCATGCCTAGAATATGTTAATTTTGTTTTCACTGGAGATTAACAGTTTCAGAGAGGCTGAGGTTGTCGTGACTGTTCCTTTACTTCTGTGGTTTGCCTTTTTCAAGTAGTCTTTTACTGCTATATGTTCCTGAAGGACGTAAAACCACCTCAATTTTTTGTTATCCCATCCTTTTATATCTTACCTCCTTCAGAGATACCCTGTTTAAATAGTACCTTGGGAAAAAAAGATTATTAAGGAATTTTTTGAGAAAAATCTTCAGAAATATGGCTTCTTAAACTCAATTATCCATAGAGAATATCTTCCAATACAGTCTATCGTATAGTGGGGTTTGGGATGGGGAGAAATTACTGTATTTATTCAAATTGTTTAAGTATTTTAACTTTTCTTTTTCAGCTACAATAAAAAAATTCGTAGTTTTTAACTTACTAATACCACTGAGAAACTTCTTTCTGATCAATAATTCCCTCACTCTGCTGAAAGAGAATCTCAGTTCAACAAAGAAGGCAGCAAGTGTTGCTTAACCTTTATTGCAGTAGCATTCCCTTTCCCCCAAACAATTAAAAGTGAAAGAAAACAATCTTCTGGCAGTGAGGGAGCAAGACAGCCACTGCCTTCGGTTGGTTTGTGACTCAGAGGAGATACCTCATATGTCTCTCTTGGTGTGTTAGATGGTGTAATCCACTAGGAAGGAAAAATGTACTAGACTTGAATTCACCAAGGGAATTTACCAGTTGGCTGAACACCATGTAGTATAAAATGAACTTATTCCTTCAGCTGCGATCCAAGTGAGAGAAATCTAAGGAATGCCTTTCAGAGGCACTAGTTCTGTGAGCATATGCCGTGTTCTTATGTTGAGAAGCATAAATCAGAATCGATGATAAACCGCGCTAAACGTGCCGAGCTGGAGTGCATGTGAGCTTAGGGGCTCTGCATCTTGCTGGGTCCCACACAGTAAGAAATGCTCTTGCTGCTCCACTGCTGCATCTCTTTGCACACATCTGGTATGACTGCAAGTTTTGACTACTGCTTGCAATATCTTTGTGCTGGTTATGTCAGTTAAAACCCGCCCAGGATTAATTTCCTTACTTGCTTGGTCTTTCCCCATTAGGGTGTGGCTTTTGCCCTCCTGAGCCTGCACAGCATTGCCAGTCTTAGGCTACAACCATGAGATCAGTACTCAAAAGGGAAATGAGCAGTGCTTGCAAGGTATTTTGAAAAGAAAAGCTCTAATTTCTGTTTGTTTGGGGTTTTTTTGTCAGGTTGTATTTTGTCTGATTTAAGATTATCCTTGAAAGCTCACACAGTATCAGATAAGCACCAAAGCAAGTGCAGAAGTGACATCTTGCTAGGGACAGGACAAAAACTGTCAGAACTGTTCAAGAAGCCTCAGAACAGCCTAATTATTCTCAGTATGCTTCAGTGAAAGATAGCATGTGTCACTGTCCTATTAGCAAAGGATAAGTTTGAAAATACACCTTACCCTAAACAAACACCAGTTGCAGTGAGGTGATGGGCTGAGGTCTGGGCACACTGCTAGGGTACCTCAACTGAAATTCCAATTTCTGAGAGTGGAGGGATGCTCAAGTTTATTTGCTTTTGAGGGATAAATAAGATAATATTTTAAAATAATTCATATTATTTTCATGAGAAGAGGTTATTAATGAAATGCTATGGCTATGTCATTGTAGAATGTTATTCATGACTAATTGAATACCTAAAAACTAGTTACTAAATTTTTTGTATATGGCTCTTTTGCCTAATTAGAACAAGTTCAGAAAAGAGCAACATGGTTGGAAGCTGGAAATTGCTTCAGAGGAGATTAAAGAAATTAAAATTCATAGCCTGGTGCGCAGATGATTATTTGGGAGAGAAATGATTCCTGAAGTATTAATGACAGTGAAAATATTCTTAATCTTAAAAATGGCTGAGAATGGATTAAAAATTCAGCCATTTCCAAATTATGTTTGTTTATCAGGAGGAAGACGTGAAGGCATCTTGTTTATGGGATTTGGGTTTCTCTATGTGCATGTCAAGAAGCGTGTGAAAATAAATTTCTCATGACCCACAGATTCGCTGTACATAGTGCAATATCTGCCTAAACTATAAGCACAGATTGTATAGAAGGTGTGGAAAACCCTGGAAATCTACTAAAGAAAAGTTTGATCCCTGCAGCAGCATAACAAAGTCAAAAGTGGTGCCTGAAGTTATGCTGAAGGTTCCCAATTGTTTCTCTATTTTGTTGCTTCCCTCATTTCAGCATCTACAGGAGTATCATGATGCTAAGCTTAGTTGGGCGTGATAATGATTCCCCAGGGAATATCTGCAACCTTCCTTTAACTTACTTAAGTGATAAGTCATTGTAAGCTCATTGCTCCTTTCAGGGTTTGGTTTTATCCTAAAGCTGCTTTCCAATTTGCCAGAACAGCAAAATTGCTGTAGCAGAAAAAATTCCATGGCACTCTATGGATCCTTAAATAACATTGTAGATTCCTGTGTTAGGTGCTGAAAATCATCAAGTTATGCTGTTTCTTTCAAACTTTTTTTTTTTTACCTCTCTCTCTTTTGTGAAATAGTGAGAGTCCAGCTCAAAAAAGCTTTAAATTTCCTGAACTGTTAGTACTCTGTCTAACTTATACTTTTAATGACAGAATTAAACTTTTAAGAAGCCTCTGAGATTGCCAGAGTGAAAGCTCTGAATGAAAATAAAAAGGGAAAAAAAACATTAAAAAGAGAGAATAAAAAAGAAAAGAGCTTCTTTGTCTTTCAGTGTGGAGATTATATGCATCTATCCTCATTATATCCCTGTATCCTCCCCCATTTCTTTTTCTTTCTACTACTGCCATTTATCAGGGGTAAACCTGTTTATCAGAAGTCAGCTATATGTAGGTGAATTTCAGGCTCTGCACTGAAGAAAAGTCTTCAGTGTCCATGTTACAACCCACTGCAGAAGTCAAGGATAACCCAGGTTCTTGTTAATAGATCCCTTGGGATTTATTAGAGTGAAACATAACTGAATATATACATGTATTTATAAAAAAATATATGTAGGGTTTATTTTAGAACAATTTGTCTGCAATGGAAAGCAGCTATGTAGCCATTTTGGTTGTTATCTCTAGTAATATAAAAACTTAAAGATAAAATTTAAGAAAATGTAGAAGGGAAAAGAAAGAAGAAAAGGATAAGAGTAGACAGATATTACCACACCTGGATCCATGAATGAGATTTGATTGTTGCAATTTTGATGTCCATTGATTGAAGTGATGGTCCCAGTTTTGATCCATTGTGGGTGGAGGAAGCCTGCAAAACACAAATTTCAGTGGGTAAATGTACACTCAGGGTCAGGTGGGGATGTTTTGCACTGTGTGATGTAACACTGGATCACAGGGCACTTGGGGAGTCGCTGATGGTTTATAGCACCTTCTAAGACATGACAGCTCTCACATCAGTGAGGCTGAGCGAGCTGTGCCCCATCAGAAGGGATGAATACCCTCAGGTCCCAGTGTTGATGTCCTGGTACTTCCCTGGAAAGGAATTTTCTCATCTCAGTCATTTTGGAAAGGGAGGCCACCAAGGTGATAAAAAGCACTATCCCACCTTGCAGGATCTTCTCCTCATTGACCTCTTCCCAAATGTGGCTCAAACCCAGCTCCTTGTTGAACAAAGGTCACTTTGTCACTGCCATCCTCCAGTGATGGCTGTGCACCCCCTCTGCACCTGGGCAATGACTTTGTGAATGGTCAGCAAAGCACTCTGCTCTTTTTGCAAAAGGTCCATAGTTTTGGGTCATTACTCATTAACATTCCAGTTTCTCACAAGGTGATATGGACTAATTCTGAACATTGCATAATTGGGAGCGGTAACCACACATTGCAGATCTGTAGTCAAACCTGTGCATGTTTCATATGTAGTTCAAGTCTAATTATAGAGAACTATTATATAGAACTACTGTACAGAAGAACTAAGGGACCAAACCAGGATTGCAGCATTTTCTCTAATGTGCTGCAAATATGTAATAGCTCATCTTTAAAGGGCAAATACACTCATTTTTAAGAAGTACATCAAATGTAGAAATATGTCAGCCTCTTTAGCCTTCATTTATAATATTTTCTGGTTGCTATGGTGAAATACAGTGCTTCACCTTTGGAAAAGCAAAGGAGAGAAATAGAGTATTTATTGTACACGGGTTATTTCATATCAGAGAAAGGTGCCATACAAAAGAAAAGAGCTGCACAAGAGTGATGTTCTTATGACTGTGGGTAACAATAAATTTATTTTTTCTTTTGATTTAGTTGCTAACTATTCACTGAACCATAGAAAGCCAGAAACACCTGTTTTGAAACAGAGGTGTTGCAGAGGATAGGTTGATGACTTTAAATTGATGGGTTGGAGGCTTGGATAATGAATATTCCTGTTTGTTACTATAATATTAGCCTTTATTACTGGCGTATATGGTTCATTTATTTTCTCATTCATCACCACAGAAAACACCTTCCCTTTCTTTAGAAACTCATCTGAGGTCATCTAACTGTGCAGCCCATAAATACATGGCTTTCTAGATGTATGGGCAAGCATGCGTGGATATAGTCATAATTTGGCTAACAGAAAATATGAAGCTGTGAATGCTGCTACCCTGTTCCATTATTTCTACCAGCTTGATCTGTTGGCCACTTAGTAGTTTTGTATTTGCATGAATAAAGTAGTTGATAATGGTGCCCTCTTGCTTTAATGTATAATTACAATAGCATTAGTGAAAGAAGAAACTCAGCAAATCAGATATTAGCATGTTTGTTCCAAATATGAAAATAGTGGAGAAGACAAGGGTTTTACGGAAAAAAAAAAGTGTGTTTTGTTATAAGCAGGAGAAGCATATCTTAGGGGAAGGTGGGTCTCTAACGAAGATAACAAAGTAGTTGGGTGTGGTTGGCCCTTAGTAGTTCCATTATACTGCACTTCTCCTTTGCAGATATACATTTGTGCTTTCAAACTTGGTAGTGGTCATTTCTGGTGCAACAAATATGATTTAATATAAAAAAAAAATCCCAGGTCTGTAGACACAGTTGCATAATTTAGAGGTAATTTCATTTGCCAAACAAGCCAGTGGGCTTTGCAGTAAAACGAAACAGAATTTGATTACTGACTATTACTAAATGTAATTTAACCTTGTTTAGAAAACATATAGCTGCTCTGTAATCCTTTGCTAAAGCTTAATAAATTAAAATGCTAATGTTGCTCTCATGGACATTCCATTTGATTTACAAACTACTTCTACACTAAGTATTTTATACATATTTGTATAACATGCTGTATCAATTAGATTTTTTGACAAATACATCCACCTGTGTTATGTTATGAGGGGAATTGGCAATGGTTTTCTTGTGAGATTCCTCTCAGCTCCTGTTCTCAGATCAGTAATGGCAGCAGTCCTTTGATATAGATCAAAGCAAGAACAAAAACTTAGAAGCAAGTGAGAGTCATAAGGTGAAAATGAAGAGAGGAAAAAAGAAATGAAATCCCATGCTGTAGCCTAGAACCTTCACACAGCTATAACAACAATATTATATTAGTGTAATTTGCTTCTGACACTGAACCTTTAGAAGCTTGGATCTCATATTTTTTTCCTTGATTACAAACCAGTGCAATTTGTCTTGTCAGTACAGATGTTGAATTTTTCCTTTCTCAGCCTGTATTCACTTACAGTCATTAGAATCTGGGGCACTTAGTGTAAATATTAAATATGATATATGAAGCCTGACAAATTTAATCTTGCATAATTACACTCTACCTTGCTCTTCTAGCTAGCAAAAGTTTCCCTGCAATTCTGTCTGGATAAGTAATCTCCTAGAGCAGTATTGAGCTCTTGAGCAGCTGCAGCACTTGTGAGATGAACAATGTGATTCCATACATCAGCTTCATTTTTCTAAACATTTTATGAAAGCTACATTATGTTCTGTGATTAGTTGTAGAGGCCTACAAAGCAGGTGTTACATTCAAAATTATTTTGCCCTGAGAATAACTGTTGAAAAGATATATGTACATTAATTTCTTCTCCTGATTTTTGAAATGCTTTCTAGTGGACATAGTTTTCTTCTACAGATCAAAGACAGAAACTTTCCTGTGCAGAAAACTGCAGTTTATTGCCTGTGAGTGAATTTCTCACTGGCTAGCTAATAGGAGGATTAAGTTCATTATCCACCAGATAACTTTACTAATAATCTCAGATTTGGCATGAACAAGAAGCTGAAGATTTGCCGTTTATCTGACCTGCTTGTGGGTGCCCTTTCTGTGTTTATTTGACCATTTCATTCTCCTCTGGCTGTCTAACATGTCCCTCTGGAAGAAAAGAGCACAAAAAGAAGGGCAGCTAATTAATACTTCCAAATTTTGTTTCTATTTCTAACTCATCTGCAGTTTCCCTTTTCAGATACATTGGGGGAAAATATCAAACAGAGTCTAATGAACTATTACTCCCAGCCAATTAACACACATACACACACACACAAATTAATTGCAATGCAGTGCAGATTTTAACACCTAGGAAGGCAGTAAAATTCAAGTCAATTAGTGAATAGTAATACATCCTTGCCTTGGAAACAGTTCGGTTTTGGTCAGACCCATTGTACATTAGACAACAGCAAATCCAGAATGTCAGCACAAAAACGAAAATCATATTCAGTATAAAGAGAAAATCTGAAAAGACTGATACTGTTTACAGGCAGATGTTGAAAAAAAAGTATAGTGGAAAGACATTAAACACTTAATATAGTAGGGATCATGTAGGTTCTCTATGAGAGTCAGACAAAATTTGAAAAGATGAAGAGTTTAAAACTTCCAGAAAAAATTTATGTAAACCTTGAAATAAAAGTTATTTAAGAGAATTAAATACATGCTCTTTTACTGTGCTAATTACAATGACAGATATAATGCAAAACCAAGTGTTGACTGGGATTAATATAAAAGAAGTGTGATAATACCAAATAATTTTGAAAGGATTGGGTGACCATATTAAGTTGTAGAAAAAATTTATATCCTTATATGTTAGTGATTGAATGCTTATCTAGGTATTATTTAAGTATTTCTAAAATTAAAAATTGTTTTATTCCTTAGTTGTTCAACTCTTAGCATCCTGTTGCTATTATTAAGCATTTGCTACTTCTTTTGATGTGTTAAATTAGATGGAATTGTTTATTTCTAAATGGCAGATTTTCTCTGTTCTTAGTCAACTTTAACTAATGAAATTTAATTTCCCATATCTAAACTTTATAAACAATATTTCTGAGTGATTTTTTCTTCTTAAGGAAAACTGATGACATTCTACAAGTGTACAGCAATCAGTTACAAAATGTACTGAGTGCATAACAAACTGTGCTATTTAAGGTGTCTTTTTTATATTATTTGTATTCCACACATAAATGATTCTATTTAAAATGGCTAGAGTAGCCAGTACTTAGTTGGGATTGTTTGTGGGAAAATGTTAGGAGTCCAGAATTGGATCATTCTTTTAGATGCCACTAATATAGACATATCTCCTCTGTCCAGTTCAAAACTCATTTGGGATCTGTGCTTCCAGGTAATGTATCCTACAGCACTTCAGCACAGGTTCCTATTGGATATTTACTTAGGAGAGAAAAATTTATGTGTTTTTATGCTGAGGTTCTGAGTTGCAGACGAAGCTCTCTGCCCAATCAGGCCAATGTTCTTCCCATCTGGCTCATCTTTTAGCACACAGGGTGCAGCCTCCTCCTGTACCTGTAATATTGCCTCCTTAGGGCACTTCCAGCCTCCCTGGACTCCTCTGCCCTTCAGCACTGCCTTCAAAAGGACTCTCTCAACCTTATCAAACCAGTGTCTGTGCAGAAGTCCAAGGTGGCCTTTCTGCTGAGGCCTCTCCAGAGTTTTGTGAGAATTGAAAACCCCCATTTCACAGCTGCTGTCCCAGAGATGGCCTGCAAGCACCCCATTCTCACCAGGTCCAGGGGGCATCTCCCCTCATTGGCTTCTCCACCAGCTGTGTCAGGAAGTTATCTGCCACACACCAGGAACCTTCCAGACTGTCTGCTTGCTGCTGTGTTATATTTGCATTTGGTAGTTCAAGTCCAGAAGAATTTGGCTAGTTCAAGTCCCCTGTGAGAACCAGGGCTAGCAATGATATTTCTCCCAGCTGCTTACAGAACATTTTGCGTGCCTCTTCATTCTGATTAGGTGGTCTGTAGCAGACTCCCACCATGGTATCTGCCCTCCTGGCCTTTCCCCTGATTCTCACCCATAAACACTCCACCCTATTGTCACCAATATTAAACTCTAGATATCAAGATAATCAAGAAATCTAGATAATTATCTAGAAATTTAAATAATCAAGCATGCAAAGTCTTGCCATACATATAACAGAATGTCACTATCTCCTTATTCAAGATTGATTTAATTTTCAAATGTTTTGGGGCATAGAATTTTATGAATTGAACTTCTTCCAGAAGAACTCACATCTCTGAGTAACATTAATGTTTTAATCTGTTGCATGGCATATTGCAGGAAAGATTTCGTGTATCACTTCCTTCTCCTTTCCACATAGTTTCTTATCCTTGCTGCTTAACTTTCTAGGGTTAGGGCTTGGAGACTCACAAATTCAGTGTATGGTTACCCTAACTTAGAGAACTATCATGAGAAACAACAGGAAAAATCTATTTCTTTTTAAAGGAGGTATTCTCTGAAGCCTGTAATCAGTTACGTTAATTCAAGTGGGTGTTTTCAGCTTATTAAATTTAAACATTTTTCTGTAACTCGTTTGCTGTGCAGGTAGAATTGGCTCCTAAAACTCATCAAATGCATAATCTTTCTCCCTTTCACCTTTTTTAAGAGGTCCAGGTGTTTCTTCTTGTGTGAAAGCAGGAAACAAAACCTTGGCTGTGTCTGGGACCCCTTCTTGCCGGGTGGCTTTTGACAAGTGGGTTGGCACCTTCAGTGGTGGAGTAGAAGGGCCTCTGCTCCCAAGAGTGGGCAGCTCAAGAACACAAGGTAGCCTGAACCTACTGAGTGAAAGGAGAATGTGGATGGACAGATTTCTCCATTTAAATAATTTCCCCAAGACCATTTATTATAAATAAAGCCTCTTTCACTGCTATAGTGTGAGTGTGGCATTATATTAGGATTATTGTTTCTGCAATATTGTAAACATTTGTTCATGCTCCATCATTGAAGAAAAAGAACACAAATTTGAGAAAAAGAAACCTAAGTAGGAATAACCTCATGGAATAAATAGAAGCCAGAGATGAGAATGCGGCTGAGATTAACATGTCAGAGCCTTAAAAGCAGAAAATGATTATATGGAATACCTAGAAATTGTAAAGAGGAAACAAGATGTTACTTTACATAGGAGAAGAACTTAACAGGAAAATGTATTGAATCATTAATATGGAATATGAGGTTAAAAGTAATGACATATTTGGAAGGTGCAAATGTAGGGTAGTGTATTTGGTTTGACTTATTTTTGCGGTGCTTTCCTCTTAATACACTATTTTAGATTTACAGGTTAATGGGAAAGTGAACTGACACTCATATTAAGAGCATATATAAATAATATAGAACTCACAGCATTCTAGTATTAAATACTCAGGCATGTAAAATCAATAAATATTCTTGCTTATGTGTTGACTAGATATAACTTAACTGAAGTACACACATGCATTTTTGAATGAATAAAAATATGTAGATTCTGAAGTTCTGCTTATATTGTTCTTCAATGCGTACAGCCTTCAAAGAAAACCAAAAAAAGCTGATAATAAATTGTAGATTACATTTTTATTTCTCTACATGGTAGCCCATAAACAATAGATTGTTAATGTTATGATTCATTATGCTAATCTAAAATTATAATGACTTTCTGAACAAAAATAGAAGTACCTGAACTTCTTGATAGTTAGCAAAATTTTTTTCTAGTCAAAAGAGCTTAGCGGCCTGAGTAGTTGATACTGAACATTATTTATGTAGTTCTTTTTAGTGCTAAATCATATGTTTTAATCATAAAAGTGTCTAAAATATATTTTTTCTGAGGCTTCACTTTACTGTCATGCCTTGTATAGCAATGGACAGGATTTAAGTTTTCAGGATGGGCACAAGAGTAAGCATTTAGGCATAACCTTTTATTTATGCATATGCTGCATAAATATTCTTCAGAGCATATTCTTCACACTGGGTATCCTCTTGGTAATCACATAAATAAACACAGGACAATTAGTTTACACAGACTGTTTAATAAATTAGCTGGGATTCTTTTTCTCCTGATGTGTAGCCTGGGCAAGATCTTTCCAGGAAAATGCCTCATCCCCGTTAGTGAAAATCAGAGTTTGGGGTTCAGCAGTTCTAGGTTCATGTCCCGAGGCAGAAAAGCACTGTTTTATTTCTTAATCAATAAAGAATACATTCTTCCTGGCTAAGGCTCAGGGGTTTGGGCAGTGCATGTCTCCCTGACAGCACTATATTTTGCTAGCTGGAGGCACTGATCATGCTGATGTGTATTTCTTTAATTTCTACTCTCACTTTCAGTGAAGATTTAATTAGACTCTGGCGATGCTGAAGAAGAGGAAGGGGCAGCGTCTCTCTGATCACTGTTCTCTCTAATGCAGAGGGCGGTAGTTTTCTGACACGCAGCATTTAGCACGTGAAAACAGATGTCTGTCTTCAGCAAACTGTTAATTTCTCAAACTTAACAAAAAATTGCGCTAAGAGAGGCTGGGGAAGGGCTGCGAAGCTGGGGAGAATTGCAGCGCCTGGTGTGGGAGCGCTGAGCGCTGATAGCAGCGTGCTCCCTAGTGCAAGTTTGCAGAGAGCTTTTCTTCTGGGCACTGACACGGGCAAGTCTCTGCTCCGACACAGATGTTCCTCCAGCAGCTCTCAGGAAGGCTGCTCCACGGATACAATGTCATACCCAGAGGTTCGTGGTCCACCTCAGCCTTCTAGGAGGACTCGCTTCTGATGAAATCAAAGGCTTAGATGAGATGCAGGGTTTTGTCTAATATTTTATCTCAGAGTGGCTGCTGAACTGCCACTGCTTGCTACAGTGGTGCTTTACACCACTGCAAATCTCTTCAAAGCAAACTCTTGGTAAAATCCTCTATTTCCCTCTGATTGCAAAGCGGTGTGAAGACTGGAATGATTTGCCTGTTGGAAGAATGTTGACTCTCGAGTGGGAGTCGGAGGGACTACAAACAGTGGGTATTGTTGTGATTATATTTGCATCTCTGAAGCTGCTTCATTTGCTGGGACTGATTGATTTTTCAGAAGGTAAAGTGGTCACTCACAGTTTGTGCTGTTTGTAGGTTTGGTGTCTGATATGCTAAAATAGAGAGCATCAGCTGTAAAAGCTGTGAAATTAAAAAAGTGAAAGTAACAGACTAAAAACACTCATTTGCTTCTGTTGCTTTTGCTTTGTTATTGAAAAGAGAAGTAGATGCTAGCATAAGATTTTTATTTTACAATTAATTTACAACTGTGAGAGGATGTTCATGAAAGAAAAACTAAAATAGTGAACATAACACCTGTCAGTTGCCTTTGAAAACTGTTCATTGCTACTGAACTTGATAGATTTTAGTTCAGTTCATGTTTACAAAATGCTTTCCTCTTCTGATTTATGATGCAGTTAGAGTTTTCTTCTGTAAAAGTATCTGTGTTTTAAAAATATGTTTCATAGATAAATGCAATACACTATTATTACAAGATGAGCTTTAGGACCAAGCCTGCTCTACATCTTTAAAAAAAGGCATAGATGCCAACATTAATGTGTGTATTTAAAGCATATATAATTAATATATGTTTTAAAATTCCTGTTGCTTGCTCAGAATTTTGTCTGCTTTCTACTATATGGGTCATATAATTTCATCTACTCCCAAAGAAGGCTTCATATTAATTTATTAGAACTTTTATTTCTATACAAAATGAGGGGGTTTTCCACATTTTATAGAAATAAGCTATTTCAGGTCAGTTATGCATGAGATTTTTTTGCTGTCAACTTTTCAAGTTTTTCACAAAATGTCTACTCAGTCACTGAAGCCCTTGCTAAAATATACTTGCTTTTGTCATTCTGTTTGCTCATGTCATTCCAAACCAATCCTTTTTGCTGGGTAACTGCTTTCAGTCAGAATCACACAGCCAAGGGGAGCACTCCAGTTTTCTGAAACATTAACTTTTCATCATAGAATAGATCTTTGATGGATGTAGATTCACATAATCACCTCATAAAATTGTTCAGAGTGCTGATAAAATTTGAAATCTTTAGCACTTATATAGTTACTGAACTACTGTAATAAATCATCTTTCAAACCGTATGTGGTGAGAATATATATTTTCTTTGCTGCTATATAATATATTGGTTATGGAATTGCTTTTTCAATTCTAAACAATGGGTAATTTACCCCTCATAGCAGAGCTCACTTTTGGGTTTCTTAATATTCTGGATGTGTAACCTTTGTGACATGTAAAAAAAAAAGATCATTGTGGTTATGGATTAGCTTCAGCTTTATTACATATGATAACAAATAGGGGGAAAAGATTGAAATGCAAGATTGCTTTTTTAGCATATGTAGAGTTAGATCTTTTTCCTGATTTCTCACTGGTATTGTCATTAAGTTTGTGGGAGAAGGTTTTACGTTTATTTCAGCTCTATTGAATCACTTTAAAAAAAAAAAAACCCTCCTGGTACAAATAACACTGATTTTAATAATAAAAACAGTTTCAAGATGGTCTATCAATTGAAGTACACTTTTTAGTCCTAATGCACCCATTAGTATCATGGCATTTCCTCACATGATAATAATTTCACTCAAAAGAACCTAGCAACATAAACCAATCCCTAAATGTTAAAAGGTTAAACTGTGTAAGGTACCACTGATTTATTTATAATTGCAGTGTGAGTAGCTCCAGTGACTTGGGGGATTTCCAGTTCCCCTGAGGCTGGTATGTGCTAATCAACTTTTCCATGTTTGGGTACCACCACTACATTAAATGAGAATTCTGCCCCAAAAGGTTAAAGAATATTTTATAGTGTATCAGAACTAGTGATTTGTTGTTCACCTACTGAATGCAAGGAAAGGTTTTCTGTTCCTATCCAAGGAGGAGCACATTTAAACTGCCAGCATTGATCTGGAAACCAAAATAAGCAATGAGTCCTCCCCATCAACCACATGCAGGCAGGTCATGGGTCACATGCTGAAACAAATCTGTTCCCATAGTTAGGCTTTCTGATGCCTTAACATGCTTGTCTTAACATCCCTGGCACATTGACTTGTACTGCAAATATCACTGGAAGAAATGACAGCATGCCTGATGTTTGCTATTACAGGGCAGAGAAGACAGATAAAGGACAAATCCTTAGTTGCTAACTTGCTACAATTCTACTGATTTTAGTGCACTTACGGTGAAGAAGAGGCTGACTTGCCCTCATCTCCATGAGAAAATAGGAGAACCCATCAATCTGCTTAGTTTTACTGAATAAACTGAATCAGAGAATTAACTAGGTTGGAAGAGACCATTGACATCATCGAGCCTAACCTGTGTTACAGTGTTCAACAATTGGCAGGACAGAGGGAAACCTGATTTTATTCCATGTCCCAAACTAGGGACTATGTTATTCTGCTTCATCCATTCTCCACTTTCCAATAAAGAGAAAACAGACCAGAATGAAGATAAAGCTGGCGTCACTGGAGCCAGCAAGCTATTTCAGTTAAAAGGACAGAATTGAATCAATACAACTTTTACTAGGAGAGACTGAAACTCCCCTTTCCCTCTCCTTCCATTACTTTGAAAGCAGCTTGACACTGACTATTATCTCCCCTCCAGCTTCCTTGCCTAGTGCTTTTTCTGCTGGGCAGCTTCACTCTAAAGTTTTTGTTTTGTTACTCATGTTGGAAGGAGAGGAAATAAGGGAGATCAAACTTAAGCAATGGATCAGAACAGTGAAGCAACATGGCCAAGCTTAGAGGGAAATCATCCACCAAAAACTTGGAGAGGAGAGGTGGCAAAATTAAGGATTCACTTTGCATTTCTGTGTCCAGAACAGCTGTCAAGCAGTAGCTGTGCAGAGAGATTATCTAAAAGTGTGAGCAACTTTTTAAAAATCAGGGAACTGCATAAATCAAAGTCTTTGAAAGGAGAAACTGTCTTTTCCTACATCATGCACTGATTATATCTTGAAATGTAGTGTCTCTTACAGAAATGTTTATCTTTTACTGGTGAATAGAATCAGCCATTGTTGCAATCTATTTTAGACTCCCTTATTCCTTTCTTATTCCTCACACTAATCTCTAACAGGCTCCAGAGCTTGTTGTTATCTTTCAAATGCTTATTCAGATATAAATGTTATGTTTGGCATATGAATGTCCTGTGAACTCTGTGGCTTTTGGTTAATAGGACTCACTGGTGTCTATATGTCTTTAAACTCAATAGGCTATCAAGGGTAGGTGAGGATATTTGATCTTTAGTTTCTCCTACTGTGGTGCAAAGAAAAGACTAATTCACTTGCAGTTATCAATAAACATATTTGGCTGCAAAGTCAGCTTTGTGAGTTAGTAATTTGTTGCTTTAGCTACAAATTAGAAATTGTTTTAGGGGGTAAATCGTGGTAGTGTTTAATAGAGGTAGTTTTCTGCCTTAAGATATATCTGCTCTATGCCAATACAGAAAGATAGGGTTTTTTCTACCTAATCTAATCTGGATGGACAGAAGTCACCTCCAGCCCAAAAGTCATGTTAGTAAACTCATCTGTTCTGTCACACAAACTGCTAAAATGTGGCCTCTTTCATGGTTCAGATACTTAAAAGCGCAGAGAGGATGTTAGGTCTGTCTACAACCATCTGTGTTAACACGTTGTTAGTTACCCTCATGGCTTAGCAAAACCAGTAAGGTTTAAAATATCGTCTGAAGTGCACTATGACTCTCACCCTTATGATATGGGGAAAGAAACACTGCTGAGAAATTCTCTATTGTATCGTATTTTCTAAGAAAAACAACGCCAAAACCCATGGGAGTTTCCTCCTCTGCATGTGGCTGACGTGAGTGGTCCTAATTTGAATGTCATGTCCATCACTGAAAGCTGTGCTACAAGTCCAGCTTCCAGCAGACTCTCTGATGCTTCTCCCTCTCAGAAGTTATCTGAGAGACAGCTTCTCTCAGCCAAATGGGGTACAATGTAGCATAATTCCACAATAAAAGAAAGGAAAAACATGCCATGCAGCAGTACCTGTCCCCTTGCCTTTTCTCAGCAGCTGCTTATAACCCCTGTTCTCAGAAAGTTGTTCAGTTAACATATGGTGAAATGACCACTCCCTACTTGTCCTTTTTTCTTCTCCAGACAATGCAAAATTGACAGAACTGTTTTTTCTGGCTAACCCAACCCTCCTTGTAAACCTTGAGAGACATTCTGGATTCAATGTCTCTAAAGGAGAGTCAGTCTATAGAAGTATCTATAGATTGCACAGCAGAGAAGTGTTACTTCAGAAGACCAGATGTGAAACTGCATTCAGCTGCTGCTTTAAAGCCAACCTAGATCCAAATAGATGTGAAAACTGAGGTGTTAATTTTAATATGCTCATTTATATAGATATATTTCTGTATGCTTGTGTTGGATGCAAGACAGGCTGTGAAACTTACTGAAACTTGTGACCATCTTAAGACCCAATCTCAGGGTACTTGATGGTGTTCTACTTACTTTTCACCTAACCTTAAAAAGTGGGCTCCTCAAGGCTTGGGAGAATGGTTATGTTTGGAAAGCAGTGTCTTGATTAACCTTAACATTAATTTATTGAAAGTGAAATTTTTACTTTGTTTTGTTTTTCTTTTAGTTTAGCAGTTTTTTGTGCCTGGGCGTAATGATATGATGCACAAATGACATAAAAGTGTACAGTAATGTGTTTGGTAAAGAACAGCAAAAATCATTCTTTCATGTCAAAATTAGAGAAATCAAGCTTTTATCAAAATAGGAATAAAGTGGGACAATTTACATAAAGGTTTTGAGGAAGGGCCTGTTGGTTTATGAAGATCTTTTCATCAGCTGCTTTCCATGGACTTCTTCAGGGAGTTTTAACATCCAGATCAACTAAGTCACTGTGGAATAGGTCACTTTAGATCCACATCAGTCTGAATTAAAAATCTGGATGCTGTGTGAAAAATGGTGAGCAATATTTAGGAGATGTTACAAATATTACCAGGAATATTTCTGTAAGGATAATGTATGTCCTATCTCTTCATGTGAGAGTTCACGATCCTCTCTGGTTCAGGATCATACAGGATATTTGCCTTCTAAATTGGGTAGGGCTCCTTTTGGCCACCCTTCCCCGTGCAATCATTGGATCCTCTGCTTTGTAGTCTTGATTTATTATTTTTTTCCAAGGAAGTATTCATACTAATATTCATTTTAGATTGACTATGTACGGGTAGAGAAGTTTCCCCTCGTGTTCATCTTTGCAAAGGTAGAGTTGCTTTTGAGCATCATTAGAAATTTCTGTAATTCTGAGTATTTGTCTTAAAGAGATTATTTATCCAGATATGTCTTGGCTATTTCTGGCCAAAATCCATGTATTTTGAAAGGAAAGGAGGTATTTCCCCCCAGAATATAAATACAATCACCCAAAATAAAGGTAGGTGATATATATTTGATATCTGCAGCAAAGTCTGCATCTAACCACCTTGCACCTCAGAGCATGGATACCAGGATCTTCCTAGAGAATGCCCCGATTAAGCATTTTTCCTGTGCACTCTTCCACTGCTCCATGCCCAGACTGCTTTTAAAATGTAGCTCCAGATAAAGTAATTCATTTTAAGTTGACAAAAATTTGATATGACAAAATATGCTTCTGAAAAATCACTACACTTGGTCAGCTGAGTATAGGTGTGGAGAGAAAAGCATTGCCTGCTCTCTAATGTACTTTAGTGCTGAGAATCTAGAAGGCCTTGCTTTTGGAATAAGGTATTTACAGACATGAATAATCCTTGACTAAAATTCTGTAGAACAAGACTGAATATACACAATGATGGAATGACTGAATGAAAAAAAATCCATAATAATGTACTGATTGGAAATAATGCAATCACTTTTCGCCTCTTGAATCTTAAATTATTTGTTCCATATTTGATGTATTTTTTGATCAGAATTCTTTGGCCTTTTTTATTAATGAGATATGAGAGATAGTGATTTTGTAGAGATATATGTATCTGATTACGTGTAGCCCTATTTGAAACATCGAAATTTAAAAAGCAACTGAATTTCTTCCATGTAATGCAAAAATAATAACGTCGTTTGGAGATATTATGCTACAATTTTATTGTTTAGTATGCATTTTAGCTCATAATAAAAATACTTACAGAATTACCTTGGGGAAAAACTGCAAAAGCAGCTATAAAGCTTTTGCAATCTCATCTGGTTCATGTTACTAGAGTAGTATGAAGAGGCACAAATGAGACAATTCTGTTTATAGAAGTGAAATATGCCCTTCCAAAGTCTAGTCATTGCACTTTTAGAAATAACAAGAGTAGATTGATTACATGTGTGCATGCATGTGTGTACATTTCATGAAGAAAGAGGAATAATTTCAAATCAAGACTTTGTTTACCCGGTTTTAACAGATATGTCAAGAAAACAAGTATAACATGGAAGGTCTGACATAGGTACAAATAGATCAATTTAATGTTTCTTTTTTAAAAAACCTATTACTGATCAATGTCTGTAAATTGTGCTGCTGCTAAATAATATATATTCATGTTAAAATGGTAGGGTACAGTTCAGATTGATTCTTTTATAATTGCTTGTAAGTAGATTGATAGATTCCATATGTGCATTAGACGAATTTTTGAGTGTGTATATAGATGAAGAAACCTTGACTGTTTCTGATAGATATCTACCCTCATTTTGAGAATGTTTTCAGTCTTCCCCTAATTACTCAAGAAAGAGTAAGTTATGTCATATGAAACAAATACTTGTTTAGACAACACAGGTTTCATAAATTAGAAGTAAGGATATTGATCACTAAATGAGTCAAACCAAAATGAAGTGCAACAATTTAGTGACTGTTTTGTGATGCTGCCAAAGGAGGCTTGTTTGTTGCAGCTAAAACTGCTGGGTTTGAAGTGGCTGAGTGGAATTACAGAAATCTGAGAAAATATAATTGAGAAGAAAGAGCAAAAAAGTCTAGTTTGCTTAGCGGTCAACTAGCAATAAATAAGTAGCAAGGTAAGGAGGGTCTCAATTTTTTTTTTTTTAATTAAATAGAAAAGTTGGAAAATAATTAGACTTGTAAGTTTCAGAGAATTAGATTTCTATATGTCACATGTTAATCAATTTACATTTGAGCATGTACAGGAGTACAAGGAGAGGAAATGTAGCATTCCCTGGTCAAAACTGAATTTTATACTTCTGAGTGATCTAATGGGAACTCCTAACTTAGCTGTGATTCTTCAGACAGTCGTAGTGCCAGAAGGGCTGGTTTCAGCCTAGATATATCTAAAAAATGCAGCCAAAATGTTTAACCTGTGTTCTAGCAGTTCGATCTGTCCTTCTTGTACTGTAAATACTTTAGATTTCTTTGTTTCTCAGTAAAAGACTGTGTTTGGGGGTTTTTACGTCATGATGAGCTAAGGCAAAATGTGTACGTTAACATTTGTCTTGAAAAGTTACATTTATGAAGAAATTATCTGAATTTCTTCCTTTGTGACAGTAGCAGAAGAATATCACACTTGATGTGAAATAACACTCCTGAGGAAAGGTATCATTTTCTAGGAGGGGTGGAGCTGTGGTGTTCTTTACATTGACATACTTACCGCTAGTTACTTTTTATAAAAATACTTGTGATTTATATCCTTACACTACTGGCTAATCTGCAGTCAACATCACCTTATATTTCCTCTGTAGTTTGAATTGTTTATAAGTTTCTTTATTATTTCTCTGTCAGACAGGTACCAATTGTCAGCAACTTCAATTACATAATTAAAATAATCACAAATAAATAGACAGCTGGATTGGTATTCAGGAACTCTCATTGTGATTTCTTTCCTTTTTGACCGTAGAAAATCCAGAAAATGGTGAAAATTGTACTGGTTAACTCACAAGTTGTTGTGAGAATGAGTAGGTTGAAAAAGTGGCATCCAATGCTAAAATTACGAGGCCATATGATGAGTATTGAGAGACAGACATCAAGAGATTTCTCTTAATCTCATTGTTAAAACCCAGGTTTGAAACTTGGACACTGTGAGTGACAATAGCTTCAAACTGTTGATATGTTTTAAACCAAAAATCACTCTGAATCTGGATAGAAAGGGGTTTGCATTAGCCAATATCCAAGACTTCTTGTTTTTTACTAGGAATAGCTTGTGTTTTCTTGTTGGGAAAGCAAGTAGTCTCATATTACAATAAAAATCAGTTTTAGAATAAGTTACAGTAAGATTTTGACTGTAGCATAGTGAGTACCTTATGTTGTACTCTTATACACTATCTGCAGTTACAAATGCTTCATATTACCTATTCTTCTTAACAGAAACCTTGCTGTTTTCTCTTTGTTTATTATGAAAAATGTATTTGTTTGAATTCATATGTATATATGTATAGAGAAGTATACACTCCTTAATGAGATACATAGCACACAGAATGCATTTATAATTATATATGCGATGAAATATGTATGGGAAATAATTTTAGATTTAAATTTATGGTGTACTAAGTGCAGGTAGATGAATTTGCCATATTTCACAGCCAGCAAATTAAAAAAAAAAAAAAAAAAAGAAAAAACTTAGCTGGTTGTTTGAAATATTTCCAATACAGGGCTCATTTCTCAATATCTTACTCATGTGAATAGTTTTTAATGAAAAAAATTGTAATAAAAAAGCATTTTTAATTTCAGCACGAGGTGCTTTTTTGTGATGAAGGTGTGGTGTTTCCCTATGCATTCCACTTTCCCATACATAAGAAACAGAATTTTAATTTAAAGTTACAAAATAAATTATAAATAATTTGAAAGTTTTTTCTTAGTTTAATGCTGTATATAAGGTTTTTCTTGTTATATTTCAATAATGGTTCACTGCAAATAAATTTTTCTTGGTTATATTTCGATAATAAGTATATGCCTCACATTGCTTCAGTTCTTTCTCCCTCTGGGCAGTCTTTTGTCCTCATTACTGAAGTCACTAAATGGAGCCAAATCAGTTAACTTGCATTAATCATTTTGGGATTGGATTCAGCCCCTGATCCTTGGTTAGATCAGAAAACTGCAACTTTTCTACTTGTTCTCCTCAGTTGAAGCAGGCTGATGCATTGTAGTAAATACAGAGCTCGTAGTGTATAACAGAGATTTACATATGCCCATCACTTTACTCTCTCAGAATACTGTGCACAAAACAGCATTCCAAATATAGCGACCAAGACAAAAGTGTAGGCTGTTTTTGTAGAAGTAGAGAGCCTCAGTGTATTACCAATAGATGGATGCTTCATTGTGTACCCATATATTTCCACGAATTTGTGCTTTTAGCTTTTTTTCCAAATGGAGACAAAATTGCTGAAAATAATGTTATTAAAAGCTTTTATTCAGATCTCTTTTATCCATGCCAGGTTACACTTGTATCTCATAGGCAAATGCTTGAATAGAAATATCTGAAGTATTATAATTAAGTAAAACCCTTTGTAGGAAATTCTTTCTCTTATCAATTTTATTAAATGGTGCAATTTTGTGTTATTTGTATAACAAGAGACAGTAGTTGCAACAGTTCTATTGGTTATTATTTTAAAAATTAGGTTTTCTGCCCAAAGGCTTTATGGTTCAGGGCTGTTGCTCTTTGTACCACTTCAGAAGCAGCCAGAGAGAAGGCTGGCAGCACAGGGAGCAGCATTTTGAGTTCTCTGCTGCTGAGAAGGAACAAGCAGCAGCAGGTCAATATTCATGGCAGCTCATACTGCCTGCAGGCTGCATGGCATCCTAATCCAGGGTATCTGGTGGGAGGGAGAGAGAGGAGATTCAGTGCATTGCCCACATGAATAGAAAGCAGAAGAGAGTGGGTTCTCCAGCCTCCTGAAGTGTTGAGGAGGTGGCAAATGAGATAACATTTGCATGGAACATGATTAAGCATGAGAGTTTGGGCTGTATGGCCAGGTCAGCCATGCCCAGAAGCATCACGATGGATGCACATTGTGAAGGAGGGCTCAGGAATGTAACAGGTTAATTCTTTAATCCCAGCACGGTTTGTTAAGGACCTGAAGATGTTAGCAGCCTTTTTAGAGTGGATAAAAACAAGAACAAACATGGGAGTGGTGGAGGGCAGACACAACACAAAAAATCCTGTTTAGGATTTTCTGTTCTTGCCATTTTTCCAGGGAAGTATGGTTATTCACTGTATTGGACGGTAAGCGAACACTTGAAAACCAACTGGTTTCAGACAAAGCCTGGCAGTGCAGGACTACAAATGAAGATGCTCTGTTTTTTAGAAGACTTGAACTATGAGTTTTGGGGCAGATCTCCGAGGAGACTTTTCAGCAAATTGGGCCACATCAATTCAGTTCCTGGATATTGATCTTTGTGACCTAGTTTAGACACCTTCATCTGAAAATATAGTTTAAGTACTAGTGCTTCTTTGCATGCTGTTTATCCTGAACATAAAATCTTCATCTTTTTTGATGTTTTTTATAGTTTTTAAGTTGTATGATCAGTCTCTCCATGGAGATGAATCCAGACATCCCTAAATCATGTAGTTTAGGCAGTGCAGTGTCAGTGTACTTTAGGCAGGCAGTGCAGTGTAGTGGACTCAAGTATCCAAGAAGCTGCCTGGAAAGTACATTAAATTACTTCACTCCGAGAAAATGGTTTCTGTAGTCTTGGTTTTTGAACAATCTCCCTCATTTATGTTTCAATAAAGCCTAGTCTTACACTGTGGGAAGTATGAAGCATTATTTAACACCAAGTGATTCACAGTGTGTTACTACTGTACTACACAGTTGTACATTTCTGAGGAAAAATTAACTTAATAATAGTTTTATTACTTTAATCCCATGATAATTAAATTCATAAATTCTTGCTTTGCAGTGTGTTTGAGAATGGTTAAGAGAGTATAATTCTAAAAATTGATGGAACCCTGTACTATCTCTAGCTGGATATTTTAAAAGAAAAGGAATACCATTCATATTTTCTGTTGCTTTCTTTTCAGTTGTGGTCTTTTTGCAAAACATTTCTCTAAGTTGAGACCTTAGTTCCTGAAAAATTAAATAGAGGATTTTTGTTATAAGTCTTCTTGGCTCATAATGCAAAGGAGAAAGGAGAAGAAAGTTAACAAGTTAGAATTGAGATTTTGCTTATTTTTATTTAATGGTTATGTAGAGAAACTGAAAACAAACTTTTCACAGAACTAAAACTCAGGAATTCATGGGGTTGACAGGAATGTGAACTGACAATATGGTAAGCCTTCACCTGACTTCATGGTTTCTGATTATCTTATTTAATATCCATTTTACTATTTGATAAATATTTTACACTTGAATCATGTTCATTCCCAATGCTTGCAAAAAAAGGAGTAAATCTCAATATTCCTGCCCTAAATGTATTCCTTTAATATAAATTTATCCTCTCACCATCCTAAGTAGTTTGCACTTTTCAAGAGGGCAGAGAATGTTTTAAAGCAGACAAAAGTACCAAGCTCTCTTAGAGCTGGAATCCAGAGAATCTCAATAGTGGGCACATTCTAACCAAAAACACTTATGTGACAACCCATCTCTTTTGAAATTTTCACCCTTGTCTGTCTGCCTGAATATATTAGTAGGATGGAAAGCTCTTTAAAAATAATTATACTAAGCTAGTACCTATGTTAAGACACAGAGAGGTGTTTAAGGCCTAAAAGTAGATCAAAGTTGGATATCTGAACTTCTTGTCCACATGAATTGCAGTCTGTTTTTCCATATTGCCAGATGTGTGCATGTTTCCTCTGGCCCATCTTCTTTTCCAGTTAGTAAACATCCTATTTCCAAAACATTGCTTTACAATGACAACAGAAGGAAACCTGAGTAATTTGTATGTATGGTAGTTTCATGATAATTAAAATGGGCTCCAGACTGGGTATGCTTTGGGGAAATGATCACTCTTCCTTGAATTATCATATCTTTAAATGTGCAAATGTCCATTAGGTATATTAAATTAATCATGTAACATGTTATATTTAACAAATTAAGGTGGTCATGCTCTGTGTGTAATGAAGAAGGCAAATACACTACGTATTTGCTTTCCATAGTACTATGATTATGTTCTTGCAATAGATGTTGTGATTTTCTTAAAACTGGTTTTGTCCACAGATAATTTTTTATTTTAATTACAAATTTTCCTGCACAGACACATGCCACACCCCTAGTTCCCCACCCCCAAAAAGGCTGGTATGTGATCATATTTTCAGCAGATTCAGCTTGTTTTGTGGAAGATCAGCCAGCACTAAATGCTCCATAACTGTATTTCACCGAGTGTCTGTCAGTTCATGTGTATGACACCAGTCAGCTATTTGTCATTCAACAGCAGGATAGAAAGTATCTCTGAAAGTGCTATTTTAAACTAGAATTGAAAACTCAGATTTTTCACTTAGATCACCACATCTGTCATCCTGCAGTCCTCAGAACTGCCATGTTTGTCACTTGGAGCGAGAGGAGGATGGGAGCAAGCTCTGAGTAGCTCAGAGTTACCTTATTTCTTGTCCTCTTCGTAAACCAACACATTAAAGGCAAAGTTGTTATACTAAAGTGAGAGTTAAAATTAACTTTAAAATTAACTTTAAAAATGCATTCATTGATGTTATGGTAACAGATAGTGTTTTATTTCAGTCAATGAACACAATACCATTTGTTGATGCTACATGTTCTTTTTTTTCCCTTACCCTCCTAGAAGTAGTAGGACATTAAAAAATTAAATAGCAAAAATGAATTTTTTTACTTTTCTGATTTACAACTGTTGCTGAAGGGGACACATTCATGAGAAAGACTGGTCTGGGATTAACTAAAGTGATTCTCCTTCAAAATTATTATGACTATATGATAAGGTACTGGATTATGAAGGTGTGAATGTGTGGTATGCAGTGGAAGTATAAGAAGCTTAAAGAAGGAAAGCAGGACTGTTTGTCAAATGTATGTCAAAAATATCACATGACAGTCTCATAGTTTCAGACTGTATTTCAAAAATCTATTTAAAATGAAGCTGAGTCAAAACTATCTGAAGGTTTCCTAGAGAGCTCTTTAATGGTGATTTGTTTTGTGGTTGTACATTGTAATAATGAACAACAAAAAACTTCCTGGAGCAAGAATGATCTAAATTTTGCAGATGTTAGCCACCAAGACAATATTTGTCCACAAATTCTTGAAACACCTCTAGGAACTCTAATTAAAAAGGCAGGAAAGAAACTATGACTAATTATTAATCTCCCCAACTAAATTGGTGGAATTAATTGAAAAATAATGCCAACTGTCAAAGCAAACTAAAAAGGTACAATTTCTGCCAATATTTATTGGATCAGATCTTCCTGTTTTCTCTAAGTTGAGTACTGCAGTGGTGCTGCCTTGTCTTGATAGCTGTGTTCACAGGCTGGATCTACAGGGCAGCACTGTCCTCATGTAAAGCTTGATCTTCATCACTTTAACCTTTACTCGAATGCTGGCTCCATAGGACAGGCAGCCAGGGTATGACAGGGCCTGGGAAGCTGGCAGGTTTGTTGTTCTGGAGACAGACAACCTCTTTCCTCCCTTTTCCCTATGTGTATTTAAAATACACTCAGTGCTATGTACACATCATCAGCAAAGCAAATTTCAGACAGCAGAGACTATGAATAATATTTTCAGAGTAATCAAAATGAACTTCAGGCTAAAAAACCTGTCTCTTATTATTCCTTCTTCAACAATATTTTAAATTGGGTTAATACACGCTGAGGCATTTTACCTGTCACATTCAAATGAAAGCAATGAACCATATGCTGGTTATTTTTTCTGAAAACCTCTTTCATGTGAAAGCTATTTTTAATAAGAACACACAGTTGTGATAGTTCACAGTATACATTTATAATGTATAGTTTCTTGGGACTTGCCCTGCATTTTCTGCCAATTTCCATTTCTTCATGAAGAACCCTCGATTGTAATCTTCATTGTTAAAGCTATCAGGAGTTTACAATACATAAGAAATGCAGAATGTGCCCTCCTTATTTTTATCAGCAACAGTGATCTTCAGACAATATGAATGAATTACTATTTTTCAAAGACTAGAAAGGTCAGCTTCTACCTCTCTGTTCTTTGCAGAGTGAAATTGTCTGCTTGCTACTGTTAGTTTAATAAGACCTATTAAAAATATAAAACTTTTTGTCTAGGAGAAAAAAAATCAAATGTCAAAGGACTTTTAGTCCCCTTTTCAGATGATGCACAAATTTTTCCATTCACAAAATTGCATTATGAAAATGAGGCACAAAATATTAATTTCCATTTTGCTTTGATTATGTTTTTTGTTTTGCCTGGTTTTGTTTGCTTGCTTGGTTTTTTACTGACACGTGTATAGTAATTGAAAGACATCTTTGGTTTAAGCAAGTCCCATAAGGAAGCTGCTGCACCACAGGGGTTGATTGCTTTAGATGTTGATAAAAACTCTACCTTTCTGGGCAATTCATTTGTAGTAAAAGCATCTCTAGGCTCATTCTGCAATCTTTAAACTTTCCTTGATCACATGCTAGTAGAGAAGAATATCTCAGCAAAGGCAATTGGTTTAGGGACCCTCTCTGCCACAGTAAAGAAGTGATGTCTCCATTCCCAGGAGAGGAATGGTCTGGAGACCTTATGTAGTACTTGGAATGTTATCTACTGCCCAAAGGAAATAAACATCTCAAAATGATGATTGTCTGCTGCATTGAAAGCACATAGAAATGTGTTTTTCAAGGTTATCTATGAATCGATTGAGCTACAGTGCTTTTTATTCATTCAATACTTCATTTCTTATTAGGAAACTTCACAGTCTTCTGTGGTAAGGTAGTGTTGGATTTTTTGTTTGTTTAAAAAAAATGAATAATTAAAGTTGCTGACCAAGGCACAAATATTCACCTTCTTTTGAGTACTGATGGATTTACTGGTAATTAGTCAGATGTAGCTAAATTTTCTAATTTATGTATATGTGTTTTTCATTGAAAAAATTATTCAAGGAAATTTACAATATTGTGGTGATTATATGTTGTGCAATGTTGACTTTCTCCAAAAATAACAGAGATAATTGAATATATTATATAAACTTTTTTATATAAACACTTAAAACAGTGAAAACTTGAAAAATAATATATTTGAGAAGTTCTCCCTTGAGAAAGGCCAGACAAAATGGATTGATTTAGCAAGAAACAAACTTTTCCCTTGGAATAAGTTCCTATTGTTTGCAAGATAAATGGTGAAAAAGCTGTACATAATTGCTGAGAGGAAAATGGATATGAACTATTCTCCAGAAGCAGTCTGCATTTTTTGAGGCCTGAAGGTTACTCCAGCTCCAGCTGCCAAGGTAGAAGTCATCTTGACTGCCAGACTTTCAGTTCTTTTCCAAAAAGAAGATTTTTATCAGTAATATTTGTCAGTGGGCCAGAGAAAGCTCATCTGTTTGAGAGAGAACTCAGTTACCCTCACTCAGGGTCAACTAAACTTTGGAATTTGCCTGTTTCCAAGCCAAAGTTTCCAATCTAACTTACTAAAAGCATCTTTATTGAGCTTTAGAATGTGAAGCCATCATAATTCCCTTGTATTTAGATCCATTTGGTAAACAAGTAGATGTTCATCATTATCCAGCCTTTCAAAGACAGTAAATTCTAACTTTTCTCCTCACAAGTTGCCTGATTGCACTAAAGAGTTGGCATCTTATATATTCCTAAATGTGTTTCCACACATTACAGGGCTCAGTCTAGAGAAGGACAAACCATGGCCAGGATTTATGTCCCCATCACAGCCTTGTGAAATTGGTCTGATCTGCACAGATCTGTTATGACTGCAATGGTTGGTGTTAGAGACTGAGAAAGTGCTAGAGACTGATGTAGAGAGCTTTATTGTACAATTTTCCAGAACTGTACAATTAAAAAAAACCTTTCTGTACACTTAAAAAACCCTTGTGCAAGGAGAGAGACTGGATGTCAGGCTGGCATTATCAGCTGGGACCAGAGTAAACCAAACAGGAAATTACATATGCTTTTCTGACCAGTCTTTATTAAAATATTTTGCTTGAATTTTTACTGCCAAATGAGAGTGCAACATTGTCTGCCCTAAAAACTGATAACACAGGTTTTTCCATGGCACTAGTGTTAGTAATAATATGCCTCAGCTGTGACTTAGACCCTTTTCAGGGTTTAAAACTTCCTCGCTTGAAACTTCCTGACCCTTACATTTCTAAAGATGTCATTTTAAAAGAATTTCATGCTGCAGGGGTGCTAGGCACTTTTCTTCTCTCCAGGAAAACAATCATAGGAATGTATAAATTAAAAGACAATTATTTCCATTAAAGTCTGAACATTAAAAATCAGTTGAGTGAACTTTGCTTAAACTTAGAAAAAACTGAAAGCTAGAGTAGAATCAGAGAAATTATTACTTGTTACGGTCAAATACATGATTATCCAATGAATCTAATTTATGGTGTTGTTTTGGGTTTACCTAGAAAATTATCACTAGTGAAGATGACAGGTATGAGTAAGCATGAGTGAAAATCAACTCAGAGACTTCTCATCATTAGCATGGGGTGTCACTGTATTATGGCACAAAAAGTAAGGGAAGTTTGCAAGACACACTGACTGTAAGAAATCTCTTATTTCAACCAGGTCTGATGTTGCTTCCAGTGTACCCCTAAAGGTACATTAGTCATCATTATAAAATCAACTTTTCCCAACTATTACCACAGTGATACATGGATACTGGTGTTGTTTCATGGACACAAAAAAAGCTCTGCAAATTCATCTCTGCTATTTCTGAGCTGAAAAACATAAATAATCCTGCAGAACTCTGAGCACATGGCTGTGCTAGAGATGAGGTAATGGCTGGATTGCTGTGGAAATTTATAGATCTCTAACAAACCAGGTTAAAAATGTTCTGTATTAATATGCAGAGTCAGAGTGGCTCTTCCACAGTAAAAATCAAATTAGGCAATGGTATTATTTTGGGTTACTATTGTGCTCTTTTGGGTACAAAAATGCTGTCTAACTGAGATGATTCTTCCTGATAGAGAATGTAATAAAGTATTTGGGCTCTGTACATCTGTGTTCTGTGGGGCTAGGGAGAAAAGTACGGAATGCCTTCAGAATAGCTCCTGACTTTTTTGTGAGTCACTCTAAGGAGTGCTTAGAAAGAAATATTATCACCTCTGGAGCAGGCATGAGCAATTACTAGGTGTTTTTGTGGTGCTATTGTGTCATCACTTCTGAAATTTCTCTTCTACTATATATTTTTTTCTGATTCTAAACTTTCCTTTTCAGTTGTGGAAGGTTCATAGAAATCTCTCATCCCAGAAATTATTTATAGCATTTGGTTGCACTTAAAGGCTTAATGAAAATAATTTCGTAAATACTGGGATGAATAAAGGAATGTGTACTATATATATTAACATTATATGTTATACATTAACATATATATTCAAGGTTAATGAAGTTCAATGAAAATAATAGATACTTGTCATTCTGATCTGTCAAAAATATCACTTTGGTATTTGAGGTACTATCACTAACATTTTGGCAACCTCAGAAGTTTGTGACAATGTCATATCAGTCTGTGCCAAAGGGATCCTTCAACTGGATAAGACCTTACTCCATTTAATTTCTTTGGCAAACCAAAACCCCTTTTTTTTTCTTTTCTCAAAATGTAATTAAACACAGTTCCATCTGGTGGGACTCAGAAGGGGCATGTGTACATCATTTCTTGGTTCTCAGCAGCTGAGGACAGTTATTGAAATTCAGTGTGAGTAGTGTTGTGTTTGGCAGAAACTTAAGCAGTTTTGGCATCTTTGACAACAAATGCTTCAAGGAAACGACTTCTAGCTTGCCACTTTCTTTTTTTTCCCCATGTAATTTCATCAGAATTGCTATAGGCAACTTGAATTCTTGTCTTTCCAACGTTTTTTCCTTTAATTCTGCAAGTTGTAAAACACCTACAATTGTAGTTCTCTGTATTATTATCTTATTAACTACATATAATCTTAATATTACTGATCACAGCTAAAAATCCACTTAATTTCATTATTAAAATGTAATAATCCAAATTAACTGGGAATTATGAAGCAGGAGTGTATAGGTGAAACATTATTTTAAAGCTGAATTGTAGATGAATGCAAAAGCCCAATCTAAATAAAATATAAACTTGCTATAATTAGCCATTCCCTGAGGCTTTGTATTTTTATGTTGCTATATTGGCACCCACTTCTGTTAAAATGGTGTCTTAGGGGAAAAACACCGATGTGGGAATCACAAGATATTTTCTCAGATTTAGAAATTCTGAGAATTACATTCAGCACCCTGAAAGGTTTTCCTCTTTCCCCTAAGGGGTCTTGAGTTCCACACAGAGAAATAACCCTTCTCCAATGGAAGCAGAACCCCACAAACTCTGATGGAAGTGCCAGACTGGCTGGCGTTTTGGATACACCTGAGTTTTCTTATAGGAAAAAAGTTCTGAACTACTTAATTTCCTTAGATTCCATCGCAAATACATCACAGACAATCTAATTTATCCACTGTTTATTCTGGAGGTGGATTCTTTCAGTATTCCATGTTAAAATTGTATCCCATTACTCCAGCAAACAGATTATATATCCAAAACATCTTATAATACATCTCCTATCCTTTACACAGGTCCTATTCTACGTGGCAATATGCAATTTTAAGAACACAATAATGTGCTTTGGTATCAGTATTTCATTAGTAGCCTTGGGTTTTTGCAATACTCTCTCTTCAGCTGCCTATCAGAGATATCATAAAAAGTAATATATTTTTATAAAAATTTGCTTTTTGACCAAACGGATTTGCAAGTTACATCTACTTTTCAGATTTCTTGGAGCAACAATTACATCTCATGTTCTATTTCAAGGTGAAATAACGATAATGTAATTTCAGTATTTCGTCTGGTTCCCTTGGAAACAGCTTCATTAACAGCCTTAATAGTGTTACTTAATAGTGTATTAATCTTAATATCTATTGGGTTCAGGACGTCTTGATACAAATATATGTGAAGTTCAGTCATATGAACTTTATCATCTCTGCTTGTATGGGTTGTGTCACATTCCTTGTTGGGATGATTTTATTGTTTATTCCTTCATTCATCCATAAAATCCATTGTACAAAAAAAAAAAAAAAAGACGTAAAACTTCCCATCTCTCCCTGTTCTGTAATGTGAGATCAAAAACCTGCTCCCTCTCTGAGCCTCTATGAGTTAAAATTTGAATTAAAGTTAGCCATTTTGTCTTTCTCCATTTGTAGTGGAGAAATTCCTGCCCTCTTCTAATCTAAACACCAACTCTCACTTTCCATCTGAAAATGCTTTCCAAGGCTCTTCCTTTAGGTGATCTCTTTTAAACTTGAAGGTGTCATGTCTTCTTGAAATTCCTCAGTCCACTGGAAATGGTGGTCCATGTTACTGGTCCTTTCTTGGATCTCTGGTGGTTGTGGAGGAGATTTTTGTAGGTTCACAGTCTTCTCATATATTGCTGTGTTAATAAGGACCTTTGTGGCCACTGAGAAACTTTCTGTAGCTCTAATCTAATTGTTTCAAATTTCTGATTTTGATTTAAATTACCTCAGTCATTTCATTTTTATATCATGAGCAATTTAATTTTTTTCTGACTTGGTCTAATGGAAATTATAATTTCCAATTTCCCTTCTTCATCTTAAGCCAACATTGCTGTCTGCTTTCAGATCAGCAACATTATGGCTTTTTGTTGCTGGTGATGGGATTTTTTGGGTTTTTTTGCAGAGGATTTTTTCTTCTAGTATAAGAGAAAAGACACACAGAACTCACATAAATTCTAATGCCCTGTTAAATTACTGCAGATGTACATCGTGTTCCAGGGCATGGTGGGACTAAAACTAGACAGATTTCTACTGACAGTTCTGTACCCTCATGCCAATAAGAAAATTGTAAATATTGTTTCTCTTGCCTTCTTTACTAGGTTGTATGTGTGATTTTTTGAGCCATTTTAGACTTTATAATATATTTGTCAAGTTAACTGCATTCCTCAGTAAAATGTAATTACAGAGTTTTTAGCATTGGTTTTTACCACTCCTACTGTCTTTCATTCCCAGATCCTCACTGGCTTTATTAGGATTTCTACTGACTGGAATGTGCCTACTGATTTGATTTTCTGATATATTCACCTCTGTATTCTTTGCTTTAAAAGAATAGACACAGCAGAAAAATGGAGTGTGGTTAATTATTCTTGTGTATATCTATAATAAAACTCAAGGAGTGATGGTTCACTAAGATCATTGTCAAAGTCAGTGATGATGTAGGAAATTTATCCTTTATTTTCCAGTGTTTAGGGTACCCATTCCTTCTGGTAAAGATAAAATCAGGAATATTATGTATTGCTATAATTTCTGGTATGTCTGTTATGCTTATCTTCACACAGACTGGAAGGAGATTTTTCATTGTGTCTGTTTTATGTGTTTTCATGGCTTATCTCCTGATGCCAGAGCAAAGCAGATTCCCTGTAGTTCATATTGTGCTTCATTTATATGTGACTGGTGAAAAGCAGAGTTACTCTGAGTGTATGGCTTATTGAGACAGAAGATTTTCAGTCAGGGCCTGACACACACTGAGTCTCTGAAATCTCAAAGTAGATGGCACAACAAAAACTGGGAGAAAACCCATGTCAAGCTGGAATAAAAAAATACAGTGTGAAGAGAGGTTAGGCTGTTGAGCTGTGTGATTAGGCAGTGTCTTATGCCCACTGTGTGAAGCTGAGGTTCTGGACACAGGAGTAATGTGTGATTGTGTATCACTGGTTCTTTGGTAAATGCCCCTGTGCATGTTTTACTGCATTATATGTTCATGGAAATATGAGATGGTTATCTTTTTCTTTTGATTCTGCATGGATTTGAACAGAAATCCTCTGCTAATGAGGACAGATAGGGGTGCATCCCTCATTGGTGTATAAACATGTTTACCACTCATGTCTACCACTAAGACAAGAAATGGGATGGGATGCTAAACTCCCAAAAATAAGTGAACTTGACTGTAACTCTTGAGGAGTTCTTTTACTGAAGAGTTCATTCATTGCTAAAAAGACCACTAAACTAAACTGCTCATTCTAATTGTAGAAAAATAATCTCAATTTTACTTAAACGTAATGCAGGATATACGTAAGGGACACAGTCTTTATGATATTTTTCAACAGGTTTGTGCCACATGCTTTTTTGTAAGAGGCATTTGAGTTATGTTCCCTAACTAAAAGGAAAAGCTGCTTATGTAAACAAATTTTCAATTATTACAGGAAACCTACATCCTCAAAGTCCAATTTACATCTGAAGAGACAGCCAGAGTTTCTCTTAGACCACCAATTCAGCTAACAAACAATTTAAAAGCTAAAGCCCCAGCATAGTGTACACATTTTTGACTGAAACGCAGCTGCAGTGGAAAAAAAACCAACAAATATGTAAAATTAAATGTAAGTAAAATTAGTTATAAAAGAAAGTAAAAGCTCAACTTTTGTTGTTCACTACTTAACTTTTTCTGGTATAACCTCAGAACCTTATAGGCCCACAAAGATGGTATCACTTTGCATGAGTATTTAGGCCCAAAATGTTCTTAGTTTAATATTTTTTCAATCAATAGATTATTTTGCCAAATCATAATTTTGGCCAAACCATAGTCCAACACTGATTTAGTGAATTTCACTGAAAGGTGCTGAAGGACTTTTGAATGTTGCAAGGTGCTGACTGGACAATATACCCCAAGGAACCAAGACTTGAGAACTCCTGTCCTGACACATTCTCAGAGAATTCTCTTGGAGCACCTGCATTGCACCAGGGAGATGGCAAAGCTTTGCCCCAGTTTCTCTCCCAAACCTCTGCAATTCACCAATATTCATAATTAAAATTATTTTAAAATGAAGGTCCTTGTTCTGGGTCACAATAATTACCGTGGTGATTTGGGGAATATAACTATGTATAATTCCTGAACTCACTTGGAGAATTTGAACTCTATACTTGTAACTGTGTCAGACTAAAAACTCCATTTGTAGTCCACTTTCTACCTCCATATTGGGAAACGAGCTAACAAAGGGTGGTCAAGCTTCGATTCGACTTACTAATGTGAAAGAATTTTTGAACAATTTTGAGTGCTGCCAGATGTGATCTTTGGTCATGTGAGAAAGATGTTAGACTTCATCTGATGAACATGCACAGAAGTTGTAAAAGATATTTTTAGATCCAGTGTTTTGTAGAGAGAGTAGATGAGGCAGATTTTATTGAGGGGTAAAAATTCATGTCAGAGAGGTAAGGAGGAAGCATGGATTACTCATACAACCCTGATTCAAGTAGAAAAGAAAAATTGATTGTTGAAGAAATAATTTTTCACCTTTTAAATTTTTTTTTTAATATTTGATGAGGTACCTAGAGACAGGATAAGGTGTATGGGAGGCTTTTACAGGTGGCGCATACTACATGCTATAATTGTTGTTTAATCCAGAAGAGATTAATTGTAAACCAAAATATTGGTCAAACTAGTGCTCTGGAAAATGGTGAGGGCTTAGCAATTGGGACATTTGGGAGAACTTGCTTTGGCCATAAGGCCTAGGATACTAGGCTGTGGGAGATCTTACCTCTCACTATTAATGCTCACAGTCTGGTGAACAGTTATATCCTGAGACAGCATCTGGAAACTGAAAACCAAATTTACATTTTAACAATGTTGTTTTGGTAAGTGTGCTCAAAATAACAGCTTAAGGAGTGATCTGCAAAGGGAGATTTACCCTGCTGCTATGATTGCTGGCTATAAAAGTCAACCAAATGAAATAGGAAGATGGAATATTCTTTTAAGTTAGCTGGTATTTCAGAATGTGTTTATAACATCAACAATTTCTAAATGAACTTAATGTTCACAGTGTGGTCTCCTGGGATGATAGGAGACAGCAGCTTTCAAGCTACTCCAACAAATCCTCAAGCAGTTATGATGGGATTTAGTTCTGGCTAGCTGCTTTTATCCTCTCTTAAATATAATCCTGATAGAACTTGCACTAAAACTCAATGGAGGAATTTAGAAGAGATTCTGGAGGATTATTTGTTGATTCCTTTGCAGAGGGAAAACTTTAGGAAAGATACACAAACCTTTGACTTATAAGATATGGTACTCATCTTTGCAGATTTTCTTGTAGAACCAGTGGTTATTTTTCTATAACTGCCAGACTAAATCTCCTGGATTCCCTAAGCAGTGTTTCCTTATACTTTCTACAAGATCTCAACAGAGCTTTTTAGAGCTCTGTTTTGCTGCAGTGCTACAGCATGGTTTTTTCAGCTCAAACCATACTGTAGGTTCCATTCTGATTTCCTAACCTATACTTCGGTATTTCTGGCCCAGCTTATCAAATTTCATGGTTGCTCCCATAACAGCAAGATGAGATAAATGGTTGCTTTTCTCTTTTTTAAAAGTAAAATAGAGCATACCAAGGGAAGATGACTTCATTCATGTCACTCTCATCTTATTTCAGGCTATCTGACTTAAAAGCAATGTTTCCCTTTCCTTTATTTCTCTAATCTTCCATGCACCTCTGGACCACTCAGTCTATACTGCTGGTGTTCTGCAGTTTCATAATTACTGATGTTTTAGACTACAACAGCAGTCTGTGATGGAGCAAGCAGCCAAAGGATAACAGTTGTAGAGCTGTTACTGATCTGTAACTAATCAGTTACTTTGTTATATAAAAGAATGTGCAGTTGGAAATGACTAGCGATATCCAATGATCAGTAATTGATTAGCAATATCTGTTTAACAGGATGGGTGGAAAATGTGATGGAAAAGCTCATGGGAGGTAGGACATAAAGCCAAGATGCTTGTCTACACATTACCTCCTCTTCCGTGGCAGCAGCACAGGGAGAAGGGGAATGAGGGGTTGCAGTCAGCAACAGAACTTAACAGTTCTCCTTTCTAGCTCCTTCCTCCTCACACTTTTTCTGTGCTCCAGTGTAGGTCTCCTTCCCATGATCTGCACCTTCAACTTGGTCTCTCCACAGGCTGAAACTTCCTTCAGGAAATATCCTCCTGCTCAGGCACTGGGTCCTGCAGCCACCCCAGTGCTGCCAAAACCTTGCCAATTAACCGAGCACAAGTGGAAATAAAAAACGGGGTAAATACTCAGTCAGTGAATCCTAAAACCTCAGAGGCAACAGTGATATAATCTTTTGTGCTGTGTCACCAAGCATTTACCTTGAAACTAGACATATTCTTGAGCTTACTAGAGCAGTTGGAGGAGTCCAGGTTTCATGGTACATGAAAATCTTGTTAGTATCCAGCTTCAGAGTATTTGCTGTCATTTCATGTGCATTTGTTCTAATATTATTCTTTGGCTCACAGAGCGTTGTTTCCAGTTCTCAAATTTGCATTTTTGATATATTTGCTGACAAGACCAATATTCTTTCTTGGTATTGCCTTAACTGAGTTAAAAGTTCAGGTCATCCTGGGAATTTTTGTCTTCTTCTATTCCAACTTCAATTCATCTTTGACAAACATGACTGAGCAGAATTTTGCATTCTATCATTGAGTGTTTCTGCTTGATACCAAAGACTCAAAGCTTCAAACTTTCTCTAAAGCGTTTTAAGTATCTTTCTGTCATGGTCACTTCAGATCAGTAGTTGATGGCCATTTTATGATCAAGCAGTACATGCAGATTTTTACTTCAAAATAAGGGGATCCTTTGTCCAGGTCACCTTTACTGTTGTTAAGTTATTTAGACTACAATTTAGAGTAGTATTGTTTATTGCATCAAAATATTTTGTAAAAGGCTTGTAATTTTGGTATTTGGTACAAGGTATTGTCTCAAGACCTATATGAAGAGCTGTGAAGAGAAATGTGCCAATTAAAAGAGTTAAAACAATTGTTTCAAAAAATTTTGATGGAGAAGTAAGGAGAGATATAAATATAAATATCCTTGATAAGACTGTCTGTTAAACTGTTAAACTTCCTTCTCTGGGTGAGAAGGAAGTTTCAGAAACTCCAATAGTTGATTAATCTGAATGTTAAATGAGTGCACGATATGCGAGTATACCATAAAGAAGTATTATTTTCCTGGTTATATGTCCTAAAGCTGCTAATAAAAACAACTACAACAAAGCAACACGTACCCCCTTCCTTGCATAGTGAGTTGTTCTTTTCTTGAATGACCTTCACGGGCTGCAGTAAAACATCTGTTCATCTTTCCTGCCTGACAAGAAGGGAGCTGTGAGAACAAAGAGGGTTGCTGCCACTCACAGATCTCAGAAACATTCTGGCATGATGTTGCTGTTGTTATTGTCACAAACTTGGCTCTCAACCACCAAGATGATTACAATAGAGTGGCAGTCACATTCACTGCTTTCATCTAACACCCCAAAGTTGTTCCCCTTTCTTTTATTTTTTTTGCATCTCCATGGCAACAGCCATTAATGAAGTTGCAGCAGGTGTTTCTATGCCAAAACTTCTTAGATCTGTTAGTTGACCAAATCCATGCACCTGTAGCCTTTTCATTACTCCTTAAATTATTCCTGTTTTCTCTCCAGCATGCAATTAATTGGGTATTTGAAGCAAATACCTGGGCTACCACCCAAATCTCAATGCACCTAACTGTGCCTGATCAATGTGTTTATTACCTATTTACAGCTGTGAGAGTTTGTGGAGAGTATATCATGTGAACTCATGCAGAACACAAGTTTCTTCCATTCAATTAAGTTTCCATTTAAAGTCATGATTTATAATTTCTGTTGCTTAGTTCTCAAAATTGTAAAATGAGGATGACAATAATTTATGTAGCCTCTGCCTGAATATAGCTCAAGCCCTGTGTATTTTAAGCTTTGTTTTAAGGTTGTTGATGGGTATAGGAGTTTGCTTAATACGAGGAAAAGCAGAGGCATAAAGCTGATTTTTTTTAAATGCTTTTCAAATCTGAATGCCTCATCATCTTTGGGTATCCATTTTGTGTTATACACCAGGGCTGATTCTGGTGGTGAAGCTTTAATGTACCTCATAAAGCTCCCATGGCAGCTCTTCTGCAATATTTTGTTTTGCTTTTGTTCCCCCACATATTTGCTGCCCAGATGATTTAGGATTTCTTAGATCGCAAGGGCCACATTCTGAGTGAAATCGTTTTTTCTCAAGAAGTGTTCTGTCTAAAGGAGCAGAGAGTTGTAATTATCTCAGACCTGAGAAAAGCTTGAAGTTGCAGAGACATATTGATTGAAATTTATTACTTTGGGGCTTTGTATGTGACATATAGTGACTAGGAAGAGCTTATTAACACACAGTGATTATCCCACCATGAAAATATTTATCTTGGCATGTAACTTCTGATAGTGCTAGCTCATGTGCCTTACCTTCTTCCACTAATTCTTAGCTAGATATTATAGGGGACAGTCTCTACTGCCAAATAAATTTAAGGTTCAGACTTGTTTCAGTGTAGAATAGATACCATTTCCACTGAAAGCAGTGTTTTGTTCTGCTGGATTATAAACAAGCACTAATCGTATCAAACTTTTTTTTTAAATACCTTTTTGATGTAATAAATTTTCTGTGTGACTTGGGTCATCTTTCAGAACCAAGCAGAATTGCCTGGGTTTGCATGCATTTTGTACTTAAACTCTTCATAGTTTAGCTTACGTGTTTCCTATTCAGAACACAGAGCTCAGTATCAAAATGCTGGTTGTGAGTTGTGAGAAATGTACAGGAAAAAATGTGAAAACATAGTCTCTCTCTCTATTACACACATAGAATTTCTGGTGTATGCTTCCCAATGAATGTGTCCCAGCAATCAAATAACTGGGTGACTTTAAAGTTCGGTTGACAGCTGCTTTCATTCAGCTTTCAGTGCTTTTGAAGTGCTGATGATAAAGTCTGGTGACAGAAGTAGACTTACACTCCAGGTGCCCTAAAATTAGATAAAGATTTTTCATTAAAGCCTGAGAACTGAGAAGAAAAAGTGGCTGTGTTGCTGGTTCTGCCCTAAAACATGCTCTTTGACCAGTGTCTGTTTTGATTTGGGTCCAAGCATCTGTATTTGGGGAAGACCACAGTCATCAGTCCAAGCTGTTACAGGCAATATTAGTGAGCAGCCAGAACAAAAGAGTTGTGATGGATGATAACATAAGACCCATTCACAGAAAATTAGATTTTTTTAAGTGCCAAAGAGAAACATCACAGAACTCAAACACCAGTAAATAGCTGCTTTCTCCACGCTTTACCCTGGAGGAGGCAGCACTAATGTTCCTACAAGCCAGAAGGAATGTTGTTTTAATAATTGAAACTGCACACTTGATCTTGCCACAGATCTTCTGTTTCATTAGACTTAAAGGCAGTTCTGATTCCTAAGTGGTTATTCTTCATAGAGGCACAGAAATACATACTGAAGAAAATAGTGTACAGACTTTTAAAATGTAGTTACCAAAATGCATCTTTTTATCTTCATTTGGGTCATTAA